>CM038146.1:6037944-6616583 GCA_021437245.1 Aegilops speltoides | reverse complement strand
TAGTTCTTATATTATTGACAAATATTCATGTTCATATAATCAAATCTTACTGAATATATCCTTTGTCTCAAATTACTTGTCTTAGATTTGTCTAGATATTGATCTATTTAACACTAAAACGCGTCTAAATATTTATGTATCTACACAAATCTAAGTCTAGTAAATTGAGACGGAGAGAGTATATAACAAGCAATTGCTTTGTTATACAAAATTATGGCAAGTAACCTGTCTCATATCACTATATACTGTGTTAACACTAAAATGTGTTTAAATATTTATGTATCTAGACAAATCTAAGTAATGTAAATTGAGACGGAGAGAGTATATAATAAGCAATTGCTTTGTTATACAAAATTGTGGCAAGTAACCTGTCTCATGTCACTATATACCGTATTACCGAAAAAGGTTTCCCCCCGCTTTGTATACAAAGCAACCAACCGAACCATACATGGATAGGTGCTGGGGCGGAAGCAGCACAGTCACGCCCAAAAGAAACGATAGAGAAAAGCAAAAGAAACAAATGACGAAAACGGCGGATCAACAAAACGAAAAAGCCTCGCGATCGCAGCGCCCACCATGATCTTCCACTAGACTCCAAGACTCCGAAGCGCCGGCACCTATCAACACCTCCAAGAAGGATCGCGACGATGACGACGCTGCTGCTAAGGGTTTCCCCCGGTACACGACGAGGCGAGAGGAAGGGTAGCTCCGACGCCCTCCGGAAGGTCGGTGGCACCCACAGCGCCACCGCGCGGTGTTAGCCATGCCGACGGGGTTTCCCGATCCCGACCGCACCTCGGGCGCCCGAGCCTGCCACCAAACCAACCACCATCGTGCGCCAACGCGGTTTTGAGGCCCCCACGCCGTCTCACCACGGCACCGCGAAGTGAGGATAGCACGACGAAGAATCAGAGCCGGGACTAGGGCATCAGCACCATCGGCACGCGGGAGGGCCCCACCTCCACCGTCCGCGACGGTAGCCGTCCGGACGCAATAGCGGGAGCACACCAGGCCCGTGGGCCCACCGGCCCGGCCGAGCCCTCGTGGGCCCGCAAAGCTCCCGCCTTCGCGCTGCTGCCGGCACGCCGGCGGTGCCGCCGCCCCAATCCGAGCCGCTCATCCTCCTCACCGCGCCGTAGACAACGAGGCCACGCCCAGGGACCGGCCCGCTAGGACCCAGATGGGGCCCTAAGGGCCCAGATCTGGGCCGAGGACGCGCCGCCGGCCACCCTGCGCAGCCAGGCCGCCCCGCCGCCAAAGGCGGCGCCACCACCGACGACGCCGCCAGCCACCTCCAGCCGCCGGGCCGCCGTCGGCCGAAGGCACCGCCGCCACCCCTGTCCCCGGTCGAGGTGCGCGCTGGGAAGGAGAGAGCCCGCCGCCAGCCCGCCCGCCAGATCCGGGCGCCGGGCGGCGGCGTGGAGGGGCACGGGGAGGAGGACGGAGAGGCGAAGGGGGCCGCCCGCCGCCCGGGAGGCGGCGCGGGCGCGGGGTCGGGGGAGGGAGGGGAAGGACTTGCCGTATTAACTATATACCGTATTAACTATTCCGTTACTCTAGTCTGAGGTGCTGGCTGTTCCAGTACCCAAGACAGCTTGCTCTTCCTCCATTCCGCCCTTGCAGCCATGTTTGCAATAACGATTGGATTTTGTCTAGCTGCAGAAGTTACCAAAAAATTAGGAATAATGAGCTGCTCTCCCCATCGGCAAGTCAGTATAGCCCAAACTTATTACTTTTTTTTTAGAAAAGGAGGATGACCCCCGGCCTCTGCATCTGGGAGATGCATACGGTCACTTTATTGATTATTCTCGAGGACCTTACAAAGTATTACAACAATGAGTCTGAATCCATCATCTTGGCAACACATGCCGCTACTCCTATCCAAAATGATGAAGGGGTGCTAGCTGGGCCACTACCCAAACCACTCACCTAAGCCTAACATCAAAAAGCCGGAAACCGAAACCTATTCGGAAGCCCCAGCCGAGCCACATACCGGTGCAGGGCACAATCCGTCGAGCGACTTTCGTGTGTCGTCGCCACCATCTTTCACAGGTCCGTCTTCAGATCATATTGAGGCTTCTACCTTGTCTGGTCACTCTGCCATCGACGTCATCATAACGCCAGACAGCAACCTCCTCCTGCGCGAGTCCATCTCCGCGCATCGGGCGGCGAGCCTCCACAGCGCCATGCCGCCGGTCTTCTATTACTTTGGTACATGTTCTGGTTGCTCTTCCCTCTCAGCCACAGTGATGTGGTGGGTGGTTCTATGCCTCGCGATCTTCAGAAGCTTGCCGGGGTCCGTCTCTCTCGGCGTGTTATACCGGATCTGATTCACTCGGCCGAACCAGATTAGGTCGTCAAAATGGTGGTGTGAAAGGATAATGCGCATGAAAACTCACAATATGATTTGTGCTTTGATTGTTTTTCTACATGATACTTATTATATCATAACATATCTAACTAGCCATTTTCACAATTTACCATTAATATTCTGATGTTATAATATATAAAAAGGGTGGCATCAGTACGTATGTTTTTCTACCGAACAACAACTAGAAGTTGTTGCGATGTAGTTCTCCATCATCTAGCTAACGAATAAAAGGCTGTTCCCGGAATTAATAGACAAACACAGGTGCATCAACTTTTGCACGAACACTTTAGGTTCAAACAAAATGTGGTTGTCTCATACCTCTAGGTGCAAAAGGATATACCATTGCACTCCAATACATAAGACACAGAATGTGAAGAAAAAAAATTAGAAAAGGACAAAATGTGAGCTCGTCATATGTTTTATTGAGCTGACTGACCTGAGCGATGATTAATGTGAGCCACGAGATAACGACACCACTGGAAAACAATACAGCCGGCTAGATGTATGTTCTTTGCAATGGTGACATAATCAACTTCCAGCTCAATCATAATTGTAGGGCCTGCCATCGTCCACCCTTGTTCCATGTCGCGGTGGCGATGAGGCTGTACAGTGCGGTGAGACGCTCGTCGATGCCCAGCTCGTGTCCCATCCAACCGCGGATATGTTCCTTAACGCTGGTGGTAACTCCCTTTCCCGTGGTACTCCATCCTCGTCGGAAGCAGCGGCCCAGCTCGGGCACTGCCCTGTTTGTCCCCGTTGGCGTGGAGGAGCTAGCTGTGGGCAGAGAGGCGGCTGACTGATGCGTATGTTTATTGATCCGGAGCTGCGCCATCGCCAACGAGATGTAAAGAGATGGGGATGTTTTTCTGAACGTGGGAATCGGAGTGGGCTGCAAGTTGGAAACGATGGTTCTTGCTTTGAGATTCGGTATGTCACGTGTCAGATGCACAAGTGGGTCTCCTGTGTAGGCACATACGGCCTGGTCGTATAGGATTTTTTTTCCGTCCGGATCTACCGCACCACCACGCACTCCTCATGGACCACTGAACGCAGCTTCACGCGCCACGGCTCCGCCTTCTCTGTCGAAGCACGCATGCTGGTGGCGAGGGTGTTGAAGGTTCACTCTCCATGTAGGAGTTGGAGTAGGAGTGGGAGAGGCCGCAGCAGCACCGGTGTTGTCACCATCGTCGCCACTCACTCCCGAGAGGCATACCAAGTGTTCGACGAAATACATGAGCCAATTATAAACTTTGCTAAATTTTGAGGATCGGCTAGAAATAAACAAAAATTAGAGAAGGAAAAATACTCCTCTAAAGAATACTCGGCCATTTTTTATTTTAAATTTTAGAGGATCGGCTAGAGATATTCTACTATATGATCTCAGTTTCTCAGCGAACGATTACTCAAAGTTGTTGTGCCGTAGTACTCATCGACGAGCTAAAGAATGCGTGGATTTTTCAGGACATGGAAAAAAACGCAAGTCAACCTTTCAATGACTATGTCAGATATCAGTTGATTGGCCATGTGATGGAGACTTAAACTAATCAGCCGTTACGCTGTTGCCAGCTGTTGGCATCCGCAATTTATTCCATAATATAAATAGTCAACTTCTCTAGAGTCCTCGTCCAAGCTTTTGTCTCGTATTGTTATACAAAATTGTGGCAAGTAACCTGTCCAATTTCATTGATAATTATTCCATTTGAAATGGGCCCATCAAGGTTTAAGTTCTAAACTTGGCACTAGTGCTTGCACTTTTCTAGATTTATTTCTAACTTTCCGGCAATATTCGTTCACTGAAAGTCTAGAGCAGCCGTTCCCGGCGACTACAAGGTGTCTGTGATAACTGTCTATCCTAAGATGTTGTGGCACTTTAGTATCTTCGAGATGCTCGTAGAGGTAACGTGTGCATGCATGTGTTCATAAGAATAAGTGTATATGCTTATGTGAGGATGTGCGATTGTATTAAAAAATTATTCTGTCATTTTGGTCCAAGCTGTTGCTTGTTCCACTCCCCATGACAACACTTCCTCCATTCCGTCCTTGCTAGCCATTTTTTCAAACCACATAAGATAAAAAAATGATTACGATCTGCAATGACATCGGCCTAATCCGGATAGCCCGAACTCGTTACTTCCAAGCCGGGTTTGGTTGCTCCTCCCTCTCTGCCATGGATGTGCGGTGTGGTGGTGCGGTGCCTCGCGACATGTTTTTTGTGCTTCTTCGGAAGCCTGCCAGTGTCCGCATCTCTTGCCAAGTTAGGCTAGATCTGACTCGCTCGATGAACCAGATCAGGTTTTCAAAATGGTGGGTTAAATGAAAAGTCGCATGAAAACTCCCAAAATGATATGTGCTTTGATTGATTTTCTCCAAGATACTTCATCATATCATAGCTTGTCTAATTAGTTGTTTTCAAAATTTATTATGAATATTTTAATGTCATAATATATAAAATGGTGCGATCAGTATGCATGTTGTTTCTCTACCGAACAACCACTCAGAGTTGTTTTGATGTAGTAGTTCTTATCGACTAGCTAAATAATGCAAGGATGTTCCCGGATTTAATAGAAAAACATAAGTACAATGACTTTCAAACATACTATTCAGGTCCAAACAAAGATTTGTTGACTTATACCTCTAGATGTGAAAAAATACAACATTGCAGGCCAATACATAAGACACAAAATGTGAAGAATTTTTTGTAGAAATGACAAAATGTAAACTGATCATACGTTTCATTGCTAACTGACCGGAATGATGATTTGTCTCAGTCACGACTTGATGGATAACGACACCATTGGAAACAATACAGAGCGTTGCTTCGGTACACCCCTCCTCACAAACTGTATAAGGGCAGTATGGTCATTTGATCATAAGGTATACCCACCTCCATATGTGACACATACAAGCTGTACATAGAGGTACACAAACCGGTGCACACACCACGGCATCATGGTCTCAGTCCATTTTCATTTTTTTTTTCAAACTGGCACACACACACCCTCATTATGGGCTCAGCCCACCTTCATTTGTTTTTCAACCGTCCAAAAATGTAGATATTACTTGATTTGCCATGTCATGGAGACTTAACTTAATGAGCCGTTACGCTGTTGCCAGCTGTTGGCATCTGCAGGTTATTCCATAATATAATTGCTCGACTGCTCTAGAGTCCCGGTCCAAGATTTTGTGCAGTATTGTTATACAAAATTGTGGCAGGTAAACTGTCCCATGTCATTGATAACTATTCTGCTCGAAACCATCCCATCAAGGTTTAAGTCCTAGACTTGGCACTAGTGCTCGCACTTTACTAGATTTATTTCAGACTTTTCGGTGATCTTCGTCCACTGGAAGTTTAGAGAACATGTCCCCGTTGACTGCAAGGTCTTTCTAAGATGTTGTGTCAGTTCAGTATCTTGGAGGTGCTCGTAGAGCTAACGTTTGCATGCTTGTGTTCATAAGAATGAGTGTATGTACTTGTGTGGGGATGTGCAATTGTATTAAAAAACTATTCTGTTATTTTGGTCCAAGTTATTGCTTGTTCCACTCCCCACGACAGCTCTTCTCCATTCCACCCTTGCCAGCCATTTTGTCAAACCAGACAAAATAAAAAATAATAATTATGAGCCTCTATGACATCGGACTAATAAGGACAGCCCAAACTCGTTACTTCCAAGTCGGCTTTGGTTGCTCTTCCCTCTCAGCCATGGCGGTTCATGCGGTGCCTCACAACACATCTTTTATGCTTCTTTGGAAGCCTGCCAGGGTCTGTATCTCTGGGCAAGTGAGGCTGGATCTGACTCGCTCGGCGAACCAAATTAGGTCATCAAAATGGTGGGTTAAAGGGAAAGTCGCATAAAAACTCCCAAAATGATATGTGTTTTGATTGATTTTCACCATGATTCTTCATCTACCATGTCTAACTAGGTGTTTTCAAAATTCATTATGAATATTTTGATGTCATCATATAAAATGCTGCCATCAGTATGCATGTTTCTCTACTAAACAACCACTCAAAGTTGTTGTCATGTATTCTCTCCTTTCCTAAATATAAGTCATTTTAGATAGTCCACTATAGGGACTACATTTGGATGCATATAGACGCCTTTTATAGTATAGGTTCACTCATTTTGCTCCATATGTAGTTTATAGTGGAATCTATTAAAAGACATATATAGAAACGGAGGGACTAGTTCACATCGACTAGATAAAGAATACGAGGCTGCTCACAGATTTAATAGAAAAACATAAGTGCAATGACTTTTGAACGTACTCTTAAGGTCCAAACAAAGTTTTGTTGTCTTAGTCCAATACATAAGACACAAAATGTGAGATTTTTTTGTGGAAATGACAAAATGCGAACTGATCATATGTTTCATTGAGCTGACTGACCTGAACAACGATTAGTCTGTGTCACGACTTGATGGATAACGACACCATTGAAAACAATACAAAGCATTGCTTCGGTACACCCCTCCTCAGAAACTGTATAACAACAGTATGGTCATTTGATCATATGGTATACCCACCTAGCTGTACATAGACGTATACAAACAGGCGCGCACACCCCCGCATCATGATCTCAGTCCATTTTCATATTTTTCTAACCGGCGCACACACACCCTTATCATGGGCTCAACCCACTTTCAATTTTTTTCAACCTTCAATAAATATATAGTGTGATGATATTGAAACTCAAAACCTCTGTGTTTACTTCGTACCAGGTTTGTTTAGTAATAGTTCTTTTTCTTCCTATTTTCCATGTGTCCTGGACTTTTCATTTTTCTTGCTGGGCCAGGTTTTTCATCAGTTTTTACATTTTCTTTTTTATCTCCGTCCCGGGGCCTGACTCATATATTTTTTCTTTTTTAACCCCATTTATTTTTCTTTTCTTTTTTAACATTCAAAAAATATGTGCGTGAGGTAGCATTTGAACTCTCGACCACTTTGTTAACTTCCATCCGCTATAACTAACCGCGACAACTCGCTTGTCGTGCCTAGTTACTTCTTTTGTTCTTCTTGTTGTGCACCTTCTCGGTCTATTTTTTTTGCTTTGTTTGTCCTTTTTTATTCGATTGTACTTGTTTCCATTCTCATTATTTCTTCTTATTTTTCTCTTTTCTTTTCCATTTGCTAAAATTTGTGAAATTTTCCTTCAATTCATGATTTGTTTTGTCCAATACATTATACACGCTATCTATTCGGTTTTTGGGGTCAAAATGAATTTTGGTTTCATAAAAGTACAAACAGATATGTTTCTCTACAATTAGAAAATTAATTTTTATTTTAACCAAAAATTTGGTTCGGTCAACGGTTCTGAAAGAAAAGAACCGATGTTTACACAAACCTGCTTATGCCACATGTTTTGGTAGGGCCAGGTTCAGACGAATTTGATCGGTACCAGTTGTCTTTATAGTTTTCTCACATGCTTTTTTCCTCAAGAGCAATCCGACGTGGTACTAAACCAGAATGATTAGGTGAAAAAAAGCTGAGATGGGAAAAGGAGGGAGAGGCTAATGCGGGTGTGTCGAGCAGTTGGGCAAGCTGGGTCGGAGCGATGAGGTTGTACAGCATGGCGACGACATGGCACTCATCAACACCTCCTGCTTGCCGGTCTTGGGCCAATGCGCGGCCAGTTGTTATTCAGTTGAGGCCGGCTCACCGCAGAGACGCATACCAAGTGTTCGATGAAATGCATGAGCCAATTGTAAACTCCGCTAAATTTAGGTGATCGGCTAGAAACGATTAAAGTTTAAAGAAGTTAAAATACTCCTATAAAGAATACTCGGCCATTTATTATTCTGAAATTTTAGGGGATAGACTAGAGATGGCCTGATATATGATGTCAGTTTCCCATCAAACGACCACTCAAAGTTCTTCATCGACGAGCTAAAGAATGTGTGGTTGTTTCTGGACATGAAAACAAAAAACAAATCAACCTTTCATACGCACTATGTCAGATATCTCTTGATTTTATTCGCAAAAAAAAGATATCGCTTGATTTGCCATGTCATGGAGACTTAAACTAATGAGCCGTTACACTATTGCTATCTGTTGGCATCCAAAGTTTATTCCATAATATAAATGGTCAACTGCTCTATAGTCCCGGTCCAATCTTTTGTGCTGTATTGTCATACAAAATTGTGGTAGGTAAACTGTCCCATGTCATTAATAATTATTCCGTTCAAAATCGGCCCATTGGGGTTTAAGTCCTAAACTTGGCACTAGTGCTCACACTTTTTTATATTTATTCAGACTTTTCGGCGATATTCGTTCACTGGAAGTTTAGAAAAGACGTACCCGTCGACTACAAGCAGTCTGTGATGACTGTCTATTCCAAGATGTTGCGCCAGTTCAAAATCTTGGAGGTGCTCGTAGAGGTTACGTGTGCGTGCATGTGTTCATAAGAATGAATGTGTATACTTGTGTGGGGATGTGCGATTGTATTAAAAAACTATTCTGTTATTTTGGTCAAAGTTGTTGCTTGTTCCACTCCCCACGACAGCTCTTCCTCCATTCACCCTTGCCAGCCATTTTGTCAAACAACACAAGATACAATTATGAGCTGCTATGACATCAGACTAATAAGGACAGCCCAACTCGTTACTTCCAGGCCGGTGTTGGTTGCTCTTGCCTCTCAGCCATGGCAGTGTGTGCGGTGTGGTGGTGCGGTGCCTCGCAACACGTCTTTTGCACTTCTTCGGAAGCTTGCCAGGGTCTGCCTCTCTGGGCAAGTTACGCCGGATCTCGAACCAGATTAGGTCATCAAAATGGTGGGTTAAATGGAAAAGTCGCATGAAAACACCCAAAAAGATATGTACTTTGATTGATTTTCTCCACGATACTTCATCATATAGCATGTCTAACTAGTTGTTTTCAAAATGGGTGCATATGCACCTAGGAGCCAAAGGCAATTACCGAGTAACTACGTTCTATTTTTCTGATGAGTGAAGCGCCAAAGTTGTCCTCTTTTTCTGATTAGTGAAAGCGCATAGGTTTATTAACTGATATTTTGATGTCGAAATAGGACACCAGTAGTGCCCACCCATTGATTAATTGTGTTATGATTTCTTTTATTTAGGTAGCAAAGGAGAAACAACATACGGTGCTGTCATTTTTAAATAGAAAAGGGGATGGCGAAATTGTTAAATCTGATTCCTTTCTGGAGCACAATACCCAGGTATGTATAAACTTGTCATTTTTGTTTCAATAGTTCCACTTTTGAATAAGATATGTGTGCCATATTATGTGTTCCCATATAATGACATGGTCAATTTGTGTGAGCTAATGACATGGTCAATTGGTCATCTAATTTCCCCTTTCTACTCTACTATTAGTATCATTTTTCATGCATATTGTATTTCTGATATGGAGTTGATTTCCCCTTTTGTTATGGTCAACAGGATCTTGTTTTCTACATGCGTGACGTTAGCTAGGCACTAGGAGGATAATTGGTTTGCTACCAATATTTGGCATTGCCAAAAATTGGCAAGCCAACATTTGGCAAAATCAAAAGTTGCCAACATTTGGCAATTTTTGTGAAATTGAAAGCAAAAATTGGCAAGCAACCAATCTCTAGCCAACATTTGGCAATTGCCAAAATTTTGCATGCTAACTTTTGGCATCAAACCAATTATGCTCTAGAATAATTTATTGGTGAGCCGACGGGTCTGGACATGGAGCGCTTGTCCTTATCCTGCTCTTACCCAATGTATATACTACTTGTCCACATGCATGTTATTATATGCGATTTTTTCGACCATACACATTGATGCAGATGCGTTACAATGCATGATAATTAACCAACAACATCGGTAGCACATTATCGCTTTGTCAACGTCATGCACTAAGGCGAGCTCCATCGGCAACCCGTAAAAATCTCCGCGTGTTCGTCCACGAACAGGGAGGCCAATCCACGGACACAGATATGGAAAGACATCATAAAAACCTAGCCGCGTATATTTCATACCGTATTTTAACTAACCGGACAAATTGCATGCAAATCAGCCGATATTAATAAAATTTGGGATAGAAAATAGCATAAATCATCCATACATAGCATGTAAATTTAGTCCACTACAATAATGTCTCTAATTCGACTAGATCCCGAATGTCCAACAAGTTTTTCATGAACGGATCATATTGTTCGACACATACTCCCCCTTCAGCTTCATCCAACTGTGTGTGCACATAAATGGCCGCCCCTCTGTCACGTGGTACACCACGGCGACGCATGCGGGCTACATATAATGTTAGACTAACATTGAGTGAATGAATCAATCGAAAAGTTGAGCAAGAGAAAGTAAAACTTATGATCTCGTCCTCTGCCGCGTGCAATGGTCACCTTGCCTCGAGCTGACAAACCACATTGCAAAACTTGATGACGTGGATCTGAATAGCGTGCCAGCGATACGACAACGACCTCATGTCGTATGGTTGAATGATGTACACATCGTAGTGCGCAATGTGCTTTTATGCGTGAAACTTTTCATGCACTTGCTCACAGAAGGGCTCCCCTCTGCTCCTACATATGAAATCCGCGGATACAGCCAGCCACGCGTCGGACAAGAACTCACCCTCCATGATCGAGTAGCTCACCATCCTTTATACTCTAAAAAACGACATAGCATTTGAAAATAAGCTCAATGGCATTTGACCAAACACCTGCCAGTCGTGGTGTCCGCCATGGAGGTCATCGACAGGGGGCGGAGTGTACCTGAGTACAAATTGGCTCATGAGTGGGCAACTCCGTCGTACCGTTGAGCGAATGCGTCGCTGCTGGTTGCGGATGTCCGGCAATGCCTCTATGACGGTTGCCATAGACGTACAACAACGACGGCGGAGGTGGAGGGTCCTGATGCAAAGTAAGGGAGAGAAGGGCGAAGTGGAAGGAAATGAGACCAGGAGGGGGATTTGGTGGGCCGGGGGTGTCGGATCCTACGTTTCTGGTGTCCGGACTCCCGCAAACCTCCCCCTACTTTGTCTGCAATTTACGGGAGAAATTGTATCCGGAACCAGGTCGGCGTTGGATGGCTTTCGCGGTCCAAACAGCGCGGTCCGGAGGGATGCGGGCGGTTTACCGGTCCACGTTGGAGATGCCCTAATAATCCTTAAATTTAGGACCCTGATAAGTACTGAACGTCATGTATGAGCACATGGGAACTCCAAACATTTTTGATGGCAAGTTTAGTTACACAAGGATGGTAACTTTACTTGCTATGCATGGTAACTTTCGTGTTTCAGTTTATTTTTGAGAGAAACTCGTATGTCACTGGAAATTGGCATCATTGCGTGACTGGAGTTTCCATTGAAAAACGACAGGATACAAGTGCCACGCACCTGACATTTGGCACTTATCATTTACGTAAAATTAATTAGGAGGTTACGTACTTGGCATTTCCAGAACTGAAGAAGAAAACATATTTTATTTTCCTTTTTGCATGATACATTCATAAAAGGGAAAATCATAACTCAGGTAGTAGCACTATTTGTTTGTCCAAATTCCAAGTCAAGAACTCAGGATGCATATAATGCAGGCATAGGGCTTTCTTTTTTACTTGGAAATTAATTCCTTCTCACACGTCATCGTCTTCTTCCTCATACGAAAATGGATAATACATCGTAGTATTTATTCTAGATATGGAACTGAAGAATCAGTGGTGGCTAGTTGTCAGGGTAGCTTGCGCTCTTGAGCAAGGAGAGGTAGCCGCCATCGAGATTCTTCACATTCGTAAACCCCTGCATCATCAAACCGATCAACAGCAGGTCGACGAATCAATAAATTACTCCCTCCATCCCATAATATAAAATTGTTTTTCAAGCTATGTTAACTTGAAAAATGATCATATATTGTGGGATGGAGGGACTAATCCGCAAGAAACCAACACTCCTTAGTACTTACTGCGGCCACGAGGTCTGCGGTGGCGAGCCTTGACCGCACCCCGGAGCGGCAGCCGACAAGGAACCGGTCCTCCTTGGAGTGGAGCGCGGCGACCTGGTCGACGAAGTGAGGGTTGCGCTCCTTGCCGTGAGGGGTGACGGAGAGGTAGTACGGTACGTTGCGTGCGCCGGCGACGTGCCCCTTGTCAAAGTCCTCCCACATGCGCACGTCCACGTACCCGTACTGCTCCGAGGTCAGCAGTGCGCACGCCGCCTCTGGGTCTACACTCTCCACCGGCACCGCCGCGCCGCTGCCGCTGCTTCTCATGGAGCCCATGGTGTATGAAGGATTTGAGCATGGAAAGATAAGTGCTACCAACGGGTGTTTAGTTATAGGAGAGGAGGCAGTGGTTGATGCCTTCACGCCCGGGTAGCCGCATCCATCACTTTCTCGTCTTATAAAGTCGCCTAATTCTTATTCGTCTCCGTGTTGTCGACCTTATCTTCTTCGACGGAGGAGCAAGTCATATAGGGAAGTGTCAGACCATATACATACATACTACATTTATGTCCCGTGAATAAATAACAAATCACGCAAGAATCTCCTTTTGCACCCTCTTATTATTAGTATATTTCAAGCTCATGTGCTTGCGTGTGTATGGTTGATGCCAAAACTCGAGGTGCATTATCCTAGCCAGCTATCATTGATTGGCTGAACGGCTCATGTTAGGTCTAAGAGAGGGAGTGCAAGTCCACATTGCCATGATGAAAAATGCGGCGACACGACCTGGGGACACGAATAAGCAAATGGTCAGACCAGCTGAATCTAGTGTGCGCCACGTACGCTCCGGATAAGCGAGCTGATAAGATATGTTGCCCGAAAACGACCCAACGCGTGGTTTATCTTTCCATCGGAGGGTGCAAACAATTCAATCATTCAGGACGTGAAAAAGGATTGCCTCGGTGGGGGCTCCTCCTACTTGTCTGCTTATCCTATCCATGGACATTTCATTCCTCCCATGCCTTGCACATATTCCCTTGATGTCCTTTAGAAAAAACTTAATTTTATTATATTTTGTTAATCAAAGTATTGTCTCAGTTCCACAAAACAAGATTTTTGGACCTACAACCAAACTCTGGAAATAATCCTAGTTTTGGTTTGTCAAACGTGAATCTTTTTTGAATAATTTATCTCTAAAAGTATCTAGAGAATATTATTTGACGAAAGTAGCAACTCTCGATTGTTTCAAATACCGGGACAAATCCAAACTCATGGGTGGTCGTCCGATGCGTGTCCGGCAGCAACATTTGTGAATGTGATTCTTGCGGGGTGACGAGGGTTTGGTAGCCATGCGCGGCCATTCGTGAGTCGTGGGCAGATTGATCGACCTGTTTCGTAGATGAAAAGTGGGCTTGAGGCTTTCATAGGTCCACCTCACATTTATTTTGTCGTGTGTTTTGCAGCTGCCCACTCACCTTGACTTTGAGGCTACGGCAAAACTGGCACTCACATTCATTAGGGGGGGAGCCGGGGTGTGTAAGCTATTCAATTTTGGAAAATGTGCTCCCTATCCCCCCCCCCTGTTCCCCTGTACTCTCATCGACATCGAATTGGCGTGCGGTTTCTGGCAGTATTCTCTGACTTTTGTCCTGTACCGTGTCAAATCGCAAGTGAGTGGCCCTTCCCCCAATCCTCGAGTGCATCGTCTGCTTTTTTCGGTGTCGTTCCACATTGCCCCCTGTGTTGTGGCGCGATGAAATGTGGAAGAGGGGTGGCAAGAGGGTCCTGATAGGTGGTGGGATCCTTTCACGGCAGCCCCTGTGATTCGTTTTGTGAACGTTCATGTAGTTGAATTTTTGGTTGTACGATATGACGAGGGGGGAGGGCTGTTGGGTTTCAATCCACCGAAATAGGGCCTTACGTGCAATGTGTTTAAAAAATGTGCTCAACAATATCTTTATGTAATCCATGGATGAGTGGCTGATGAATGATAGTTTGGAGATTCCGGGATGGTGTTTTGTCGCGATATCTGGTTTTTTTGGGTGGATTTTGAAATCAAAATCAACACGACGCCCTCTTCATTTTTCCGCCCAATGTAAAAAATTGACTAGATGAATTTGACTCCATTCCTTTTCTGAAAAATGTACCAAAGAATACACATTCTACCAAAATAGCTTGGTAGCTGTACTGGATTTAGAAGGGAGTTGTATCATAGGTACTAAGGCATGCACCTTTAATTATCCCTATGTTAGTTATCATGCCTTAGTTCATTTATATCATGGTTAGCAATTTTTTCGTCGTATAAAGTCGCCTAATTCTTATTCGTCTCCGTGGTGTCGACCTTATCTTCATCGACGGAGGAGGAAGTCACATATGGAAATGTCAGACTATATACGTACATACTACATTTATTTCCTGTGAAATAAATAACAAATCATGTAAGAATCTCCTTTTGCACCCTCTCAGTATTATCATTTCAAGCCCATGTGCTTGCGTGTGTATGGTGGGTGATGTCAAAGCTCGAGGTGCATTATTCTAGCCAGCTATTATTGATTGGTTGGACGGTTCATGTTAGGTGTAAGACTAAGAGAGGGAGGACAAGTCCACATTGCCTTGATGAAGATGCGGCGACACGACCTGGGGACACGAATAAGCAAATGGTCAGACCAGCTGAATCTAGTGTGCGCCACGTATGCTCCCGATGAGCGAGGTGAGAATATATGTTGCTCGAAAAGGACCCAATGCGTGGTCTCTCTTTCCATCGGAGGGAAAAAACAATTCAATCACGGAGGACACGAAAAGGATTGCCTTGGTGGGGGCTCCTCCTACTTGTCTGCTTATTCCATCCAATTCAATCATGGAGGGCATTTCATTTCTCACATGCCTTGCAAATATTCTCTTCATACTTTAAAAAATAGTTTTATTTCTTAATTATTATAGTTTATTAATCAAAGTATTGTCTCATTTCCACAAAATAAGTTTTTTTTTACTCCCTCCGTTCTGCAATGTAGTGCATATATGTTTTTTGAAAAGTCAAACCTAACGAACTTAGACCAAGTTTATGGACAAAACTGTTTACATCTAGAATGCCAAAAATATATCTCTAGATTCATCATAAGACATATTTCCATATTTTATATAATTACTATCATAGATATAAATAGTTTCCTGTATAAACTTGGTCAAAGTTTGCAAATTTTGACTTCTCAAAAATCTATACACGCTATATTATTGAACGGAGGGAGTATAATTTATCTCAAAATTATCTGGAAAATATCTTTGACTTCGCTAAATTTGGTTTCCCATGTATTATTTAATGAAATTATTAGGTCACGAGCATTCCAATTGGGACAAATCCAAACTCATCGGTTGCCATCCGATGCGCATCTCGCAGCCGTGTTTGTCACTGGTTGTTTCCGTGCATGCGATTATTTTGGCAATATGTGTGGCTCTCTGCGTGGCACACAGTAGGCAGAGAGTAATGCAATTGCTTTGGCAATATGTGTTGCCACGCCATTGGCACGGCAATCTGAACAACTAATCCTACGTCTGTACGTATGTGATGTGTACATCTTCTCGACCATGGCCAGCTGTCCGTCCGAAAATCATATGCTTATGGAGGTTTGTCCTACGGATCCCTTTATGCGTTAATCTTCCTGCTTAATTTCAACTAAACCTCACCCTAGAATTCAATCTCTCCCCAGACTTTTCTCCACATCATTCCGTAGTATGATTCCATAGCACATACTTTATAACCGTAGCATTGTTCTGTATCATTTGTCACAAAATATAGTGTGTGTTGGATACATTTTCTTTTCAAAATCAGGCTTTGTAGATATTGACCAAGTTTATAGAAAAAATATTTAAAATACAAGGGAATATGTTTTCCATGTGGTATATATATTTGATACTGCATATATAGATAATTTTCACTATAAACTTAGTCAAAATTTATGAAGTTTAACTTCATAGAGCATCTCCAATGGATTACACCAAATTTCTTCTAAATGTATGGACCGAATGGTCTGGACACTATTGGCCATCCAATGAGGTACACCAAACGTTTATGGACACGGGCAAACCAGAATCCACAATAGGTACCAAACGAAAAAGTGGTCTGAGGGAGTCTAGACATACTACGGACAAGCCTTGGATCCCACCACAAACCAACCTTTTCCATTCCCTCCCTTCTCTCTCCTCTCTCCATTGGACAAGGGATGGCCTTTCGTGCATTGGATGGGAACACCCTATCTGCTATTGGCGCAGACGCCGAGTGGTGTCTGCGGACATTTGATGTGTCCATTTGGATGCACGTTGCATCCTAGGAAAACAATGCGCTCTATTGTATGATGGATGGAGTAACTAACTAACTTTGATGGCACATAGCCACTTGTTAATGCTACGCATTAATAACCTTCAAATTATTTAGGAGGTTCGTCCATCTTATTGAAAAATATATACCTCCTCACATAGTTGACGTATGTATATGTGTACTGAACGTCTGCATTGTAGATCTGAATGAGAAGAATCATGTTTTTAGCGTGTTTTTAGCTTGTCGAGATGAGAAAGTGATTTATGCGGCTAACCGCGCGTGAAGAAGGCAGGAACACAATGCAAGCTACTGGTATTATTTAATAAGTAGGTAATCCCTCAAATTCTGTAGTGCAAAAATGCAATTCTTCCAAATCAATTAATTGTATGACGAAGGAAAAAACAAGTATAATTGAGCTGAGTCGGTGAAACAGTCAAACAGGTACTCAGCTGTACACGCAAACATTTTTATTTCTTGGGAATTGGTTGGTCCAAAGTCCATGTCCAATATAGCGTACCTACATACATACGGCTTTGTTTTCCCTTTGATAATAATTAAATCCTAGATGTCCGCCTCAACTGAGGACTTGCTTCTTCTTCTTCTTCTTCTTCTTCTTCTTCTTCTTCTTCTTCTTCTTCTTCTTCTTCAGAAGACGAAGGACGATAGAAACACAGTACACAAACAAGGTACTAACGAACTTTTTCCAAACTGTCACAAGAATCAATTGATGGATCATTGGTGGCTGGCTGCTTGGGGCTGTGGGTAACTGGTACTCTTGAGCAAGGAGAGGTAACCACCTTCCAGGTTCTTCACGTTCATGAACCCCTGCAACGAAACCAAAACATTCACATCTCAATCAAAGATGGTGATCTTCCTAAGAACAGTAAAAAAAAAATCAACCATTCACGAATGGACTTACAGCAGCGACGAGGTCTGCGGTGGCGAGCCTGGACCGGACCCCAGAGCGGCAGCCAACAAGGAACCGGTCCTCCTTTGAGTGGAGCGCAGCAACCTGGTCGACGAAGTCCGGGTTGCGCTCCTTGCCATGGGGCGTGACCGAGAGGTAGTAGGGCACGTTGCGTGCACCCGCAACGTGGCCCTTTTCGAAGTCCTCCCACATCCGCACGTCCACGTACCCGTACTGCTCCAAGGCCAGCAGCCCGCACGCCGCCTCTGCGTCCACGCTCTCCACCGCCGCGCTTGTGGTGCTTCGCAGGGAGCCCATCTATGGAGGATTGAGCAGCGGGGAAGAAGGGGCCTCTGTTTCTGTGTGAGGTGGTCTCCAGAGGCTGTGGAGTGGATTGGCTGATGGAAAGATAGGTGCTACCTACTGGTGTTATTTATAGGAGAAGATGATGCCATGGCAGCGGTCGAACATATCACAAACGGGTAGCCGCATCCATCACTTCAGGATAGCCTAAAGTCGCCTACCTCACATAAGTTACATATATGGAAATGTCAACTACATACGTTATTGCTGTATTTGTTTTCTATGAAATGACAAGGTGTATAAGAATCTCTTTTTGCAGCCTATTTTTTAAGGGTGTTGATACGAAAATATGGTCAGCCAGCCATGATCTGGCAGTTGTCTACAGATGCAAGAATATGTATATATGTTTGGTAAAGGAGAGGACAAGTAGTCCAGCTTTCCATGATGACGCGGCGACACGCCAGAGCGACAATAAAGAAATGCTCAGATCAGTTGAATTATCTCTTTGTCTAGTGTGCTCCACGTACTCCACTGATAGGTAGAGCGAAAGGATCCTGTTGATCAACAACGACACAACGGTTCCTTTCCATCGGAGGGAGCAAACAATTCAATCATGGAGGGGATGAAAAGGATTGCACCGGTGGGGGTTCTTCCTCCTCCTCCTTGTCCCCTTATCCTATTCATGGCCATTTGGTTTCACCATGCCTTGCACATACGGTACATATTCCCTTTTATCTCTTTTATAATAGAATAGTTTTCCGATGCTTTGATTGCCAACTTTATTTCGACGAATGTGTAAATACCCAATATGTATCTTTAGCCATCGAATCAAGGGAGTATAATACACACAAAAAATGCAACGCGCAACCTTTTATTAAAAGTTTATGAACATATATTCATGCATATGCCGACAACATCTCCCAAATCATGATTTTTTAAATACATGAACGCTTTTAAACCAAAATATTTGTTTTCTATCCATGATGAATTTTTTTTTATACATGTGAACATTTCTACTAGGGTATTTGAACATTTTTGTTTTTCATTTTATTAGTTATGTTATTTTATTATAGTTTTACCTTAATAATTGTTTCCCTAGTATATTTTTCCTTCCCTTCAATCATAAGAGGCAACTAGGGCTAACTCTTCCCCTCCATGCTCCAGCGGCAAGCCCCTGGATTCTCCTCCGCTTTACCTGCCTCTTCGGTGGCCGATGACGGGGAGGGGAATCCAAGTTCCTCAGCTCCAACTAGTAGGTTAGATTAGAGTATTTTAGTCCTTGCATGGGTTGTGCTTTTCTCTTCGAGATGCTCTTCCATGCTCCGATCCTTCTAACATAGTGTGTCTAGACAAAGTTGACGGAGCTCCGACATGGATTCAAGTTGTATCCTTGGGGCGGTAAGGTTAGGGTTCTCATCGTGCGTGCGCAATTGCGAGATCTGGTGATAGAAGCTTCAGAGCAGTTCAGAGGTTCAATGGTGATGACTGTGTCTCTAGCAGCACTGGTTCTTAGGGGCATGTGCATGAAGACTTCTCTGCTGTCAACACTGGGTCAGGTTGGCTCTAATAGGGGAGTGGCGACAGCGGCGCGTTGACGTATCAAGCGGTGGTAGTGGTTATTCGGGTGGTCTAGGGACCTTCATATAATTTATACTATAATTTTGGTGCCTTGTAGTTCTGGTGAACTTTTGTAATAGAGCTAGAACTTTTTTCTAAAATACAAATCATTAGTGTCCCTATTAAAAAAAAATCGAGCGGGCGAGTCATGCTACTAGTTGGCCTATAAGAGTTACCCTCTTATGGTTGGCCCATAAGAGCTGACCAGTCATGCCAGTAATGACTCGCCATCTGAGTCTATGCTTTGCAATTCGGTTCATCATCATCATCATCATCTCTCTCTCTCTCTCTCTCTCTCTCTCTCTCTCTCTCTCTCTCTCTCTCTCTCTCTCTCTCTCTCTCTCTCTCTCTCTCTCTCTCTCTCTCTCTCTCTCTCTCTCTCTCTCTCTCTCTCTCTCTCTCTCTCGTGAGGACCACAGACAAATACCTTTGTTCATCCGGGCCCTCAGCCACAACGATGACATTGATAGTGACGGTGTTGGCAAACGAGCCCGATGGGTGGTGGCCGTGTCTGCCTTGGCAGCATTAGCGTCTGTTACTACCTCGATGGTGTTGGTGGAAATAGTGTTGACCACAACATAAGAAAGTTAAGTGGCATCGGCTTTCTCTCATTCAATACTGTTAGACTTAATCCCGTCGGGTTTACTTAACAGGAACGTTAGCATAGACTTTAGATCACCTAATTTCATAGATCAGAGAGATGGTTTAGTGATCTTACCACCAATGAAAGAAGCCATTGGTGTAGGCGATACGAAGTCCCGTGCCTACTTGATGAAGGTTTGATGCGGGCTCAATGTAGACAGTTCCTGCAGGTAGCGGCGCCCCTCCGGGCGCCAGCAGCACAGCCCTGGCACCAGAGCACAGGTAGGAGAAGGCCTTGCCGTCGCCAAACGCTCCCACAGATCAAATTAGGCTTTAGGGATGTAGGAGGGCAGAGTAAACGCACGTGAACTGGTACAGATCGTGCGTGACTAGTTGCCCCCCTCTTTATATATGGCGCTGGCGATCAGGGGACCTAAACCACATTGATTTGGATCGCCCCCGATCAGGGCGCTTTAGTTGGGGTCGAGGGGTACGAACGTTGGTTCGTGACCTCCCCCTTTAACGTAACTTATTTATGTTTCTTTTTTTTCGTTTTGGCCCATTGGGCCTTTTGATCAATACCAACAAGTACAACTTGCATGTGAGCCTGTTTATACCAATCTTGTATACTTATTTATATCCCATTTGTATTAATTCACAAATTTAGCTCAAATATTGTTGTATTTTCAGTGTACAAAGACGGCCTAATCACACACCTGGTAACTCATTTTGGAATAGTTGTCTTGGATGAAAATAAAAAGTTAATGCCTCAATTTCTCTAGAGTAAAAATGCATTTCTTTCAACTTGATTAACTGTGTGAAAGGAATTAACAGTTAGAGAAATACTCTGTATAAGCTTAGTCAACCAAATCCGTATGTAACCAACTGTGCAGGCCAATATTGTTTCCCTTCTTGTCCATACATTCTCGAAGAAGACCAAATCCAAGTAGAAGATGCATATATAGTTTTATACATACAAAATGCCTTCTTTTCCATGGAAATTTTCTCTGTACATCATGAATCATAGATCACCAATTAACTTATTCCTGAGAGCCTTAGAAACAAAAGGAAAATTAGTGAAGGTTGGCTAGTGCTGCCGGCTGCTGGTAACTGACGCTCTTGAGCAAGGAGAGGTAGCCACCCTCCAGGTTCTTCACCTTCGTGAACCCCTGCACAGACCAACCAATCAGGAAATCGATTCACACATCCATAAGTCAGTGAGTTCGACCAATCGGTCGCAGAACTACTACTTACGGCGGCGACGAGGTCGGCGGTGGCGAGCCTGGACCGCACCCCGGAGCGGCAGCCGACGAGGAGCCGGTCCTGTTTCGAGTGGAGGGCAGCGACCTGGTCCACGAAGTCCAGGTTGCGCTCCTTGCCGTGGGGGTTGACGGAGAGGTAGTAGGGCACGTTGCGCGCGCCGGCGACATGGCCGCGGTCAAAATCCTCCCACATGCGCACGTCCACGTACCCGTACTGCTCGGTGGCGAGCAGTGCGCATGCCGCCTCCGTGTTCACGCTCTCCACCGCCAGTCGCTTCTCGACGTCGCCGCTTCCCAGGGAGCCCATGGATGATGGATGTGCGAGGAGAAGAAGAAGAAGATGATGATGATGATGAAGGAGGGGAGGGTGGGTCTGGCTCCGGGGGCTGTGGAGTGGATTGCTGAAAGATAAGTGTTACCTACGGGTCTTATTTATAGAGAGAGAACGGTCGATGCTTCTCATGGCCGGGTAGCCGCATCCATCCCTCTCTCACCTTGATTACAAAGTCGATTGCAAAGTCAATTGTTTCTCATTTTCCTCCTTCCTTCGTGTCGATCATATCCTCTTATTCTTCTTCTTCAATTATTGGGTACTTGCGTTACAATTATGAAAAATGTCAACTACATGGTACGTACATGCTGTATTATTTATTTTGAGCAGTAGTATAAGAATCTCCTTTTGCACCCTCCTGTATAAATTTAAGGGTTCTAATGCATCATGACAAGTGGCCATGTGCTTGCTACATTATCACCTTGCATAGTTGCATGTGTTTGGTTGGTGCCGAAATCCCAGCCAGCCAGCCAGCCATGATCAATCGGGTAGCTGGCCTGGATACAGACGCTGGCAGGAATATTTGGGTGATAGATGTTAGGTAAAGGAGAGCACAAGTCTAGATTGGCATGATGATGCGGCGACACGCCCATGCTCGGAATAAAGAAACGGCCAGATCAGTTGAATGATCTCCTTGCCTCGTGGGCGCCACGTACGCTCCCGATATGTGAACCGAAAACATCCTACTTCTTGCTCGAAAGCAACCCAAATGCTCTGTCTTCGATTGGAGCAAGCAACCGAAAACATCCTACTTCTTCCTCCACCTTGTCTATTTATCCATCCTTTGCACATATGGCACATATTCTCTCTTATCTCTTTTTCTCCCGAAAAGAATAGTTTTCCAATGCTTTGGTCGCCAATGTTATTTTCAAATTTTAGATTGGAAACATGAAAAACCAGATCTAGAGATTTGTGCCACAAAAACAAATCTAGGAGCCCTGCAGGTGATTTGAGTCCAACTCATTGCCAGAAGCATAGAATAGGAGCACTTGGAAATGATATTCAGATCAGCCAGGGGTGGAACAATTAGGGCATGTCCAGATTGCTATGATGGAGATGCGGCGACACGGCTGGGAGGCAGGAATAAACAAACGTCCAGATCAATTGAATCTAGTGCCTAGTGGGCGACACGTACACTCCCGATAAGTGAAGAGAAAAGATCTTGTTCGTCAAAAACGACCAAATGCATGTTGTTTCTCTTTCCCTTGGAAGGAGCAAACAACTGAATCATGGAGGACATTGAAAGGGATTGCATCGGTGGGCTCCTCCTCGTAGGCCGCTTATCCTAATTCATGGCTATTTCCTTTCACCCATGCCTTGCACATATCACTACTAGGGAAAACCCTAGTAGTAGCACGAGATAAAGGCCTAGCAGTAGCGCGGGTGATAGCTTTTAACAGTACCACTGTTTAGGCCCACGTGACACGTGTTTCAGCGAGCGCTACTACTAATTACTAGCAGTGCGCCCTGACCCCGCGCTACTTTTTTTCGAACACGGTACAAACGCAATCGCTCATATACACGCGCATACACTCACCCCTATGAACGCGCACACGCACACCCTACCCTATGAGCACCTCCGAAAGACTGAGCCGGCGTATCATCTTGAAATTTACGAAGTCACCAAATGCACCTCGTCGTCGACGAGAACGTCTCCTCCCACTGAATGCGCGTCGCTAGAAATCCTCAAATAAATCCATGAATAAATGCGAGCACCAGTACTTGAACCCTAATGGGCCGGGACCCCGCGCTACTACTATTCTTCCGTATTCCACTTCTCTTTTGTTTTATACTGTATTTATACACCGCTATTCAAGTTTTCATACAGTAGCAATTTAGAGATTGTTATATCATTATGACCATGATGGGTTAATATATCATTGGGTGAAACAAACGCGGATTAGGAAACTAATCCGCGTTTCTTTCACCCAATGATATAATAACTCACCATGATCATAATTAGAACTCATCATCATCATAATAACAACAAGAAGAAGAACAACAACAACAATTCATCATCATCATAGTTATATAACAACTCCTCATCATCATAACAACTCATCATCATCTTCATCTATGAGTCATATAACAACTCATCATTCTAATACATTGTAGCACCTAACTCATCATCATAATAACAACTCCTCATCATCATCATAGTCATAATCAACACTAGCTAATTGTTCTTACTACCTTGGACCTACTCCTCTCTCTCAGGTAGAATAGTATAAAACAGGTAAACCGGCCCAGGTCCAAAATAGAGAATGGAGATCCACCTATCGTCAACTTGCGGCTTGCGCACATTCAAGTTGTCTCCAATTGGTTGTGTGCATGCATTCATTAGTTTGCTACATCATTTAATATTGATCCTTGCATCTTTCAAAGAAATAGAGTATGCACTTTGGTAAGCCGTCGACGGAAATGGTCGTAAGCTAACCATATACATATGACCATCAGTAAGTATCATGTCAAGCACAACCTTCTTCAGGAGATTCTGTTGAACAACATAATACTAACATATATATAGTTAGCAATATAGTTTACTTAAGAAGAATGTATGCAATGAAGTTATCATCATTAACAAAATCATACCAAGTTTTTGGCAATGAAGTTACCATCATGCAACTCATGGACTATTGGCACGTATGCACTAGAATTTGGGCTGATAAAGTGATTGGTCTTAAAGGTCTCAACATCATCTATAAAGGAGACAAGATATCCTTTCTCCTCACAATTAAGCTCGGAGCAATAGTTGTAGTAAGTCTTGTTTACAGCCTTCCGAGTATTTCTTGAAGAAAAGAAATAAGTTGAAAATTATAAATAGACAACTTTAGTACGGATGAACACCAAATATTTAAATAAATAATATAAATTACTTAACAAATTTGTTTGACAAACTCACATATAGGCAGGACTGGAGGCATATCCACATCCACCCAAATGTCGATATTATTTTCAATACCATCTTCATGATGAATATCGAACATTATTTGCATATTCTCCTCAAACCCATAGGCCTTGCAGAAAGCTTCCCAATTAGAGCAACCAAAATGTGAGTGATTAAGTGCATTATACAGCTTAACCCAAAAAGCATAACCATGTTTGGTCCTGAGGTGAGCTCTCGTCGTCTCCATATTCTCAAACTCTTGGAAACTGAGCTTTTGCATGACATGCGGTCTTGCATGGCAGAGGATGTACTAGTCGAATTGAAAAAACCAAGAAATTACACGTTGAAGCAAAGAAGCATAAGTGATGATTAATTAAAATTAAATACTTGTCGTCATTGCATACTGTACAAACATCGAATGTCTCTTCCAGCTTGACGGTGAAGAACCTACAATTTTGCAGGTGAGGCTCCCTATCGCACATACCCCGGTCATCGCAGCAATATTCGCACTCGGGAATCCTATCATCGTCAGACGTTTCCTATGTTCAAAATTGAAAGATTATAAATCGACGACAATTACCAGGAACTCAACACACATCACTATTCACCACGGGTTGACTTCTGGTGTATCGAGTCTTCCCTTGAAAACTCTCATCTCACGTGGTGTACATGGTGGGCACTCACTCTCTGATATATTCGAGCGTCGGTGATGGTCGCTACTGCCTTCGTCCCCGAGTACATTACACCAAAATGTCTAGCACACAGGAACGAAGGAGAAGCGACCCCCATGACAATAGTCAGGATTCTTCCTCTCTGACATTTCCGACCGTCGGTGATGGCCGCTCCTACTTTCATTCGAAAGTGCCTTACACCAAAATGTCTAGCACCTTCTAATGAAGAAGAAGGGACCCCCACGACAACAGGCGATATTCTTTCTCTCTCATCTTTTGAACGTATATGGTGGACACTCCCTCACTGATTTTTGGACCGTCGGTGATGGTCGCTTCTCCTCCTTCTCTTGTGCAATACCAAGGTATATCACGAGAAGAAGGAGAGGAAACGACCCCCACAAAAATAGTCAGGATTCTTCCTCTCTGATATTTTGACAGTATATGGTGGACACTTGCTCACAGATATCGACCGTTGATGATGGTCGCTCCTCCTTTCTTTTCAAAGTGCATTTCACCAAAGTGTCTAGCAACTGGGGAAGAAGAAGAAGCGACCCCCACGACAACGGTCGGCATTCTTCATCTCTCATATATGGTGGACCCTTCCCCTCACTAGATTTTTGACCGTCATGTATAGAGCCCCGATAGACATAAAGTCAACCTGAAATGTCGTTTAATTTTCTTTCCGGCAAATCCAGGGCACTTGATATTTCCTACATATTCTAGCACAAGTCATGCTACAATTCACGAAAAAATCCTGCATGAACTTTGCTAAAATAGGACATATTGAGCACCTGAAATTTGCCGGAACGGAAATGAATCAACACTCCGATAAGACATAGGCCACTCGGAGGTGTTCCCTGCAGAAAATAAAAGCGAAGATAGCACTTGTGCAAACACATACACTTGTAGTAGACATATCCATCATATCATATTTCCAAAATATCAATGTGGGACAACACTAGTACTACACAACACTACTACACATATCACATGTCCAAATAGACCATCTTTACTCACCATATAGTTGTCGAGGATACGGGTGTCGTCGGTGATCTTCTGGGCATCGTCAAGCGGCTCGTCGGTGATCTACCGTGCACCACATGAGCATTCAACATTCCTCTCCATGTAGAACTAGCAAATGCAAAAATGTGATTCCAAATCAAAATTGTGATTATGTTTTAATTTCCTTCCCACAAATTTTCCAACCTCTATATCGTATCACAAGAGAGCGAAGAAATTGCAATGCCCATTCTCCCATGTTTCAAAATCATTCAAAGGACCTACTATAGTCAACTATTGTTGCTCCTTTCTAATGTCAAAAAATACTAGCTACAATTCTTCATTTCAAAAAATATACTAGCTTCACATTTTTCATGTCAAAAGAATATTAGCTTCACATTTTTATTTCAGAAAAAAAATAACTACACATTTTCATAGCTACTTATCTACTACTACAACTACATCTATGAAAACCTATAAAAACATGCATGCATATAGTAGGACCATTTAGCAATTCATTTCCATTTTGATGTAGAACTTCAAGAAATGCTAGAACTTGAAGAAAATCACCAAAACCTAGGGAGGAGGGGGAGGGAGGAGGGGCGGCGGATGGAGGAGAGAGGAGGGCTGGCGGCTACAGGAGGGAGGAGGGGCAGCAACGGCTAGGGGAGGGAGGAGGGGAAGCCGGTGGCTGGAGGAGGGAGGAGGGGCGACGGCTAGCTGGAGGAGGGAGGAGGGGCGGGGGTGGAGGAGGTGGAGGCTTAATTACCGAGCAGGACTGCGGTGCGACGACGGCGCGTGAGGTGAGGAGGCGGAGAGAGTGGAGAGGGAGAGTGAGAGTGAGCAACGAGCGCCAGTACATAGGTGATAAAGTTGACTTAGAAGCGGCGCGGGTGTCGGGCCGATGCTGCTGCTAAGTGGGGACTGGCAGCTGGGCCCGGGCTAGCCACAGTAGCAGCATGTGCCGCGGACCAATGCTACTGCTGATGGGTTTAGCAGTAGCGCTGGCCCACGGCACGCACTGCTACTGTGGCCAGCCCGTGGGGACACGGCAAAGCCAACATATTAGTAACGCCGGTATCGTCGTCCCGCGATACTGCTAAGTCACACCTGCAGCGGCGGTTCGGGGCCCGCGCGGCTGCTAGTAGTGCATGGCCGGCACATATTCCCTTTTATCTCCTCCCTTTTCAAGGGAATAATTTTCCAAAGCTTTGGCCACCATTTCGAATGTTTAGATTAGAAAGAATGAAATTCAGATGCATAGATTTTTCAAGACAATACTGTCAACCTTCTATAGTGCAGAGATCTGGGTGATGAGCAAACATGGGTGATACAGCCGGAGGATTGCATTAAGCAAGAATAGGATGTTACCTAGGTTCTTACTTTTTCATGAATTGAACAATAAATCACAGAATCTTTCGAACTGGCATTGCTAACACCACATCATTAACGTAGACGCTCAATTTTGTAACCGAAGTGAAATGCAACGATAATACAAAATGCACTGCAACGACCAGCATTCCTCCGAGGGAGGATTCTGGTTTAGTGAAGAGGGGAAAGTGCAACAATGAAAATTATCCGCTGAGTCATCAGTGGGGGTCAGAACACAGAAAGAAGAATTACATGTTTTCTTTCACTGTCAGAAAACTCACCCAACAGGATGTGAAAACAACTTGGCAATCTCCTGATTCCCCGCGCAGGCCAGCATCATTCTCCATTGGCTGCAGCTGTTATCCAACATAGTAACTTAGCACCATTGGCGACGAATTCAAGAAAAAAGTTAGCCAAGCCAACAAGAACATTTCAGTACTTCATAATAAAATGTAGCAGGTCCCTAGCCTCTCTAAAAAATTAAAGGACAAAAGTAAAGGAACGAAAAATAGTTGCGTCTACCCATCGCAGTGCACCCCTTTTTCGGAAGATTTGCCTTACATTTGTAATATACAGAGTCAGACAACTACACCATTCAGTATTCAGTAATACTTGAACACACAATGATGTTGCAGACGTCACATAGTATAGTAGCATTAGAATGATTGGCAAAACTTGCTGGCCACTCCATTCATTGTTGAGTGTGCAAGTCATGTATTTCTGAAATTCTCCCTTCATTTAAATTAGAAAATTTGGATAATTAAGAAAAACAAAAAAGGGAAAAAATAAAGAAAACAAACAGATGGCGTCCCAACGCAAATGCGCCGTTCCAGGAGGCCCCGTTTGCCAACACTGTGTAGCTGGCAGAAGTCCTTCAGGCGAGACTTGCTTTTAGCCCCTAGCATTGAGTTTTTTGGTGGGGCGCCCCTTTTTTTCTATTTGATTCTTTTTTCTTTTGCTTTTTTTTACTTTGAAACAATTAAAAAAATATCAAAATAATTTAAAAAATATTTGGTATTTAAAAAATAGTCAATTTTGAGAAGTGTTCACGAAATTGAAAAGTATTCCAGAAATTTAGTTTTTTTGACGAGTTAGAAAAATGTTCCCAATTCCAAACGAAGTTTACAAACTTAAAATAATGTTCACTTATTTCCCTTGATTTACAAAAGTATAGAAAAATTGAAAAATATTCAACAATTTTGAACAAGTATTCCAAATATTGAAAAATATTTCGATGTTTTAAAAATGTTACCTTGTTTGAAAAAGTTCACAATTTCAATTTTATGTTAGATTCCAAAAAATGGTCAGAAAATTAAAAAAAATCTTTTTTTATATGTTCATGAGTTTAGTAATATATTTCATAATTCATAAATATTCACAATTCAAGAACCTTTGAAAGGTTCCCTGGCCCAGCAATGGTGCTAGTTGGGCCCGCTCAAATATATTATGCGGGAGAGGGGCTTGCAATACCTAGCTATTCCAATATTCGCTGACCTACATGCGAAATAGTATCGTGTGGTTCGAAATTTGGACAAATGCTCAAATGTGGAATGTGCTCCAACGATTGAATTAATAGATTTTCCGGTGTTATTTTTTTTTATTTTTTCGTTTTTATGTTCTTTTTTTCTGTTACTGTTTCCTTTTTCATGTCTTTTTTAGTATTTTCTAAAATTCTACAAATTTCAAAATGGTCGGGACTTCAAAAAATTGTTTGTATTATTTAAAGTTGTTCCATAACTCCAAAAATGTTTGAGGTTTTAGAAAATTGTTCACATATTCAACAATATTCGTGTTACCAAAAAATGTTTTGGAATTTCGAACGAATCCCACATTTCCGATTGTTCACAATTTTAATAAATTTTTATGATTTAAAAACATATTTACTTTTAAAAAAATGTCACTGTTTCATAATCTAATAATGAATTAAAAAATTCATCTCTTTAAACTATATTCGGAAATATGAAAAGTGTTCGCATTTACAAAAAGTCAGCATTTCAAATTTGTTCATGTTTTCAATTTTTCTTCTAAATATTTTGAGGTCTCGTATTTTCAACAAATGTTTGAAATTTGAAGGTTAGTTTAAAGATCTAAACTTCTAATATGGTTTGCTCTTTTTAAAAAGATATGTTCAGAATTTCAAAATTATGTTTACAATTTCAAGAATATTTGTTCGCATCTCCAGCTGCACTTAGCTCTTTAATGTTTTCTTCCTCCCATTAGTCAGTAACACTCGTCAGGTGTGCAATGGCTAGAAACAGGCTTTCACAAGTGCGGGGTCGTGAGTTTGATTCCTTGCGAGCGTGCACTTCTTTTGTTTCAGGATGTTAATTAAGGTCGCCAGCACCTGTTTGGTACGGCGCCACTCAATGCGTCAGCTCGTCGACGTTGCTTTCGTGAGTTGCCATGCCAGTTTGACACAAAGAGCGTGACATAGGGGTTCCCCAATAAAGAATATACCCCTCTACTCCACGTAGAAGACTTTGTTTTAGGAGTTTTCTCAATAAAACAACCACCTTAAGGCTTTTTTTTGCTGGAAAAAACTATCTTAAGGTTGATACAACTGATCATATAATTTAGTATTAATAGATTCATCACGAAATATATTTTTAGTGAACAGGCCCCTGGAGATAAATGGGTTACAAGACATGGGATAGACATATGGTTAGTAGTGGGTTAGTTTTAATCCCATGTTGCAAATGGCAGAAGGGCATGGGCTGTGTAGGTGAGTTCAGGATAGGGATATATGATGTTCCATGCACCTTTGATCTACTTCCTTCGTTTCTAAATATAAGTCTTTTTATAGATTCCACTATAAACTACATACGGATGTATATAGACATATTTTAGAGTATAGATTCACTCTTTTGCTTCGTATGTAGTTCATAGTGGAATCTCTAAAATGATTTATTTTTAGGGATGGAGGGAGTAAAACATGGGATGTTTAAAAGTTCGAACCATATATACCAATTTGCAACGAAGACACATGATCAAAGAACAGAGTACTTCAATATATGTTCCCAACAGTTTTCCTGTCATCATGCATTCTTATTGACCAATCAGCATGAAGAAGGCAGATGATTAATGACTTGCCCTAGATCATTTTCTTATATGCGATGTGCTACCGGTGGTCGTGGGAGACAACAACAATACAACACTCCATCTTTTCTATCACAGTAGGCTGCACTTGGGCCTATGTTCATGTTCTTGCATCTAATCTCACATGACGCTAGCCCGCATTCATAGTCAGCCACACATGTTCCCTCAAGCCCTCCAGTCATTGCTTCATCTGCACATACATATTAACAGACTCAGCGCACTCCCACAATATAAGAGTGTTTTACAAGCTATTGTTAGCATACAACGAAAATATAAGTTCTTCCATGCATGACTCAGCGCACTGACCTGACAGTGATACTCCATGGTAGAAGGAAAAAGTAAGCACGACTAGAAGAGCTGCTACAAATGAGGCAGCCCTAAAACTAAGGTTGTTCTTCTTCGCAAACGCCATTTATCTGTAGATCAGATCGATGCCCAGTAGCTAGTTCGTGTTCTACTTCTGTAGCTAATATCAGTTTTTCTTGCTTATGTGTCTAGAACTGGATCGATATTCCCTTCTTATATATACTAAGGCAGGGAGGTACCTCAAACCTAAATCAATCCTTTGTATATTTTTATCACATCCTATCCTTGTGCACGCGAGTGATGTGTCTTGTTTATTATTACCCCAATTTAGGTATTTTCTTAATCCATATAGTTACAAATATCTCAAACCAGCCAAGAACTAAATTCTCTCCGTTTACACCACTAATTATTTTGCAAATTCGCCGCATTGTTACAGATACAAAATTATTGCATGTTTCCTTTTGCGAATGTACTGCATGACTTATTATCCTTTTTTAGGTCAGGTCTTATTATCTTTTGGTGTCATTTACTCTTTGCTATTTATTTAGTTTGAAATTACTTACTTGTTGCTATTTATCTTTTAGAATGTTTATTTTAGCTGGTCATTATTTTTCTTGCATCAACGGTATGCGGATTGGACACATAATTAGGCTGTAATGGATGAGGCCATAGGCCTTTGAGTCCTGCCTAGCTCGTGGGCGGCAAAAGCGGCTCCAATAAAACGCAATGGACACTACCTCACCACAAGCCCTAAAGCCTATGTGGCAAGGCCCAATATGACCACATCGATGGTTTGTTCATTTTTTTAAAACAATGAACCAGCTGGTCGAATTCCATTAGTAAACAAACAACTACTTTTTTTTTGAAACGGAGGCAAAAGCTTTGCCTTTTCATTAATTAAGAAGAAGATAGTTGCTCGGTTAATTACAGGAAAACCGGACCAAAACCAATACATCGAGGGTCGAATCCCACACACAGACTCAACAAGCCAACTTGGACATTGCAGATGGCACGCCACAGAAGCCATCCCGCGAAACATCATGCGGACTACTCCCAAAATAAAAAGCACCGGAGAGAAAGGTACATACTAATGGCTAACATCATCCCGTGAGGTCCCCATGCCTGAAGCGACGCTTACTCGTTGGTTGACATTCTTCATCGTTGCTGCATTGATAAGGTGGATCAACCCTTATGTGATTGAAGGCACGACAATGAGGCCTTTGATCAACTCGGAGAAAACATGTAAAGAGTCTTGGCCCTCAGATGTTGAAGCGCATCCCTTTGCAACGCCCCACACCTCATTGGAGGCCAAAGTGGCTTGGTTAAGCTCGGTGGCCATCTTGTCGAACAAGGCCATAGACTTGACCGACGCATGCTGCCCTGCAGATTCCACAGCAGCCACAAACTCTGAAGGCACCAACCCAACCTTGTCGCCAATGCCAGCAACACCTTGGCTCCCATCTTTTGCTTGCGTCGATCCATGCACATCGGTGACAAAGGAGCAAGGATTATGCAAGGAAGTCGGGCTCAGCTCATGCTCACCATCGGACACCTCTGCCTGCTCCAAAAGGTTGGTCGCACGTGCCAACCATAGGCACAAAGAGTTCTCCAACCTGCCCAGCGGGCGGAGCGCTAATAACATCAAGTTTTGCAAATCAGCGCCAGATGAGGCAAGCATATCATCATCAGACTTCACCACAGCATCATGATCAGCACAACCTTCACTTGGAGCTTCAGAAACCCTTGGAGACTCATGAGCTTGGACATGCATCGAGCCCGTGACAACCGAAGCCCAAGAGCGCCCCGCTGAGGAAGGGCGAGGTGGAACTGGGGCGGCACGCGCACAACGGCGAACAGCTCTGAGGAGGAGCGCCGCATAGGACAGTCCCTCTCACGATGCCCGGAGTGGAGACAAGTGAGGCATCTAACTGGGTCGCGGCAGGATGCAGCCTTGTGGTCCAGAGCCAAGCAACGAAAGCATCGACCACGAGTTCTCCTCTTGAACGTCTTGGCTTGCACAGACTTCGCATCATGGAAGGCTGAAGACACGGAAGACTTGCTGCAAGGTTCATGACAATGGAGACGACGCCTTCGCCCCACGTAAATCCAAGGATGTTCCCCTGGCTGAGCAACCACAGCCTCTGTCGGACCACAAAGATAGCAGCTAGCGGACGATGCATCGTCAGCACCAGAAGAGGAGACATCGACAATAGATGTTGCCGAATTCGGTGGCGCCAAATCCCCATCGCAAGAATCGCCGTTGCCACGATCGACTCGAAACTTGGACTTACGTATGCGCGGAGAAGACCACGGCCCCGTATGAGCAGCTTCGACCTCATCAGAGCACCGGGAATGCTGCATGGCAGCCGGCGGCGACCGTGGAGCTAGCTCCTCTTCATCATCGTCGTCGTCGTCCTCACCAGCGGAGCTCCATAGGGGCGGCGGTGGTACCACTGGCAGCACCAGATCAGGAGGATGTGGCACGCGGTGGAGCAGAGCATCGTCGGGGACGAGAGCATGCGTGGTGGCCGGCGGGGATTGGCGGACCAAGGCAACTAAACCCTAAACAACCAGAACCAGCCTGAGCCTCGACCACCACATCGCCAGGCACAACGCCATGGCCCGACAGAGGCAGCGGGGGCACCGGGGACTGGGAGACGGGATCCAGATCCGCCCGATCTGGATCGGCGAAAGCGGGAGGCGGCGCGCAGATCTTGGAACTGAGTAGCGAGGATCGACGGCGGCGGCAGCCGGAGGCAGCGCCAACCAGGAAGCGGAGCGGAGGCTGAAGCACTGAAGCGGCCGCCGCTGCCAGCTTGGAGGGAAGCCTGCGTGAGGCCGCCCCAAACCGCAGGCCCCCATTCTCGCTCCTAAACCTACTAGCCGGCGGCGCCAACGAGCGGGGGAGGCCGCGGGACGCCAGGAGGGTGGCCGGCGGGGCCGGGGAGGGCGGCGCGCAGATGCTGGAACCTGAGTAGCAGGGATCGACGGCGGCGGCAGGCCGGAGGCAGCGCCAACCAGGGAAGCGGGAGCGGAGGGCTGAAGCACTGAAGTGGCCGCCGCCGCTGCCAGCTTGGAGGGAAGCCTGCGTGAGGCCGCCCCAAACCGCAGGCCCCCATTCTCGCTCCTAAACCTACTAGCCGGCGGCGCCAACGAGCGGGGGAGGCCGCGGGACGCCAGGAGGGTGGCCGGCGGGGCCGGGGTGGCCGCCGCCGGTGAGGGCTGGTGGGGGGGCGCGGGGTCGGGAGAGCTAGCCGTTACAGCCATAGCCAGAGAGATGTAGTAGCTTATCGGTGACTATCCTCAACAACTACTTTTACGTACAGAAATGAAGGCAAAAGAACTCAAAAGATGGTTATGGAGCTGGAAGAGAAGCAGGCCAGTAGCCAGCTGAGACCTGAGAGAGAGAGAGAGAACTTATGCGAGGGGGAGCACCGGCACATGACGCCGCTCCCTGGCGATCGCTCGACACACATCCTTGCTGCAATTTGTTCAGTAATTCCAGTGCCAACATGCTTCACACTGTTTATTCCTTACATAATACTCCCTCCGTCCCAAAATTCTTGTCTTAGATTCGTCTAGATATGAATGTACCTAATACTAAAACATAACTTGACACATTCGTATTTAAATAAATCTAAGTTAAGAATTTTGGGACGGAAGGAGTAATTGTTAGATTGCTGGATGTCATGCACAGGGTAGCTAACATGCATGCTTACCAACTGACTTCTCGCAATGAAAACTATGTTAGCACTAATTTTGATATTATTATGCAATGCAAGTGCTAAAGATCAGTGGCTGTATAAGTGTTGACCGAGAGAATCGTTGTGCTAGTGAGTTGCATGTGAGATTGTAAGAACATCTCCAATTGAAGATGTATATGCAAAAATAATTACCTTTTGCATCTCCAACGCCCAAAAACACCTCTCCAACAGATGATCTAGATGCAAAAAAAAACATCTTCGCCTTCTAGAGATGTAAAATACAACACCTCGCGGTGCAAATTTGCATCTCCATCGATGTAAAAAGGGCAGCCCCGCGCCAACCACCCAGGCGCCTTCCGTTCCCTTCAACATGACCGCCGCCCGCCCACCCAACTCCGCCGCCGACTGAATTCGCCAAAAATCGATGCCGCCACCGCCCACCTCGCCACGACTCCGCTCCCACCCCTCTCCCCCTCTCCCCCGCCGCCTGCCTCGCCGGTGTACTGCCATCAACAACCGCCGATTCCTTTTGGCCGATGCTTCGAATTGAAGCTTCTTCGGAGGTCCGGCCGCCGTAATGGCTTCCACCACTAGTGCAGAACCGGGCATTAGCACCGGTTCGTAAGGCCCTATAGTGCCGGTTACATAACCGGCACTAATTAGTGGTCACTAAAGGCCCCCCCCCCCTTTAGTACATGTTCAGCACGAACCGGTGCTAAAGGGCAACCACGTGGCACGAGCCAGCTCCGGGGACCTGGAGCCATTTAGTACCGGTTTGTAAGACCAACTGGTACTATAATGTTTGGAGGGTTTTAGTTTTATGATTTCTTTTTCATTTAATTTTGTGTTTCCATTTTAATTCTTTTTTGTTTGCTGGTATTTTACGATACTACACATTGTACACGTTATGCATATATATATATATATATATATATATATATATATATATATATATATATATATATATATATATATATATATATATATATATTTCTAGTAGAACCAATCATGCATATATATATCACATCAATGTCTCACAAATTAAACCACCATATTAATTAATTCACATATACACACATATATAGATATATACAATTTCTCCTACATATGAATAATGTTGCCTTCGGAGCCAGTCTAATTGGTGCCTTCGGAGCACGATGACAATTGAAAGTGGTTTTCATTGGGGCGGTAGCGGGTAATAGAATTCTCCATTCGGATTTATGACCTGGTCGAGCAAAAATCCCGCTATTTCCTCTTGAAGTGCTTCTACGCGCTCCGTTTCTATGAGCTTCTCCCGCACCTCTTTGAACTGTTAAGAAGGAGATCAATATGCATGTGTATTAGTTGTGTGACTAGCTAGATATCGATAATGGTGTAAAAATTGTGAATAGTGTTCTGACAAGCGTACCCATTGCTGTCTTTGAGATCTGCTCCTTTCGGACGCCATCATGCGAATGTTCTCGCAAACGCAGAATGCACACAGATCAGTCCCCTGCGCCTGCTTCAGGGCCTTTACGAGAATGAAATTTGATCAGATAAAAATTAATCAAGCATGATAATTAAAGAGATGGCAGCTAGCTAGCTAGCTAGTACTACTTAATTACTTACCTTGGGTCAAAACCATTCAAGCTTTTGTTTCCATTCGCCGGGCGTGACGCTGATGAATCTTGCCCAAGCCCTGCCCGCCGACAAAGAAAATGAATAAAGGGGTTATTAAATAGTTCATATCATGAAATGACAAACTAAATAGGCCGAGATATATAGTTAATAATGATTGAAATTACCTGTTGACTATCCCATACAAGATGTTAAAGTCAGTGTTTTTTGAGACTAGTGAATCCAGTACTTCAACTGTTCCGGCGTCAACTTTAATGATACACAAGACCCAGTGAAATCTGCATGCACACACGTTTACATGTCTTAATTAAGAGGGCATATGTTAGCAAAAACATGTAGCTAGCTAGTAGGCAAAAACAGAGAATTTGTAGTACAAGACAGTGTGAGTCACCCAAAGTGGTAAGGAAGTAGTATATCTTCATTGTATTTGAGGCGCTTAAGAACTCTAGCATGTTGTCCTCTACTTCCTTTGCAAGACATTCACTTATCTTCCATGTGAATTCATTAACGGTGTTTGGGTCAATGAACCCAATGCCATAGCGTCCATCTTTTCTCATTTCATATATCTTCATCCTGCATAATACCACAGAAAAGAATATAGTGAGGATAATTACAGGTAATGATTGATCTCAAAAGGATCACTACAGCTAGCTTGAGACTTAAATTATAGAAAGAAATCACTTACAGACAATAGCAACTGACGATAGATTTGTCGAGTGCTTCCTTATTGTATAACTGAAACAGTTCTAAATACTCAACGGACCCAGCTTTCTCATGGTAGTAATGGTCATTCTTGACATTCACCATGAGGGACACTCGATCTGAAATCTTGGTAATGTTCATGTACCATTGATGCAATTCATACATTCTCGTTGGGAGGTTCTTGACCTTGTCTGGCGCGACCAAAGGTTGGCCCCGGACATATTGCCGTTTTACTTCATCCTCTCTAAGCAAAGGCATGGGCTCGATCTCGAGGAGTTGTCCAACAGTGATGTTGAGAACTTCAGCCTGCATTATATGCTCCTCCGTTATTACCACATTGCCCACCTCGGGAACATGCACTGTTTGCCCACAATAATATTGAGGCGCGTCTTCATCTTTGTTGTTGGCACAACAAGCGAGGGATCGATTATACCTACTGTTCTCCCAGTGGGAATGGTTTTCCCACATTTTTGGCAGCTGCTTCTTGTTTGCTCGATCCCGATGTAGGCGTGCTCGCCTCCCTTTGTAGACGTGCTCGATTTAACTTCGATGTGGCGCTCATAGTCTGTGTCAACAGGCTTGGAAGCTGGTGGTTGAGCCATCTGAATGAAGTGGTCAATCGTTTCCTCGAGCACTTTCTCCTTGGCGGCGGTGGCGGTTTCGGTGCAAAATGGGCTTCCACCTCGGCTTCGATATGGCTGTGATTTCCTCCTCGGACCTGTCATAAGACCTCTGCGGAAGAGCCTTGAGCTTGGACCATATTTATACCGCTTGCCTCTGCTGTACTTCTGTACTACCTCGACTCATACTGCTCGCACTGAGCTGCGGGTGTCTCTTCTGCGATTGCTTGAGGCGGCGGAGGCGGCCGACGGACTGAGTTGGACAAGGAGGAGTGGCTGAGGTTGTGCCGGACTTGGAGGAGGAGGGCGTCGATCTTTGTGGCGGACTTGGGGGAGGAGGATTGTCCTGACACTTTGCCGGACTTGGAGGAGTAGGATTGTCCTGACACTTTGCCGGACTTGGAGGAGCAGGAGTCTGCTGACTCGGTGGCGGACTTCGACGAGGACTCGGGTGACACGGTGTCGGTGGCCTTGGAAAGATGATGCAATCCTTTTTCCATAGGATGATACGATGTTTGGCCTCTCCGAGAAAGCGCTCGCCGTCACCTCCAGCAATGTCAAGCTGTAGCCCCGGATATGGGTCCACCACCTCATCAACCACGACACGAGCAAAGCCCGCTGGAATCGGGTTGCAATGGAAGGTTGCCTCGGGGGGATTTGTGAAAGCACAGCCGTCTGCCACCTTCATGGATATGTTCTTCATTTTGACGTGTAGCTCGCAGTTAGTGTTCTCCGTGATGTCATCCACGGGGTATCTACCTAGCATTGGGTCGTCCGGGACGGAACCCACGCTGCTTCTCGGCATGGATGGGCCGGTGCTATCCAATGCTGGATCATCCGCTAGCTGCTGCAGCTGCTGAGACCCCCTTTGATGGGTAAGTGAGTCGATCTGCTCCTGCTGCCGCTGGAATTTGACTGCCAATTCCGCTTGACTTGCTTCTAGGCCTTGAAGGCGTTCATAGTCCCGCTTCCTCTGTTCCTCCTCCATCTTCCTCTTCTTCTCCTCCGCAATCTTCTTTCTCGCACGGGTTACGTAGTCGTTGTTCGATCTGAAAACCCTCATACCACGGCAGAGCGCCTTGCCTCGTGTTCTTCCCGGGTGTTCAGGATTTCCCAGGGCACGCGTAAGCTCGTCGTTCTCTCTGTTGGGCTGGAACACCCCCGTTCGTGCCTCTTCTATTGCAACAATTATCGCATCGTCGGCTCCCTTCAGACTTTCCCTCGTCGAAACATTGCCTGTCTCCCGGTCCAACTCCCCCCCATGCGCATAGAACCAAGTCCTGACCCTGGGGGGCCAGCTCTTAGTAGCCGGAGTGACACCTGCATCCTCCATCTCTTTCTCAGACTTATCCCACTTAGGCATTGCCACCGATAGCCACCGCCCCACTTATGGAACTTATCCTTTTTTTCGGTATTCTTCTTGTTTATTCTCGACCGTTCCTTAGCTAATTCCGAATCCTTGAATTTCACGAAATCGGCCCAATGATCACGTTGGTTCTCCAGTGTTCCCTTGAATACTGGAGTCTTCCTTCCTCCGTTGACGTACTTGTTCCATTCACCATTCTTGTAGTTCTTGAATGTAGTCGCCATCATCTTAAGAGCAGCCTCTTTGACTTTCTGCACATCTGCTTCTGTGAAATGATCTGGTAGGGTGAAATGTTCCATGAGAGTATCCCAAAGCAGATCTTTTTGATTCTTGTCGACATAAGTAACATCTGGTCGTGGCTTTGCTGGCGCTCTCCATTCTTGAAGTTTGATCGGGAGTTGGTCCTTCACAAGAACTCCGCACTGACGAACGAACTTGTCCGCAATCTTCTTAGGCGCTAATGGTTTGCCAGTAGGGCCGCATGCCTCGATATTATACTTTCGCCCGGCTTCAACTTTTGTTCGGGCCTCGTTTAAATCCTTTTGTCTGAAGATTTGCTCGATCCGGATGGCTGAAAGAACAAAGATCGATTCGTTAATATATCTTCAAGTCATTTAAAACATGTGATGATCACCAGATGCCTGCTTATATAAATATATATACCTCGTCGGTGTTTGTTGTTTCAGGATCATGTTCTTCGTCATCGTCATAATCATTCATGACTTCGTCGTGATCGAATATCATATCACCCTCTCCGGTGTTGTTTAGACATTCGGAGCCGTCATAATCTTCTTCATTTTGATTATCATCTACCCACGTATCATATCGAACATGGTCTGTTCTCCTCTCTGTCGGTATTATGCGCCATAGCTTTTGTTTAACTAATCCAAAAAATATAAAACAATTTAGTATTCAAATCTCGAATAATAGATATAATCTCGAATACATCGTCCGAAATAATAGATATAATCTCGAATACATCGTCTCGAATAATATATAATATTGAATAGTACATCACGGCTATTAGCTAATAAAGATCGAATACCACGAAGAATCTAGGACACTCGCGGTTCCTCCGTGCGGGCGAAAGGACACCCAAAGAGAAGGAACCTCACGGATCATAGCTGAAGTGAGATCCCCAAAGATCTTGCCACGTATTGGAGAACCTGCCGCCTCTAACGCAACCATGTAGCGATGGGCGTGCTCGTCCTCCTCCTCGACACGGCGACGTACCACCTCCGGCGGGCCGGGTCCCACCGCGACCAAACTGGCCCACGCGAACGCCACCAAACGAGATCGGGGTCGACGATGGACCCGCGGCGGGTTCTCGTCAAGCGGCGCGCCTCCAAGCAGCACCTCCAGTGCCAGCCAGTGAGCCCAGTCCGGACATGGGTCGGCTGGGCGTCGTCATGGATGGGTCGACGGCGAGGATGCGGGCGGGCATCGTCGAGAACAAATACTAACTATATGCATAAAAAGTAACATTTTTTAATGATTGGATTTTGATAACTAAAATTTCTAACATTTCTATATAACTAACATTTCTATAACATTTCTAACAATGCTATATATAACTAACATTTCTATAACATTTCTAATATTTCTATAACTAAAAACAGAAAAAATTATAACATTTCTATATATATAACTAACATTTTTATAATTATTTCTATAACTAAAAATAGAAAAATTTCTAACAATTCTAACTTTTTATAACTATATATTTCTATAACTAAAAACAGAAAAATTTCTACAATTTCAAACATTTCTAACAAATCTAACAATTCTAACATTTCTAACTATTTCTAAAAACAGAAAAATGTCTAACAATTTCTTAAAACAGAAAAATCTATAACTAAAATGTATGTGTGTGTGTGCTCTCACCGCCGGCTAGGCGAGAGGCGACGGGGCGCAAGGCGACGGGACGGCGACGGCGCGGCGACGACGGGACGGGACGACGTCTGGCGAGGCGGCGATGGGGCGGCGACGGGCGGCGACGACGGGACGGGCGGCGACGACGGGACGGGCGGCGACGACGAGGACGGCGGCGGCGCGACGGGGACGGGAGGCGACGAGGCGGCGGCGATGGGCGAAGCGGCGGCGACGGTGCAGAGGAGAAAAGCAGAGGAGATGAGAAATCGACGAAATTTTGAAGTGTTTTCTTATATAGAAGGCACCTTTAGTACGGTTGGAGCCACCAACCGTACTAAAGGTCTGTTTTGCCAGAGCAAGCGGCGGAAGCGACCCCTTTAGTACCGGGTGGTGGCACAAACCGGTACTAAAGGCCCCTTTAGTACCGGTTTGTGCCACAACCCGGTACTAAAGAATCTTATTAGCAGCAGTGCGATCTTGAAGTTTAGTACCACCTCGCTAGTCGAGGGCTACCAGACTGGTTTATAAGCCCAGTCTTGGTAGCTTTCTCGAGCTCCTCTCCTAATCAGGGCTACTGGGCCTACCTGTCCTCCTCGCCTTGTGGGCCAACTGGGCCTTCGCGGGCCTGCATCCTGGCCCGATGAAAGGTTGTGTCGCTAGTCGTATGCAGGCCGCTTTGGCCCAGTTGGCGGGCTTTTTTTTCTTAAATTTTTTTTGCTTTTTTTTGTTTTATTTATTTTTGAGTTGTTTTTTGCTGTATTTAGAGTTTCTTTGTGAATATTTTTGCTTTAGGTACAAAAAATTACAAACTTTCTGTTAGTGCCGGTAGATTTCAAATTTGAATAGTTTAAATTTTGAATTATTTGAAATTTGTGTGAATCACTAGTTTGTGAATAACTTAACTTTGAAAAAAGTTTTTTCAGTGATTCTTTTTTCTTATGTTCAATATTAGTGTGTTTTATCATTATATTCAATTTAGTAATGCTTAGGTTATTTAAAAAATGAAATTCCTTTGTAACAGTTCAGTTTTCGTCGGAAACCCTGATACTTCGAAAGTGATTGTCCATTTTGTACACGAAGTGCATCCAGTTTTTGCCGTAACCCTCTCTACTTTCTTGCACATGCTATATTTATGAAATTATGATACCATGCCAACTTTCAACCTTTTCTGAGTTCATTTGAATTGCTTTTCAATTTCAAGGTCATTTAGCTGGAAAAAAATCAGTAAATGCATGAAAAGAATTTGTTTTGCACATAAAATTTCTTCGCGTTTCAAATGCCAAAACACATAACTACCCTAACTATTACAGACATTCCCTCCTGGGTGTGAAACACAGAAGAAAGTGATGATAGTGAAGTCGATCACATCCCAGATCTTTGGGTGTGAAACTTTTTCTTCGCGTGTGTCCCTTTGCGCCGTAACCATGGAAAATCTTCATCATTTAACGGGATGCTCGGGTCAATATTCACTGTGCATGGAGCAATTTCATCAAACTTTTCATAATCTTCTGACTTGTCTGTCTTGTCATCCACTCCCACGATGTTTCTCTTCCCGTAAAGAACTATGTGCCGCTTTGGCTCATCGTGACGATGCATTCGCTTCCTTATCTTTTCTTTTTCTTGGCTTGGTAGACATGTCCTTCACATAGAAAACCTGTGCCACATCATTGGCTAGGACGAATGGTTCATCTGCATACGCAAGATTGTTGAGATCCACTGTTGTCATTCCGTACTTCGCGGTCTTCCGTTACCCGCCTCGTGTCATATTGACCCATTTGCACGAAACAAAGGGACCTTTAAACCACGTCGATAGTCAAGTTCCCATATGTCCTGTATATAACCATAATATGTTTCCTTTCCGTCTTGGTTTACGCATCAAAGCGGACACCACTGTTTTGGTTGGTGCTCTTCTTATCTTGGGCAATCGTGTAAAATGTATTACCATTTATCTCGCACCCTTTGAAAGTCATTATATTCAAGATGGTAATCGGGACAGCAATTACAGGTCATCTTCAATAGAGGTGGCATGCATGGTGCGTGTATGCGCAACCAGTTGGCGAAACTCTGGTTTGTTCACGTGTAATCCACTCATCGAGACCGCTCCGGTGTTTGGAGCGTAGCAAATTCTTGTGTTCATCCATATACGGAGCCACCAAGGTGGAATTCTGTAGAAGCTGTAGTGTGCTTCAGTGAGAGAATGTCCGTCCATACATATTATTTGTTCCCCTTCTAGCGTGCCTTTTCCATCCGATCGCCCTTATGCCGCGATTCAGAACACCAATCGGCTTAAGGTCGGAATAAAGTCAATACAAAACTCAATGACCTCCTCATTTTGATGGCCCTTGGAGATGCTTCCTTCTGGCCTAGCACGGTTATGAACATATTTCTTTAAGACTCCCATGAACCTCTCAAAGGGAACATATTGTGTAGAAATACAGGACCCAAAACGTTAATCTCTTCGCATAGGTGAACTAGGACATGCGTCATGATGTTGAAGAAGGATGGTGGGAACAACAACTCGAAACTGACAAGACATTGCACCAAATCATTTTGTAACCTTGGTATGATTTCTGGATCGATTACCTTCTGAGAGATTGCATTGAGAAATGCACATAGCTTCACAATAGCTAATCGAACGTTTTCCGGTAGAAGCCCCCTCAATGCAACCGGAAGCAGTTGCGTCATAATCACGTGGCAGTCATGAGACTTTAGGTTCTGGAACTTTTTCTCTGCCATGTTTATTATTCCCTTTATATTCGACGAGAAGCCACATGGTACCTTAATACTAAGCAGGCATTCAAAGAAGATTTCCTTCTCTTCTTTGGTAAGAGCGTAGCTTGCATGACCCTGATGTCGCCGTCTGCTTCTCCGTGCATACGTTGCTGGTCCTCCCGTGCCTCAGGTGTATCTTTTGTCTTCCCATACACGCCCAAGAAGCCAAGCAGGGTCACGCAAAGATTCTTCGTGACGTGCATCACGTCGATTGCGGAGCGGACCTCTAGGTCTTTCCAATATGGCAGGTCCCAAAATATAGATTTTTTCTTCCACATGGGTGCGCGTCCATCCGCGTCCTTCGGAACAGGTTGTCCGCCAGGACCCTTTCCAAATATCACCTTCAAATCCTTGACCATATCATGTACATCAGCACCAGTACGATGGTGAGGCTTCGTCCGGTGATCCGCCTCACCTTTGAAATGCTTGCCTTTCTTTCTTACGGGATGCCTGCTCGGAAGAAATCGACGATGTCCCAAGTACACATTCTTCTTACAACTATTCAAATATATACTGTCGGTATCATCCAAACAGTGCGTGCATCTGCGGTATCCCTTGTTTGTCTGTCCTGAAAGGTTACTGAGAGCAGGCCAATCATTGATGGTCACGAACAGCAACGCCTTGAGGTCAAATTCTTCCCCCATGTGCTCATCCCACGCACGTACACCTGTTCCATTCCACAGCTGTAAGAGTTCTTCAACTAATGGCCTTAGGTACACATCAATGTCGTTGCCGGGTTGCTTAGGGCCTTGGATGAGCACTGGCATCATAATGAACTTCCGCTTCATGCACAACCAAGGAGGAAGGTTATACAAACATAGAGTCACAGGCCAGGTGCTATGGTTGCTGCTCTGCTCCCCAAAAGTATTAATGCCATCTGCGCTTAGACCAAACCATACGCTCCTTGTGTCATCTGCAAACTCCTTCCCGTACTTTCTTTCGATTTTTCTCCACTGCGACCCATCAGCGGGTACTCTCAACTTTCCGTCTTTCTTACGGTCTTCTCTGTGCCATCTCATCGCCTTGGCATGCTCTTTGTTTTGGAACAAACGTTTCAACCATGGTATTATAGGAGAATACCACATCACCTTGGCAGGAATCTTCTTCCTGGGGCGCTCGCCCTCGACATCACCAGGCTCATCGCGGCTGATCTTATAGCGCAATGCACCACATACCGGGCAAGCGTTCAAATCCTCGTACTCACCGCGGTACAGGATGCAATCATTAGGGCATGCATGTATCTTTTGCACCTCTAACCCTAGAGGGCAGACAGCCTTCTTTGCTTCGTACGTACTCTCGGGCAATTCGTTGTCCTTTGGAAGCATATCCTTTATCATTACCAGCAACTTTCCAAATCCTTGTCGGATACACCATTCTCGCCTTCCATTGCAGCAATTCCATGTGGTGCCCAGCTTTTTCTTGTCACCTCGCAATTGGGTACAACAATTTTTGTGATCCTCTAACATGCGCTGCAACTTCTTCTTCTCCAAATCACTTGCGCAGTTTCTCTTTGCATCGGCAATGGCCCGACCTAGATCATCAACGGGCTCATCGATGCCTCTTCTTCAGCTTCTTCCCGCATTGCCGGCTCAGCTTCTTCCGCATTACCGGCTCAGCTTCTTCCCCATTGTTGTATCATCGTATTCAGGGAACCCATGGCGGGATAGCTGTCGTCGTCCTCTTCTTCTTCATTGTCTTCCATCATAACCTCTCTTTCTCCGTGCTTGGTCCAAACATTATAGTGGGGCATGAAACCGGACTTAAGCAGTGGGCGTGAATGGTTCTTGGCGTAGAGTAATTGTGACCATTCTTACAGACACCACATGGACAAGGCATAAAACCATCCGCCCGCTAGTTTGCCTCAGCCATAGCGAGAAAAGTATGCACGCCTCAACGAACTGGGAGAGCATCGGTCATCGTACATCCATTGCGGCTCATCTTCATTACACAACACCGAATAGACCAAATTAATACAAGTTCATACATAAAGTTCATACAACACTTAAATGCAACAAACAAATAACTCTCTAGCTAAAGCATTTAAATGCAACAACAAATGCGATCAAGATCGCAACTAAGGTAACAATTGATCCAACAGCATAATGATACCAAGCCTCACTATCGATGGCATATTTTCTAATCTTTCTATTCTTCAAGCGCATTTTCTCCATCTTGATCTTGTGATCATCGATGACATCGGCAACATGCAACTCCAATTCCATCTTATCCCCCTCAATTCTTTTCAATTTTTCTTTCAAGTACTCGTTTTCTCTTTCAACTAAATTTAACCTCTCGACAATAGGGTCGGTTGGAATTTCCAGTTCACATACCTCCTAGATAAAAATATCTATGTCAACTTGATGGGCATAATTTGTCATAAACACGAAATGCAACTAATAGTTTTAAAAGAGAATATACCACATCCGAATCATAACAAGGACGAGGGCCGACGGGGACGGATATCAAAACCATGACACTATGTATAACAAACAACGTATGGGTAAGATAATTATTACATGATTAACTATATATCCAAATCACACAAACATCAATTTTTTATATAAAATTACATGAACAAGAGGCTCACCACAAGGTGGTGCCGGTGACGGGACGGTGCGGGCGATCGACGGTGGTTACGACGGAGATTTAGAAGGCACTAAGTAAACCACACCTACATATGCAAACTAAGTGTTATTTTTGACCTCAGATTGCATATAAATCAAATACTAGCACATATATATATTTCCTCCCAAATTACTAAACTCACAAATTAGTAACTATATAAAGCATTGCAATAGCTAATCTAGCAATGAGAGATGAAAGGACAAAGTTGCTAACCTTTGTGATCATTTGAATGGATGGGGGCCTTCAAATCTTGACAAATTTTGGGCAAAATTTGTGAGGAGCTCGAGGGGAAAGGGGAAGAACAGAGAGGAGAGGGGAAAGGGGAAGAACAGAGCGAGCTCGGGTGGACGAAGGGTTTATGTAGGACGACCTTTAGTACCGGTTCGTGCCAAGAACCGGTACTAAAGGTGCTGGAGGGGGCCCAGACTGACAACATCCTGCCACCACTCTCATTAGTACCGGTTCGTGGCACGAACCGGTGCTAAAGGTTAGCCACGAACCGGTACTAATGAGAGCGTCCCGGCTAGCCGTTGGAACCGGCACTAATGTATACATTAGTGCCGGCTCTAATACAAACCGGCACTAATGTGCTGCACGTTTGACCCTTTTTCTACTAGTGCACTGCGAGGTCGTGGATGTGCTAGGCTAGTTCCTAGCTGAGACTCGCCACAGGAGGCACGCCACTCCGCCCGCCTCCGCCATTCTTCCGCCCACGTGAAGCCACCCGCCCGCAGCGCTGAGCTCCCGCCGCCCCTCCGACACTCCTCTGCCGCCCCTACACCGCTCCTCCTCCTCTCTCTCCCTCGAATCACCGCTCCTGTACCGCTGCTTCGCCGTCTCGATTCACCACTCCTGCCGCCCCTTAGACGCTCCTCCGCCGGCCCCACGCACAACCGCCACCGCCCCCACGCTGCCCCGAATGGCGTCGCGCCGCCGCTGTCCCCACCGCCGCCACCCCGATTTGGCCGCCGCCCACTAGTTTTTACATCTCCATTTTGCATTATCTATTGGTTGCTCTTTTACATCTCCAATATACATCATTTGTTGGAGTTGCCTCTTTTTTTGGAGATGCAAAAAGCACTTTTTGGAGATATAAATTTTTACATCTCGTGTTTTACATCTCCAAATTTGCGTCTTCTAATGGAGATGCTCTTAGCTAGCTTCGTGCATGTATTTGCATGTTGGTTAGTCTTCTGAATCCTGGAGTGATTTTAGGGGAGAGAGAGAGAGAGAGAGAGAGAGAGAGAGACGGGGTCATGTAGTTAGTGGTTTGTTAGCACATGGTGTTAGTGGCTGAGCATGGTGGCTGGGCAATGTGTGGTTGTGTAGGTGTTATTTAAGCAATGTAATCAGTTTGGTTATGTTAATGAGAAGAAGAGGAAGAATATACCGCCTCCACAGATTTGTTTTGTTTAGTTTCAGTTGGATAGAAATGGACGGAGTGAATCCAGGCCTATTGGGCTATATTATATGGGCTATTCATTCCAATTATTTATTTTGTGGGTCAGTTTTTTTTCCCGAGTGAATAAGCTCGAACTCCCGATTTCATTTCAAACAAAACCAGCAAAGTACCCATGATTCGTCATTGGTGCGTATGAATTTACCACACGAGAATGTTATTGCGCGGACGTTGAGACAGAATGACAAATCAATTTTCTTTTGGCAAGAATGGCAAATCCTGGCATAAACTAAATTGCGGTGACATGCTTGTTAACTAAAGTTTCCATCCTCGGCCAATACAAATTGACATGAAAAACATTCACATTTGCCATGCTCCCCGGTGAACATTCTCTCGTAAAGCCGGTCCTTTATTAGACCTGTTGATGTATTGACAGCCCCATATAATTCTAGCTATCCAACATTCAATTTGGATTTAGCCATTGTAGATCATCACAAAGGTAATGTTTATTTCCAGCCGCTTTAATTCCAAACCCTCGAGATAATCAGCATGGAGATCTACTGTACCACCAACCCCAAGCACACACACAATCTTTGTGTTGACAAACTTTACCCCAACTTACTACAAGAGACTTTCTAGGTACCTCTTCTTCCAGCCAAAGCAACCTTTTGATAAAAATATCATGCCTCTTACCTGGTACATAGGTAATTCAAACAGAGAAAACATGTGCGAGATAGGATATCTAAATCTGATTGAAACTACATAATAATTTGTAACAAACGCACATGGCCGAAAAACAGAGTACTTCAATATATGTGACCAGCAATCTCCTCTTATCCCGTCGCCAAAAAAGAAAAAGCAATCTCCTCTTATAATTCCTATTAATTGACCAAGCATGCAGAAGATACATGAATTATGGTCTCAGAACATTTTCCATTATTTTCATATCTGATGTGCCACATGTAGTCATGGGCGGCAACAACAGTAGGGAATTGATCCGGCCTTTATCTCACAGCGGGCTGCACTTGGGTCCATGTTCATGATCTGGCACCTAACTTCACACGATGCCTGATCACATTCATAGTCAGCCACACATGTCTCTCCGGTCGTATCGCTCACCACTTCATCTACACATACATTCGTATTCACAAATGAGCAGGGTCGTTAGCATACAATCCATCTAAAAGTATATAAATCCATGACTTAGTGCACTAACCTGACACTCCTTCGTAGAAAGAAAAGGTAGCCATGACAAGGAGAGCCATGGCGAGTATGGCAGCCCAAGAACTAAGGTTGTTGTTATTGGCTAACGCCATCATGTGCTCTCCTTATATAAGACTTTGTTTGTTTGTCTGACTAGATTTGGAGTACCTCTTCTTATATAGGGGCATGCAGGGAGGTAGCTAACTTGTCGACCAGGCAAGTAATTATATAATGCCAAATGAATTCCTATGGATTTGTCACGCATATACTACTTTCCTTATTATCTTTTGGTATCTTTTATTGGATGCCAAATTTAATCCCTGATTTTATTTTAAGCACATTGTAAGTGATTGAACAACTAAATTTGATATTTGCTGGTTCTTCTCAAATTGTATATATAGGTAAAGTTTCAATATTGCTTTTATGGTATGCATGGCGTAGTTCATAAAAATATGCCGAGTTGAGACTATTCTGCTTATTAGCTTGGTGATGATGTTGGTGAAATTTTTTATGATTATTTTTTGGGGCTTCTCTTCCTTATACTGCCTGTGAATTACAGCCTAATTCAAGTATTTACAATTCGTAATTTACCATGTTACTCTAAGAATTGTTGTTCAGCACCAAAAGAGCATTTATTGTTTTCTAAAAAAAGGTCCCCAAATTGTAGGTTATTATGTTCTATTCAAATTTTTCGTGCTGGAGTATTTATCTACTGTTTTTCTTTTCGTCCTTCCTCCTAGAACATTTATTAGTAAAATAATACTCCCTCTGTTCCTTTATATAGGATATATTTGTTTCTTCAAAAGTTAAACGAGTGCATGTTTGACCAAGTTTTAGAAAAATATATCAATATCCACAATATGAAATTTATATCATTTTATCCATCATGAGAAGTATTTTCATATTTTATCTCTTAGGTATTGTAGATGTTGTTATTTTATTCAATCTTAGTCAAACATTCAAACGATTGACTTGCACGGAATTCAATACACCATATATTCTGAAACGGAGGGAGTAGATGAGTTCATTTTGCCAATAAGCACTTGGATATGCATTCTTTCATAGTTGGTCTGGGCCGATGCTGCATCATCAGATTAACTCAAGAGTCGTTATATGCAAGCGCATTTATTTACGGATGTAGTTCATGTAATATAACCTGATCAGGGGGACCCAACTCAAATTCTCCTTTTTTTTTCTCCTTTTCTATTTTTTTCTTCTGGAGAGAAATAAAGCCATAGTTCTCAAAACAATTTTAACATGTGAGCACATAAGACCTAACTTGGGTTTACCTGGCTTCTCCTATTTGGTGTGTAGGTTTTTTTTAGGCATATTTGGTGCGTAGGTAGAGCATTAGTGACCTAGCGCGTACCCTCTGGAGCGGTTGATCCTCTGTTTGGGCTGGCCCATTTTGGGTTTCTTCCCCTCCGGTTTTCGGAAGGATCGAAGCATCCCCCCCCCCCACCCCCTTTTCCTTTGTTTTTTCTTTCATTATTTCTTTGTTTTACCTTTTCTTTATTTTCCTTTTTCTTTTTTCCCTTTTCTTTTCATTTCCCCTTTTTTTGCTTTCTTTTACTTTTCATTTTTGGGAGCATTTTCTAAGATTTATGAACATTTTTGAAATCATTAATATTTTCCGAATTGGTAATTTTTTTAAAAAAATCGTCAACATTTGAATCAGATTTTAATCGTGAACATTCACCATATAGAGGATGGGATCCTGCACGAGTACCTCTACCATTAGCTTTCTTTTTAACCATACTTCTGGTCTAACCCGACAGGAGCATGGAAACAATGTCATGCTTTGCTATGTGGTGGGTATGTTATGTTGATTTCAGATGTGAACTAATATGTGTGTGTTGTTTATATGAACGATGTCCACGGAAATCTAGCACTACAAAACAGGGGGTATTGGTGGGCGGTAGAAACACTTTGAGTACCAGATCAAGGTTAACAATTGTCTAGAGTAGCTAACCCTGCGGCTGGAGACGGTAGAGAGACAGTGAAATCTGCATATGCATAGTACTAGTACAGCCACAGTGAAGCTATGTGTGGAGCACGTGGAGCAGGTTCACGGATGGCTTGCATGCGGGATGGACCAGCTTGGTGTCAGCCTTTCGTCTGGTAGCATATGTGAATGTGATTTACTACGTGACTACAGTCAATTCTAGGCTACAACCAATGGGAATGCACACATCTTCAGTATTTGTGGATAAATGGTGAAATTTGTTAACTCAGAATGAAGCATCAAGAGGATACACACATAAAGAGCACACACCTCGTCTCGGCATATCTAGAATGCACACAGCCAACTCCAACACACGCACACAAAAACATTGGCAAATAGTAAAGTCATACGCGACCAAAGCTATGCCCAAGCGAGTATAAAGGAAAAAAACCCTCAAGCGATCAATAGCGAACGACAACTATTATAAACCATATCCGCACCAACCATTTCTTGACACCACAAGAACAATGACATTCTTCAGCAGCAACGCCTTCATGAAAGAAATGACGCTCAAGCACCTCCGTTACTGGATCCAACCACCAAAGGACAGATTCTAGGTTTTCACCCTGAAGAACGAGTCCGAGCAAATCTAAGCAACGTCTTCAACAAGGGAGCGATGCAAAAGCATCGTCATTGCCAGGTATAACACATCTGTTCAGTATGGCTTGATAAAATAGTAAAGTCGCTTTCTGCAGCACAAAATGATGCCATACACTGCTTACAACTCGCAGATTTTATAGAAACAGGCTTATCATTGGATGCAAAATGATTACATTTCTGCTTTTGAATCCTAGGCCTCTTGTAGTTGTACCCCAAAGGCCTGACGGATTTCAGCAATAATGTGGCCAGACACATCGGGACCAAACATCCTAGGCAAATTTGCAGTTAGGTCGACCTCGATTGATTTTAATCTTACAACTTGGTCCCTCTTGATCATGATCTCCCTCTCGGCCTCTTCTATTTCGGAGGTGTCACAAGCGCAACTATGAAGCCAGGTTCGAAGAACCTCCTTTACAGCTGATGCCAGATGACCACACACTATCTGTTCCAAGGTACCCTCCCCTCCTTGCCCGCAGTCGATGGTGACCGACACTGCTGTTGGAGAACATGCACTGCGCACAAAGAGCGACGGCGACCGGTATGGACGGGTTTGTGGCAATTCTTCTATCTTCTCACGTTGCTTGTCCAAGCGAGTATGTTCATAGTACTTGTGGAGGTACTCCGGGTGGAGCGCGAGGTCTTTCCGTGGGAGCAGATCAAGAATCACAACCATTGAAGTTGGGCTGCCTTGTATGAACTCCATGAGGAAATGTGGTGCATCCGTCGAGGCATTTAGGAAAATAAGAACCGACGTAATGTCGATTGCACCATTTGGGACTTTGCAGTGAAGTGACGAGTGCAGCATGAAATCAATCTGTAGACAATAAATTATGAACTTTTACAGCGTACACATTTCCTCATAACTTGGATTACAAACCTTTGTTTGTATGGTTGTCAACAAAAGAAAAGAAGTGTTTCTTCAGAGCTCCGTACTGTGTCCATCCATGTGCAGAACTTTTGGGATCCGTGGGCGTTTTTTTAAAGAGTTGTTGTGGTGTAACTCAATTGGAAACATGTGTTGTGCAGTCGCGCTATTGGTTGATAATGTTGGGTTGGCCACAGCGTGCCTGTCCATTCTCTAGCAATGGCAGGCAGGGCACATAGTACATAATGCTACACACGTGAGAGTGATAAAGAAAGGTGGCATAGTAAATGAAGACAAAGAAGCAGTTTGCTCCAGTATGTGAATATGAGACACAGAGGCCTTCTTCTTTGGTTCGTAGGAATTGTATAGGAATTTCATAGGATAGGATTTTTAAAGGAAAAAAAAATCATATGGAGCCATTTGATTTGTCGGAATGGATTTCTATTCCTGTGTAGGATAGAAACCAATCCTTCACATTTTAAAGAGAGAAAAAATATTAGCCTAGACTTAACGAAAAAATTTCTATCCTATGCATCAAATGACATGTCTTTCTTTATAAGAATTGAGATGCACGCCATCTCACTTCCTATGTTTTCCCTATTCCTATCCTATGAATTAAAGGAGGGCAGAGAGTTTGAATGTGCGGAAAATACAGAGAGAAAATTGAAATGGCGTGTTTGACCTGTTTAACCAAAGATGTGTAGATCGTTTGATCTATCTAAAGACTAATGTCTTTTCAAAACAATTCTAAAGACTGAAGTAGATTAAACAGTGTTGAGGAGTGTACCTACATGCATGAGTGTTGTTCTTCAGCGGGCAACTAATTCCTGGTAATTAACTTCAGTTGAGGAACGGGGGATGTAATGGAAAGAGGAATTACCGACGAGGCAGGCGCGCCTCGGCGCACGTCCAGCATGCCGACGGCGGTCCCAGCGCCGTTCTGGAAGTCGGCTACGTGGGCGGGCACAGCCGAGGGCAGCAGCGGCACCGCTGCCGCCGCCTCGGCTGCCAGCGCCCGCGCGACCTCCCGATGCGCCAGCGACGGCATCGCTGCCTCCTGCTGCACCAGCGGCATGCGCGCGCGCACGGTGCTGCTCGACCTTCTGCCGGCCACGCCGCGGCGGAGGCGGGAGATGGCAGGGAGAGTGGCCGCAGCCACAGAGACGGAGGTCGCCGGCCGGAGCATGGCACTCTCGACTGCGTGGACAACGATCAATCCACGCCGAGCAGATGGCAGCTTAAAATCTCACGTGTGCTACCAGACGAATGGCTGGTCCATATATCCTGCAGCTGCAAGCCACCCGTGAAGACAAGGTATTGGCACGGCATCCTTGCATGCAGGAGCCCCCTGTCTCCCCACCAACCGGCTGGCTCACTTCTACTGTTACACTTTATTGATTACGTCGAACCGGATGATGCATATATGATACTAGTGTATGACTCCGTAATGCATAATATTACTGATAAGTGCCACACGTCAGATGCGTGACGGGTTTTGCTAGACCTATGCAAAATTTGCTATGGAAGTTACGTAGGGCGTGATGTGGGCTTGTTTGATTGGAATGCACCAGCCCCACCTTGAAATTGGGGGGGGATTACTGGGATTAGGGAAGGAGACTTCCTTTTCGTATCTAATTTAGTACTGATATTTTTAGATGGCAATTTTAATCATGTAAGGATGGCAGTTTTCAGTGACACACGTCAAGTTTCTGTCAAAAATTAACGAAAGCATGAATGTTGTCATGCTCGCGTCACTAAACTCATTCTCTCTTTCTTTATTTATTTTTATGCCACATCATCAAAATTGCTTAATTGGCATGCATGATACTCCAACTACGGGTGGCCTTACACACTTGATGGGTGCTCCTAGTGACCACCGGTGGTATAGCTTTTTCCTGAATTGTTGCCTATAACTCATTGAGTCGGAGCATCTCTAGCTTCTAGGGGCAAATTATCTGGTTTGAGAGATTAAGGCCTATCTAACAAATCCTGGCAAAAAGAGCATCAGCTCAGTGGTTAGGCATAAGGTTGTGTGGCCTAACCACCCAGGTTTAATTCCTAAAATTGATAGGTGATGCACATGGGTTTTCCCCATTAACTGAGGATCAAGCTTGATGTGCGGTGGGACCATTCATCAAGATAAAATATTGGAAACCATAAAAAGAATCTCTAGGGACCATGCTTGGTGTGTCGTGGGACTGCACTTCAAGATAAAAATCTGATACTCATACTAAAAAGGTTGTGTGCGTCCCTAATTGATGCAGAGGTCGGAAGAAGTGAAATTCTACTCCTCCATTCGTAGTTGTAAGCCCGCACGGCGCCGACGGCGGCAGATCATTCATTCTCTCCTCTTGTGAGGACTGGGCAGCGCGGGGCCGCTCGGCCAAGAAGAGGTGTGAGCGCGGTGGGCGTGATAAGCCGACGTTGTGATGCGCACCTGGACGTGGGCGAGCGCGGCGTGATGCGGCAGGGAGAGCAGGTCCTCAGCGGCGCAATACGATAGGAAGAGGCAAGTCCGCAACGACGTGTGTATGTGGTGCCCAGGAGGCGCCCCTATCTAAATCTGCAGCATGCAAGCCATGGGATACGCACGGTTTCTGGAGGTTGCGCGCGTCGCCGGCGGCCCTGTGGGCAGCTGGTCATTGCCACCCAATGGTCCAGAGCTGCACAACCGTGACTACTTTGGTTGTTGGCTCATGGCATGGCATTGGACATGCGTCCGGCTCTTTGCTGGGAGGTAAACTACCGCAGTAAGGTGGTGGATTTCGGCGCAGGCAGTGAGCCCCAACGATATTACAGTTTACGGCTTGGTGGCAGTGATTTAGATCTTGTTAACCGAGTGGCGGTGGCTGCAGACTATGCTGCACCGACCTCCTACGGCTCCATGACGGCGGTGGTCATTGTTGACTTTGACACTGAGATGCAAATTATGGACGACGACTTGACGCAAAGGGGTGCTTGTGAAGCAGCAGCGGACACATCGCATGCAGTTAGTGGGATCACGGGAAAGTGTCTGCTTGAGTGATTTTGACGATGGTGCTACTAGAGCACCTGGTCACGAGTTCCGGGGTGAAAGCCTAGGTTTTACCTGAGCTGGTTATACCCAGCAATGTCGATGTTTTAAGCCTAGGGTTGACCTGGCCTAGTTATACCTATCAATGTCGATGTTTTTACGTCGTTACCTTGTTAAAGACATTGCTTGGATATTTCGGATTGATTCTTCAAGGTGAAGACCAAGATTCTGACCTTGGTGGTTGAATCAGGTGACAGAGACGCTTGATTGTCGCTTGAATGTGACATTTAAAAAATGTTATATAATGTAAAAGAATGCTTATATAATTAAAATATGTTTCGTACCATTTGAAAAATATATGTTGCATTCAAGGAAATGTTCACCCATTTCAAAAATATATTTGTGAGATTTGGAAAAAAGTTGAATATTTAAAAAATGTTTCATAACATTGAAAAAAAATGTTTGGGACATGTATTTGAAAAATGTTCACATATTCTAAAAAATGTTGAATACAGTATATTGGGAAAATGATAATCATATATTTTTGGAAATAATAATTGCTTACTTAAAAATGTTATCGGTCCGGCACAAGTAGGTATGAAAAATTACAACTCGCGAGAGACGAGAAATAGCATTAGCTATGTTTGTTAGCCCACCCACCAACCAGCTATGCAAGCCTGGTAGGCGGGGAGATCCTAATCGGCGCCGTAGGCGCCGGACCAGTTACACCAGCTGGGCACTCACCCGCTCCCTTCCTCCGCTCTCTGTTCGCTGGTTTTACGGTGGTTTGGAACGGTTCACGATTTCAACATTGATATCTTCAAAAAAAACACGAAAATAAAAAAATAAAAAAAATCGAAAAATTTCCTGAATTAAATTTTTTTCATGGATTTTAGAAATGTCCATCAAATTTGAAAAAAACTTAATCGAGATTAAAAAATCATAGAATTTAAAAAGGGTTCATTGATTTGAAAAAAGGTTCTTTGAATTTGAAAAAAGTTCATCGAATTTGGGAAAAAGTTCAACAATTTTGGGAAAAGTTCATTGAATTTGAAAACAATTGTTAATCGATTTAGGAAACAGTTCACCAATTTGGTAAAATTTCACCAAATTTGAAAAAATATCATCAAATTTGAAATTAAGTTTCTTGAGTTTTGTAGAAGTTCATTGAATTTGAATAAGGTTCATCAATTTTCGAAAAAAAAAATCATTGAACTTGAAAAAGTTCATCAAATTTGAATTTTTTTATAGATTTTTGTAAAAGTTCATTGAATTTGAAAAAATTAGTTCATCAATTTTGAAAAGAAAAGTTCATTGAACTTGAAATAAGTTCATCGAGTTGTAAAAACAGTTCATCGATTCGTTAAAATGATCATTGAATATGAAATAAAAAGAAACGGGAAAAATGAAAAAGAAAACTAAAAGAAAACGAAAAAAATAAAAAAGCAAACAGAAAAGAATAAGAAACAAAAAAACAAAAGAAAACCGGGAAGAAAAACTCCATCGAAACAGGCCAAAAAACCCAGAATAGGGTACGGAAAGAAGAAATAGATGAAAAGAAGTAACCTGGCACAAGCATTGCAAGGTCGTAAGGGCATCCCCAGACGTTGGCCCCTCAGGAGGGGCAAAAAATCGCCCCCGGGAGCGCACCGGCGCTAAACCGCGCACTGGGGGCGTGATGCCCCCCAGTCGCGGCGCCCACGATATTTTAAAAAATTTAAACACGGCGCAAACACGGCGCAAATTCATTGCAAACTTCGGCGAGTTCGTTCAAACTTAAGCATATTTTACAAAAAAAAAAACTACCGCGGGCTACCCGCCGTCTCCCTCGCCGCCCGCCTCGCCGCCCCGCCCACGCGGTTCTACATGCCGAGGAGGCTGTAGAACCGCGTGTAGTCACCGCCGTCGTCGTCGTCGTCGTCGCGGCCGCCGCCGCCCCCGTCTGCGCCTTCGCCGTCCCTGCTGCATCCCTCCCCTGGTTGGCGCGGCGGGTTGGACGGTCCGGGGGCGGCGTCGTCGTCGTCGTCGCTGTCGAGGACCACGACACCGTGGGCGTCCTCGCGCCACGCTATGCGGCGGCGATCTCCTCGAGGCCAGCGCTGCCGGACCGTCTCGTCGCGGAGGTAGTCTTCCCGCGCCCACCGCATGGCGTCCTCGTCGGAGAAGCTGCGCAGGGCTATCTCCTCGTACTCCGCGGGGAGGCCGGGCTCCGGCTTGGGCTCGACGAGGACGAGGCGGCCGGTGGATGGAGAGGCATTGGCGCCGATGCGGACGCCGGAGCTGCGGGTGCGCGCGGCGACCGGTGTGCCCTTGGGCTCCGACTTGACGGGGCGAAGGCAGGGCGAACCGCCGGACGAGGAGGAGGACCCCCCGGTCTCCATGCGCCTCGGGGTCCAGGAACTTCCCCGGCGGCGTGAGAAGGAAGGGCGAGCGGGGTACTCGAGGCGCGGCGTGTTGCCGCCCTCGATGTACTCGAGGACGGCCTCCAACATGCGCCCGGGCACGCCCCACCACCGACGCCGGCCGGTGGAGTTGAGCCTACCGGAGGGCACGACGCCGTTGGTGGCCTCGAGCTGCTGGGCGTGACGGTGGCGCAAGTACGGCTCCCAGAGCGGGCTGTCCGGGACGTACCGTGGCCCCTCCCTCGCCGCCCGCGGCAGGTTCGACCGGATGCGTGCGATCTCCGCACGCCGCGCCGCGCCAGTGGGTATCGGGGGCACCGGCACGCCGCCCGCGCTGATCCTCCACGCCCCGGGCACCCGCATGTCCGGCGGGACCGGGTACTCGACCTCGTGAAGGAGGCGAGCCTCGTCTTCATGGAGATGGCGGCGGCCGAAGCCGTTCGCCGCCGCGCCGTTGCCAGGGAAGCGCTCGGCCATGGATGCAAACTGGAGACGGCGAAAGAAAGGAGAGGGAAGTGGGGACGACGGCGGCGGACGAGTGTGAGTCGCCCTGTGCGCCGGGGCGCGTCATATATAGGCCGAGGCGCCGCCCACACGCGTGGCACCGTGCGTACGCGTGGCGGGCGAGGGACGCGCTTCGTCCGGTCTTCACTGCGCCGCCCGTGAGCATCAATGGCGCAGGCTGACTGGCGCGGCAGCGCGCGGCAGCTTTGGCATTGATTCCCCGCGGGAAACGAGGTGATGAGGACGACGAAGGGCCGAGAAGTGAGCCGTGTCGCTGACGCGGCGGGCCCGCGGCTTTTTCGCGCCAAAACAGTTCGCCAGGCGCCCCCGAGCGCCCCCCAACGCGCCGGGTTCGGGCTGGGTCCGCCGGCGCTGTTTTCGGCCCAAGCCGGCGAAAATCGGGCTCTGAGAAGCGATGGGCGTTTTTGCGCCGCGCGAAAAAATCGCCTGGGGAGGCCTTCTTGGGGGCGCGGCTGGAGATGCCCTAAGTTGGCTACTACAGTTTGGTACGAACGATGTGGTTCCTAGTTGAAATCCTGGCACCACATCCCTCTTTTAAATTTTAATAGAAAGTACATCTAAATGTGCACTAAGTATTGCACACCTGAGTCCTAAGTCATTGATTTTACTAAGAGATTTGTGCATATATTTATTTATTTTTTCATAGTTGATTGAGTCATTTAGACATGCAATAAACTAGGTCATATCTAAATGTGCCCTGGACAGACCCATATTCAAACCCCGGTTTCCCATCTCTCGCAAGCATTCATCACTCGGTCACTCGAGAGACATCTGGTTGCGTCGCTCACCTCACCCTCACCAAGCCCACGACCACTACAACCGCAGCAAGAGGGGCTGTCCGTGGGTGCCAGAACCATGGATCACCGCTACGAGCGACGGGGGCGACCAGCCGACCACGGCCATGAGTGACGTCGAACCAAAGCTGCAAAACAACGATAGCAAGCTCATGACTGGCGGCGACCAGAGCAAGCGACCATGTCTAGACTCTAAAGTTACAATCCGGCATTGCACGATGCTAGAAACAAGGGGTTGTCAGTGCAGACCCATGCCGGCCACCATTTGCTGCACCGCAAATGCATTTAGCTCCAACCAAGTGTCGCCGATGCTGGAACACCATACCCACGTACACAGCTTAGGTTAAAATATTACACACTGATGTGGGTTAAAATATTGGAGGTAGCCGATCACTTTGATTTAGAGCCGCCGATAGTCTCGACTGCGAAGTGCGCCGAGGGTGAAGGGTACCACTTGCATCACACAATGCTGCAGGTGAAGGGCTAAGGTTTCTTTATTTTTCAATGAATTTTGCTTTCGTGGACCTGCATATATAGGAATACTACTAGGTGCAACCAACTTTGCTACTGATGTGGTGGCAGCACCATAGGGAGATAACATGACTAAACCAGTGCCATGAAGCTCGCTATAAACATGAGTTTGAGCATTTGGAGCAAGATCCTGATAAAATGTGTTGTGTTTACGAAAACAAGCATGACCTCAACATCGAGTTAGAGAACTAGAATCATTAGCTTGACCTTTAAGAGAACAAGAGTAAGAAGTTGAAGCTGGAGCATGATATGTTGGAGAAGTTGACCAGCAAGCTGGTTGTTTGTGTGTGTGTGTTGGGGGGGTAGGGGCATGGTGCATGTGTCCCCTGCTTTTGTCCCTCGCTAGCTGTTGTGCCTATGTTTGTTCTATGTTAACAATGCCATTATTTAAAATGATAGTTCAAGTGCGTAAGGTAGAAAGGAATGATTATTTGAATCTTTATTTTCCCCTACTTAATTAGAATGTAGAATAATAATGCTAATTCGCGCACACGCATTGGAGCGTGAAGTTTCCAACAAGGCACTTAGGCCAGATTAGGCAATCCAGTTGCGTGCCCCCTTTCATATTCTTTCCTTTTTTTGCATGCAACGGAAAGCACAGATCACCTGCCCACCCACCCCTGAAAATCAGGGGGGCCAAGAGATTAGAGAGAGGATTTCACGTCATATACCATATTTGATCCGAATTACCACCCCACGCCGCCCATATCTAGCTTTCCCATGTCTTTCCCGAATTACCACCCCATGCCGCCAAAAGTAGCTCCCAGGTCAAAGAAGACGAAGAAGTCTGCTGCAACGAAGAATTACCAAAAAAGTTACAATTATCATGTTATCATGCTAGGCTCCTGCATCCATGGTGCTTGGCTAAATCACCAAAAAAACGCAACAATTACCATGGTAGAAACAGGGGATAATTTGAAGTTTTGAACACACAACACTCACGTACATATCAGTGAGAGTAGCAAATCCGCTCACCATTGCTCGGATGTACTCCTCATAGGACTCGTGGTGTTGGTCCTAGAGCTGATGCGATTATATCGTGTTGCACAATAAAAGAGACAAACATCGGGGGGGGGAGGGTTGAAATTAACTCTAGAACATCAGAGGATCAAATCAAATTAGGCCAAGCCTAGGCATGGCCTCAGTGAGGTGGGGAGGAAGGCAACCTACGTGGAGAGCATCATCCACCATCCATTCCTGGGAGCAGAACCCTGGCTCCGGCTTGCCCTCAAGGATGCCGATACCCTTCTGCATGAAGCTCCACCCATTCTCTCCAGACCGTTCATCTTGCGGTCGCCCTTGCTCTGCCATCGCCGCGTACCCAGACCGTTCATCAACTAGTGGGAGCAGTTATGGAAGTTGGAAATCTTTTAAAACGCATAATTGTCGTTCTTGTTTTCTTTAGTCTTGCTATTCTAGCAAAGATTTGATGATGTCCTATGTATCCAATGTGGTTGAAAAATCAAAGAAATGCAAATTGAGGTGCAAATTTACCTTTTGCGGGGCGGGAGGGGGGACGGCCGTAGAAGCAGACCCCGCAAAGCCGACCCATAAAAGAGGATACGGGTCAGCTTTGCGGGGTCTGCCTCTGCGGCCGTTCGCGCCGGCATGCAAAACTTTTTTTCCCGAACTGCAAACGCATTTTGCGGGTCGGCGGGATGCAAGGTCCGCTAGAGATGGTCTAAGAATGTGCCCACAAAAACATAAACTTGTTAGGAATGCATGATAACGAGATGATTACTCACTTGAGTTTGTAAAAACTTTTGCATTTTTCCACGAGTCGCGATCGAGCACATATTCTTTGCCCACCTACCACGCAAAGCGAGGCGAGGGAAAAGAAGGTTCGAGACGCTCTCCCGGCCCAGCGGGCCCCACCTGTCAGCAGCATTCAACCCACCTGCCGTTGGTTCCTCCGCCGCTTGGCTTTATTTTCAAGTCCCAAGCAGAAGAAGAGTCAGAGAGATCGGAAAAGAAAAAGGTAAACCACCGCTAAACCCTAGCCGCCGGCGAGATCGGTCGGCCGACGCACCTACTCCAGCCCGCCGGCCAGCCGGCGCCGTCCTCTTCCCCACCCACTCAACTCAGGTATCGACGGGTCGACCCCCTCTCCCCCCATGTCTCTGCTGTTCGTGCCGAGGCCCTCTGTGGGTAATTTCGAACTTGCTCGATCGGCCGGAGCTGACGGCTGCAGGTCGCGCGCGGATCGGATGCTGTTGCGGGGTGGTAGTACTAGTATCCAGTTCTCATTAGGGATCCCTCCTGCCTGCCTGTTCTTGTTGGGTGTATGTATGTTCCAATCATTAATCAGAGCAGAGCAGCGCAGGCCAGGGGATTTTTCGCCCTTCCTAGTAGATTTTACCCTGAATATCCGTGCGTATGATTCTGATTATTAGGCCGCCGAGGGCACCAGATCGATCAGGGCCAAATCGCTCTGCTTGTTCTGCAGAAAACAGAGCTTCTCTGGCCTCTGCATTAGCTGCCCAGTTTGACTTATGCACCATGTATTATCCTCTTATTACTGTTCCCATTCGCGTGTTCAAATTCTTGCTGATACAAACTGTTTGGATTTCGCGCAGACAGAGCGGTAAGGCGGTATGGCTTCACCGTTCGGCGGCGCCTCAACGTGTGGCCTCAAGGCAGCCGCTCCTTCCGGATTCACGGCCAGGAAGCAGCTCTCCCTCGTTTCGTCCCCGTTGGTCTCGCTGCCCCAGAGGGTCAGGCCAGGGAGAAAGTGCAGTTTCCGAGTGAACGCTGCAAAGGAGCTGTATTTCAACAAGGATGGGTCGGCTATCAAGAAGCTGCAGGTGAGTCATATGCTGCTGCCCCGTTTCAGTTCGTGATGCCTGCTTGCTGATTTAATCTTTGCCTGTGATCAGACTGGAGTCAATAAGCTTGCTGATCTGGTTGGAGTTACTCTTGGCCCAAAAGGACGGAATGTCGTCCTTGAGAGCAAATACGGGTCGCCTAGAATTGTCAATGATGGCGTTACGGTGGCAAAAGAGGTACTGCTCTGTCAGGAGATTTAGCATATCATTTCTTACCCTGTGGACTGTGAACTTTTCTTATGATTGGCCTCTGAATCAGGTTGAGCTGGAGGACCCTGTTGAGAATATTGGAGCTAAATTGGTCAGGCAAGCTGCTGCTAAGACCAATGATTTGGCTGGTGATGGAACAACCACTTCTGTTATCCTTGCTCAAGGGATGATTGCCGAGGGTGTTAAGGTAAAATAATTTTGGTCTTGCTACAGTTTATGGCATAAGTGCTCTCATTCAGTTCTGGGCATAATGTTCAGTTTGTTTAATTACTTTCTGCAGATTGTAGCTGCCGGTGCTAATCCAGTGCAGATTGCCCGTGGTATTGAGAAAACAACCAAAGCACTAGTCAGTGAGCTCCGAAAGATGTCCAAGGAGGTGAGATATCACTAATCTGTTGTTCCGTTCTGGAAATAAAATCATTCTAAATTCAGTATTATATCTCCTCTGACCTATGTTGTTCTGCACTCACAAATATCAAACCAATCTTCTAATGCAATCTTAGCATGCATCTAATTCTTGTGACTTTGGCTCACTATGTTACATATAAACAGGATGGCTTATTTACCTTTAAGGGCTGTAAATGAGACATGTTCTATTACGCATCTGCTTTCATAATACAGAATAAATGTGAATTTAGCTTGTCTGTATATATATATATATATATATATATATATATATATATATATATATATATATATATATATATATATATATATATATATATATATATATATATATATATATATCAATTGGACATATACTGCCAATGACCATGCCTCATCAGCACATCTATTTTCCTTTTTTTTCCCTTTGAAATACACATGCTCTGTTATGTTTTTCCATTTCTATATTTTCCCCGGATTTCTTCTGAAAGTTATATGGTTTGTGATTGAGCATCTCTCTTTTCCAGCTGATATTTTAAATGCCTGATAATTATGTAATGACTAGTTATTTTCAGGATCACTAATCCCCATTTGGATCTATGGAAAACTCAAACTTATCGAATTACGCTCAATGTTCCAGGTTGAAGATAGCGAACTTGCTGATGTTGCTGCAGTAAGCGCTGGAAATAACTATGAAATTGGCAACATGATAGCTGATGCTATGAGCAAGGTTGGGCGACAGGGGGTGGTTACACTTGAAGAAGGGAAGAGTGCCGAAAACAACCTCTATGTGGTCGAAGGGATGCAATTCGACCGCGGCTATATTTCTCCCTACTTTGTAACTGACAGTGAAAAAATGTCAGTGGAGTATGAGAATTGCAAGGTCTGATTCTCTATAGCTTTTTGCTAACTTGTCTACTTAAATTTCAGCAATCAACATCTCCATGAGTCCTCTGCTATTGAGCTGATTTTTTTTTTCCATTACCCAGCTGCTTCTTGTGGACAAGAAAATTAACAATGCCCGAGATCTCATCACTCTTCTGGAGGACGCTATTAAGGGTGGATATCCAATTCTAATAATCGCAGAGGATATTGAGCAGGAAGCTCTTGCAACTCTTGTGGTCAATAGGCTTAGAGGTGCACTGAAGATTGCTGCTATTAAAGCCCCTGGTTTTGGAGAGCGCAAGAGTCAATACCTGGATGATATCGCTACTCTGACAGGAGGTAAATTTAATCTTTGGTGCAATATGATGTGTCCCATTGTTATATTGGTTCACTTATAAAGGTCATTATTCGCCCAGGCACTGTCATCAGAGAAGAAATTGGACTGTCCCTGGACAAAGCAGACAAAGAAGTCCTCGGGAATGCTGCCAAGGTTGTAATTACTAAGGATTCCACAACAATTGTTGGAGATGGTACTACACAGGAGGAAGTAACCAAAAGGGTTACACAAATCAAGAACCAAATTGAGGTCTGTATAGTGTAAACTTGTATTGCATGTTTACAGTTTTCCGTACCCTATTTGTCAAATGCGCTAGGCCTCCTGATGCAGCCCCTGTCTATAGCCTTTCTCCTATCAAGTAAGTTAGGCTGGCAGTTTCTGGTTTCTCTTTTTATCATCTTTGTTTATTTTTCTCCTTTTGCTTCTCTGCTTCTCCTTTTTCGTTGTGTCTGGTTGTATCTTAGCATCAATTTGATGCACTTCATTATATAGACCTTATTTTGATTCATGCTCGAGAAAAACAAATTCCTATTTGTGAAATCATGTTCTGTTTTTCTTTTTCTCATGGTTCCTCTGTTTGTCCAGTCTCTTTTGGTTGCTCTGTTTTTCCAGTATAGATAAATTCAGTTTTGTCTTGCATGTGTCATTTGAAGTGTGGATTAAAAAGGCCAAAAATAATGTTTTGTTCAACCTTTTTTTTTCAGGCTTCTGAACAGGAATATGAAAAAGAAAAGCTAAACGAGAGGATAGCTAAACTATCTGGTGGTGTTGCTGTCATTCAGGTACTCGTGTTGTTTCATACTGAGCTGCTTACTGATGCACTAGGGTGCAATTGCAGAACGGTGACTGGTAGTGCGCTAGCATAATAAAACAGCTATAAAATGATACATCTTGGTTTGTAGGTAGGAGCACAGACTGAAACTGAACTGAAGGAAAAGAAACTGCGGGTTGAAGACGCACTGAATGCAACAAAGGTAATGCTTCCTTCTGGCGGAAGTCCAGTTAAAATTTTGGATTTGTGTACCTGTGTGATCTCACTCAGAGAAGCCTTCTGGTGCACTGTAGTATTGTACTGATTTTACTTTTACACCGAACTCTATATATAATCATTGCTTGTTAATTGACTGCTTGCTTTGTGGACAGGCCGCTGTGGAGGAAGGTATTGTTGTCGGTGGTGGTTGTACCCTTCTAAGGCTTGCATCAAAAGTTGACGCCATTAAAGAAACCCTTGAGAATGATGAACAGAAGGTATATAAAAAGCAAATGATATCCTCTTTCAACATTCGAATGCTATGTTTGATTGAAGGTGTTATTTTCTTCCATCAAATGAACTAATTGTCTGTTTACCTTTCCAAGGTCGGTGCTGAAATTGTTAGGAAATCCTTGAGTTATCCGCTTAAACTGATTGCGAAAAATGCTGGTGTCAATGGCAGTGTGGTCACTGAGAAGGTTTGGACTAAAGTTTGTTTACAAATCTAAATTTAACATTGAGAATCTTGTGCGTAACTAATTTGGAGCTTGTCTATATTCAGGTCCTTGTGAATGACAACTTCAGGTACGGCTACAATGCCGCTACAGGGAATTATGAGGATTTGATGGCTGCTGGTATTATTGATCCCACCAAGGTATGAGCAAATTCTGTTGACATCTTTTTAGCTCGTTTCAGAACATTTTTTTCTCAAACGAAATCTTTCTTTATAAAAATTGTGCTATTCAATTAAGGGAAAAGTATTCAAAAAACCCCATGTCTATTATACTTTGCCGGGAATTGACTAGGTGGAGTGTTCTTTATGTACGCCGTCAATGTGCAATTATACTGAACATTAAGCATGATGACCCTATATAGACTCAAAGGAATGAGGCAGCGGTTCTGTCCCTGGAATATTGTATCCACCCTCCTTTCTCAAACAAGCAGTGGGCCCATAAGCTAACCTGATTTCTCACAAAACAGGTTGTGAGGTGCTGCCTGGAGCATGCCGCATCGGTGGCGAAAACATTCATCACCTCGGACGCCGTCGTGGTCGACATCAAGGAATCTGAGCAGGCACCTGCCGCGAACCCAATGGCCGGTTCAGGTACGCAGGGACAACAAATATGTGCTTGTCGCCAATATAATATTTGCCATCTAACTTGTTTTGATACTTTCTGCAGGTTACGGGTTCTAAAATCTACAAGAAGAGCCAGTAGCTCTGTTTTGGTGTCCCTTGGGCAGCATGCTGCGTCGGAGGTTATACGTTGAGCAAAGAAGCGTGGGTGCTATTGTGTCGCCGGTCGAAGCCGGAAACTAAATTTTTTGGTGCTATATTGTCGTGAACCCGAAAGTCAGAACGTGAGTCTTTAAAATTTTACACTAGCAATCTAGTCTTGAAAGAAAGTGAGCACTACTTTTTTTTTTTGCGAGAAAGTGAACACTGTATTGTAGGCATAGGTAATTTATTGGTGATATTCCCAGTCAATTAATTTATTGCTTAGTCTTGTGGTAATGCTGGCTGTTTTTTTTTGAGATGGTAATGCTCGCTATTGTTCCATATATATGGAACATGTAAAACTGACTGTAGTGGGCCGGTTGTGCTTGTCTGATCTGTGAGGTCTGGTTTGCTGCGTCGGGTGGTTCTCTCAGCCCATCAAATACTATGGGCCCATTCTGGCCAGGCCAGCCCAGGCCAGCTCGCCAGTAGTAATACTGAAAAAATCACCTCAACTTCGAGATCACTCACTCGGCTCTTTTTTCAATTGGCGCTTTCTTAGAAAAAAACAGCAGCTGCTTGCTAAAAACTGACTTCATATTGAAACCAAAATAAATTTTTTTTTTGAATTAATAAATATGTTCAGAAAATGAAAAATGTTCATGAATTTTTTTTTTTACGAATTGTAACAAATTAACTTGCACACATTTGGTAGCTGCCGTGGTAACTTGCACACATACGTGATCAAGTTTGAGTCCAATTAATTCGAAGATGGTCTATATGGTGGATTTTGATTAGAGACTTCATTGCTTTCTACAGGTGTAGGTGTAGTAATGGGGGAAAAATACAGCTAAAAAAAATCACCAACTGACCAAATCACTGAAATTCACAGTGATTCCATGGGAAAGTAGAGACTGACAGGAAGGACAACTTACATTAAAATTGTAGTTTTCAGTTCAGCCAGAAGACCCAAGCATTCACCTGAAATTCTATCAATTAATTGGAATTTTAAAAAAATATTTTTGTAATTCTTTTGTACTACTAAAATGGCTGAAACATTTTGACCGAAAGGTAAATACTCCGGTCTCTAGTGAGATCATTGAATTCGATGAATTGAACAGACATCTCCCTAAAGGTGGAAACCATGCATATGTGTAGTGTAGTGGAGTTAGTTATAAGGTTTTACTACTTCATCACTACCTGGCCCACCTTCTTCTTTCACAATGTTTCTTGAAGCCCGTGTTGTGACCACTAAGTTGAAACCTACTTCTCTTCTCTATCATCTTCTCTATCCTTAAACCAGCAAGAATATATAATATACTCTCTCCGTTCCTGAATATAAGTCTTTTTAGAGATTTCACTATGGACTACATGCGAAGCAAAATGAGTGAATCTACCATATACATCCATATGTATATTGAAATCTTTAAAAAGACATATTTAGAAACGAAGGGAGTATATAAATACTTATATCGTGCTTACGTCATCTTACTATATTTGCTCCTAAGATCAAGCACAAACTAGTTTGTTTTAATCTAATTTAGCGATGAGTACATAGTTGATTTTGAAGCTGCTTGCATGCACATGCATCTGTATCACTGTCCCTAAGGCAGGGACACATGCTGCAGTCCTTTTGATCTAATCTAGCAAGTGGATAATCATATTTATACTAGATAAAAAGCAAGTTGATTCTGACGTTCACGCGCGCAGAGGTCGGATCTGATCTATAAAATTCTAAATAGATCGACGGTGTAGGCACTCCACGGATTACTCTAGGCACATGCACATCCATACATGCGGCACAGTTCTTTTAATCTAATCTAGCAAGGAGTACCTAGTAGTGGGTTGCAAAGCAAGTGGCTAAACATATCTATACTCCCTTCATTTCTTTTCACTCTGCATATAAGGTTTGTCTTTGATCAAACTTAAATTATCAATATCTACAACATTAGAGATATACAATATGATAACTTATTCCATGATGCATCTAAACGTATTCATTTGATATTGTGAATGTTAATATCCTTTTCTGTAATGTTGGTCTAACTTTAACTTTTTTGACTTTAGACAAATCTAATTCGACAGACTAAAAAGAAACGGGTTGTTATGCTACTAATAGCCGACCTAAGAGCCAACCTATATAATACTCCCTCCATCCTAAAATAAATGTCTCAAGTTTAGTGCAACTTTGTACTAAAATTATTACAAAGTTGAGACACTTATTTTGGGATGGAGAGAGCAATTATAAGGTTTAGCTGCTTCATCACTCCCCCACCTACCTCATCACAATGTTTCTTGAGTACTAATTTGAAACCTACTTCTCTTCTCTCTCACAGTTCTTCTAATCTAATTTAGCAAGTGGATAAACATATCTATAGGAGACAAAAAGCAAGTTGATTATGAATTTCACGCGCGCAGAGGTCGGATCTGATCTAAAATTCTTAATAGATCGACGGTGTGGGCACTCCACGGATGGCTCTATACGTAGTGCCAAATCGGCCGGTGTAGTATTACTCACCTAGCTAGCAATGGTGGCTATGGGTATGGGTTCCACAAAGAGTGGCGTTGTGTGGTGCGCCGGCCTGCTCGTCGCCGGGCTCTTCCTCGTGGCGGCGGAGGCAGATTTCTGCTCCGAGGACTGCCGTGCCAAGAGCAAGACCCATTTCTTGGGCTGCGTCGGTCGGTGCAGATCTCAGCTTGAGGTTGCACGGCCGGCGAACTGCGTCGCCCTCTGCCATGGCAAGCCGAGCTTTACGGCCTGCTGCAATCGCCATCGGGATGTCCGACGAGCGCCTCTGCAACTGCGTCGAGCCGACGGGGAATCCACAAGGAGGCATGAAGAAGAAGCAAGAGGAGGAGCAGTTGGTGTCCTGAAGGCGCCGGCCCCGGCGCCGTGTGAAGTGGTCTGCCGTGACCGGGTGGGCTGGGTGGAGTACGAGCGCTGCCTCGATCGCTGCCGATGGGGAGCGTTTGTCCGACGAGCGCTTCTTCATCTTAAGCTTGCCGGCAGGGAATCGGCGGCACATGAAGAAGCAAGAGGAGGAGGAGGAGGAGCTGATGTCCCGACGGCCGTGGCGGCGCGGCTCTCGGATGCATGCCAAGACTTTTGCCATAACCACGAGCACTTTGACTGGTGCGTCCGTCGCTGCCGGTTTGGGCCGCATCTTAGGCTTGCCGGTGGCGGTGGGGAATCAGAAGAAGCAAGCGGAGGAGCAGTGGATGTCCAGACGGTGGCGGTGGCGGACGTTAACACCGACATATGCGACGATTTCTGCTGTAGCTGGCCGGCGCCGGAACACGATTGGTGCCTCGATTTCTGCCTGGCTGGAGCCTATGTCGACCGAGCGCCTCTGCATCTCAAGCTTGCCGGCGGTGAGCCAACGACACACGAAGAAGAAGAAGGAAGCGAAGGAGCGGTTGATGTCCCTCAGGCGGCGGCGGCGGCGGCGGCGCAGGTGCAGCACCATGAGGCTGTCGCAGGAGCACAGCCGGTGAAAAACACCGACCCGTGCGATGACTACTGCGTGGAGCAAACTCGTTACTTTCCCAGGCCCGGGCAGTTCTTTGATTGCGTCGAGGAGTGCCACGCTGGTCATGGTCGGCTCGCCGGCGACGGCGGGAATGTGATCCCGCCGGCAGCGGCGGATGCAGCGGCGGCGCAACATGAGGCTGCTGCAGGAGCGCAGCCGGCGAATACCGACCCGTGCGAGGCCTACTGCGATTGGCATGCTCGGGATTTCCCCGCCAAGTACACAGCCTGCGTGCGCCAGTGCCAGTCCGGTGGCCACCCCGGTGACGGCGCCCGTGTCAAGCAGGAACGCCACAAGAAGGGCGGCGAGGTTCATCTTCGCCGTGGCACCGGCAACATAGCCATCCAATAGGACTGCCCATTTGCCTTTGTTGTATTGAGCTTAGCCAGCTCGTCTTTTTTTTTTTCCAAATAAAAGAATGGCCGGCTACTCGGCACTGCCACGACGTACGTGGCACTGTTTGCTAAAATAAAGTTTCCATGACCTCATCCCCTTAGTATTTTGTGCTAAACTTTGATCATAGATTTAACTAAGAAAATAATAGTGCATGTCACTAAAAATTATATAGTTGGATTTGTATTTGAACATAGTTTGCAGTGGTATTATTTTTTGTTACATGCATTAACATTTTATTGGTTAAATTTAAGGTCAAAATTTAGTACAAAATGCGAAAGAGACCAATAAACCAGGATGGAGGTAGTAGTTGACTAAAGCATTAATTGCATGCACAAAAGAAATAGTATACAGACATGTGATTCATGTAAATATATAGTACTCCACTACTACCTCCGTTCTAAATTATAAGACGTTTTGTTATGCTAAACATCTTTTAATTTGGAATAGAGGAAATTAATAGCTTATTAGTTTATCACAAAGCAACTGCATACATATTCTTTGAAACAAGTGGATGTACATAAGATTCAACTTTGCACATGCATCTCAACGAGATTACATCCCTCTCCAGCAAAGTAGATATACATGTGATTATGGCTATGATAGGCTGGAAATTACCAAGAGACTTACTGAATTCGTTGATGTAATCGAGTCCACATGTGAAAACAATTTCACTGCCGAAATTGCAGTATATCAATATCTACTAGCGACTTAGTAGATAGCATAGAAAATAAAGCTGCAACATGACAGGCCGTCAAATGAAATCTATCAAAGTCGCAACGCCTAAATGATCATGACCTTCAAATTATCTATTTATCTATCTGCCTATCCACGACACGCTAGTTTGGCTATCAAATGGATTACTAGATGCAGGTGGTGGCGAGGTTTGAATCATGCCGATCGATCATCTCCACTCCATCCGCAGAAACATAGTAGGGAGCTGCTCGATTACGCCTCCTACGGCGCTGATCTTCACCCGCGCGGATTCATTTTGGTGCCCCCGTTTACATAGACTCCTTGAGAGGCAAGTCGAATTCTCATTGGTCGGCTCTTTCACCATTTTTTATCATATAAATACAAATACTTAAAAATATTTATGATCTAAGAAAACTATTAATAGAAGACAACCCCCCAAAAATAAATTAAATAATACTCCCTCTGTAAACAAATATAGGAGCGTTTAGATCACTACAGTAGTGATCTAAACGCTCTTATATTTCTTTACGGAGGGAGTACAAGACAACCCTTTTTCTTGTTGCATAAAACGATTTCCTTTACATAAAACAGATTGTGAAACCCAGTGACCATCTTTTTTTTTTGTTTTGAAAAACTCAGAAAAGAAATGTGCACTCTCTTTTGAGAACGGAGGTAGTGTGTTTTCAATGAGCAAGCATCACACATCTTAGCTAGTTAACTCAAGCATTAAGTGTACTAGAAGATAACCCGCGCGTTGCCACGGGATGGTAGGCTGATAAACATGAATAATTAGGTTGATAACTTGAATAATAGTTAATTAATTATGATGTGATCGAAAATGATTTGGTATCCATGCATGATTTGTTGACATGAAATGGGGATGTGCATGGACAAAATGGTTAGTGGGATGCTAGATTAATGATGTGGCTGATATGCATGGTTGGTCGATGTGGAAGCTATGCATGCTTCGAAAAAATAGTTAGTGGGTTACAACTATTTAAGAATAGAAGATGCATATGTTCCTACTATTGCCCCGGTACCCCTTCGTTTGTTAGGCAAAGGCTCCCAAACGAGGGTTTCCCCTGCCTCCTGCCGGCAAAGCCACTCTTTTGTGGCCTAAGGGCCATCGAGGTTCGGTGGATCCCGGTCATTGCCGGTGGGAGGGCTTAGTTTTCAGATGTTTCTATGCATTTTATTAGGGTTTGTGTTCTTCTCAGAAAGATTAGGCGGCAACGTCTTTCTGGAGATGGAATAAGGTTCTCCTCGCCCTAGCCCCCGTCATGATGGTGCTTCTAGCTTTGTCGGAGGGCGTGTGGAGGTTTGTTTCTGGCGGATCTTGTGTGATTCGGTTGGCATTTGTGTTAGTGGATCCCCTTGGATCGGTTCTTCGTTCATCTATGTTTGGGTTTCATAGGTTGGAGCCCTTCGATCTACGCTTCTCTTCATCAACGGCGGTTGCTGCTCCGTTACTCCGATCCTGTGTAGTCTTAGCACGATAACTTTTCGACTGTCTACTACAATAAGGTTGCCTGGCTGCGGTGAGAGAGGGGCGATGAAAGCGGCGCGCCTTCGGCTTACTGCAGTGCTTGTAGTCGTCACTACGTGGTCCATGGACCTCGATGTATTTTTAACTTCTGGTGTTCTTCGTACTACCATGACAGTTGATTACATCAGAAATCTTTCCTGCAAAAATAAATGAATAGAAGATGCATGGAAACAGTAGGAGATTTACCTTAAAAAATAAAAATAGGAACTAGCTAGCTACTAGTTGATTGAAGCAAGTGGAGATTGTCTGCACGCATGCACCACGCAGTCGAGCCACTTGATCCATATCTGGAGTCTGTATGCATGTAACCAAGGAGCATCGATCGCGCAGCTGGTTAGTTGATTGAACCGACCAAGATTAACTGTAAACTAGCTTGTTTTAATCTAATCTAGCAAGGAATACCTAGTTGATTGTTGATTCTGAAGCAAGTGGATAAAAATACATATGTATACTACTGGAATGCCAAGCCGATATAAATGAAATCAAGTTGATTCTGAATAGATTGTTTTAACCTAATAATTTGTATTAGTACTAGTTGATTCTTAAGTAAATGGACGTATATACAACTCCAATTGGATATACATGAAAGTAATAAGTTGATTCTTAATTGTACGCATCTGATCTGGTGGCCGGATGGAAGCTAGATGCATGGATCAGATTCACATGAGAGGAACCTTTAGCTAGCTTCACCGGCATTGATATGCTACTAATCGCATTGGTCACCCCAATAGCTCACTTAATCATTCCCTTTTCTTGATTCTAATTTTATATATTATAGTCAGAGAATCACGGAGCAAGCATGAATTTTAAAATATACTTTTGGCATTTAAATCTAATTTTTTAGAGTTTCGTCTTTTTCTCTGTAACTATTTTTACCATGGGCTTGCGAGAAACCCGGTTACCAGACGGTAACTAAATTTATGCCCGGTAACTAAATCCAGGTTGATTCTGAAGCAAGTTGATATATATAGTACTCCGAGTGGATATACATGAAATCAAGTTGGTTTTGAATTGCACGCGCCTAGAGGTCGGATCTGATCTGGTAGCCTGACAGGAAGCTAGATGCATGGATCTGATTCAGATCAGAGAGTAACATTTAGCCAGTTCCACCAGCCTTGTTATGGTACTAATCGCATTGGTCGTCGCGCTAAGTGATATGCATAAAATATACTGCATCATGCAGATCCAGTTGATCATTTCTTTTTATTGTCTGGAGAAGCCACTTGATCATAACATCTTTGTAGAGACAGTACACGCAGCACTACGTACTGAGCTAGTTAACATGGTGGTACTGGGTATGGGTTCTAGAAAGTGTAGCATTGTGTGGTGGGTAGGCCTACTCGTGTTTGTGCTTCTCCTTGCAGCGTCCGGATCAACCACACAAGAAGAAGAAGAAGCAAAAAGAGGAGGAGCAGCTGATGTGCTGAAGGAGCCAGCTCCGATGACGTGTGAATGGTTCTGCCGTAAGCTGGTGGGGCGGGAGTACGATCGGTGCATCTTTCTTTGCGGGTCACCGTGGCGAGCGCTTCAGCATCTTAAGCTCGCCGGCAGGGAATCGACGGCACAAGAACAAGGAGAAGCAGTTGATGTCGGCAAGTCGTCGCCAAGATGCAAGTCCAGGTGCCGTGACGTGGTGGTGGGCTACCATTTCTGCATCGAGAGCTGCAAGATGACTCCTCCCAGGGCGACGGGGCAGGCGCAGCGTGAGGCTGTTGCAGGAGCACAGCCGATGGATATCCACTCGTGCACGCTCTGCTGTTTTCGTCAACGTCAGGATTATCCGGGCAAGTTCGGTAGTTGCATACGCCGGTGCAGGTCTGGTGGTGAATGTGAGGCCGGGCCTTTGTGTTAGCTCGTTTTCCTCTTCAAAAATAAATAGCAGTCGCCACTGCGTGCTGTGTGCGTGCGTGTGTGTGTGTGTGTGTGGCTTTCTAGTGAGCTTGGCTTAGCTCGTGTCGAGTCTGTCCGTCGTGCGTGGTCGGGATCAACTTGTGTGCTTTAATTTTGTTTGCTTATTTACCAACAAATGTTTGGATTTGCAGAATGACAAGCTTAGCTTGTCAAATGCTGATCACTGCCGAATGCCGATCCCGTGCTTATCAAATGTAAAACTCATTACCCGTGTTGACTCCGCATATTTTGGTCTGGTTGAAAGTTACTAAAAATCATGATATAAGTTAATAATACTATGTATATTTTCCAACCGGGCTCACAACCCCTTTCCATTAATTTTGCAATCAACGGAAATACATCAGTCTGTAACTAAGTTCTTAGTATCCGAATTACCAACTAACTCAAACCAGATAAACCTTGCGCGTAATGAGACTGAAAAGGGGGGAGCGAGTTGGCGCATCATCAGAAAACCCACCGCATGATGATCCTGGAACGGACCACCAGCCATGGGGCGAAAACCTGATGACACTCACAAGCCATTGCTCAAAAAACAAAGTACCGAACGACCCAGGATGAAACAACTAGCAGACTCCAGCGACTAAGCGAACCACAGCCACGATACAAAATACCAGCGGGCATCAAACCCCAGTGGGAAGCGAAGTTTTTAAAGAACCAGGCGCTGATCGCACCTAACCAATCTGCACACCATCTCTGTCTCCCAAGAGCAGTTTGTCTCGAGGGAAGGATCTGTCCGCCAGCGTCGTAGCAGCATGAGCCAATCTCTTCACCCCCGCCTGGAGCTTCACCCTATCCTCTTCCTTCAGCAAACCTGCCCAATACATCATAAAAGAACATGCCGTGAAAACAGCCTCCAGAGGAGATCGAACGACATGTTTATCAAAAGTAACTTTATTGCGGAGAATCCAAATCCCCCAACATATCGCAGCAATTATCATCATATAGATATGCTCCCCACCCGGAAAGAATTTATAAAGCCAAGAAAAACTTTGCCAAAGGGAGCGAGGGCAGCAAGATGCCCCGGCCGTCATGCCCAGAGCATGAAGCTTGAAGTATCTTCACGGCGGAGTGTTGCAATGTCAAAATAGTGCACAAACGTGTCCGGGCCAAGCACCTGCGCTGCCACATAATCACACCAGGCGCTCAGCGGGATTCCTTCGATGCAGAGGTGGACGTGGTAGTCCGCACGCACCACGTCGGAGTGGGCGTCGAGGCGCCAATTGGCGGCATGGATGTCGAGGTCGTTGTGCCGGAATCTGCCGTCCGCCGTGACCTTGTCGCGCCGATGCTGAAAGTCGAAGAGGGCGAAGAAGTCCTCGGGGTAGTGCGGCACCACCTTGACGCCGCTCACACCAAACTCGACGTCGATGGCCTCCTTGATCTCTGTGGCACTGACAGCCGGCCTGCGCCCGCCAAGCCACAGAAAAGCACCAAGAGAGGACAGACTTGCAGCGTTGGCCTCCATCTCCGGCGTGATGATGATGACGACGCTCCCCTCCTCAGGGCGCAGCGAAGGGTCGCCGACGCTCCCCTCCTCAGGGCGCCGGCTTCCATGTTGGTCATGTTGATGACTCCCAGGCCGTCGACGAGATCCTCTAGTTGTGCCTTTGCAGCCTGGGTCATGGAACGAAGATGGCATCGTCGGAGAATGTGACGATGGAGAGACGGTCGTTTTGGGCCGTGTCCTGCTCAAGGATCCCTGCATCAGGAAGACAGATTTTGTCAGTGAATGAAATGACGCTTTTTATATATATATGCTTCCCATAAAAAACTGAATGGAATAAAAAATCACCTGGTGTATAATACAATATGCATAAGGAACGTTCTGCACGCTAATTCCGCGTTAATTCTGCCGTGCGAGACGGGAGAGCCTCTCGCTGATTCCGCAGTCCGTTTGGGTTCTTTTTTCTCCTTTTCTGCATATTACGTACGAGGGAGCGTGTGCCCGTTTTCTTTCTTTTCTTTTGTATTTTCTTCCTTCCGTTCCGAATTACTTGTCGCACAAATGGATGTATTTAGACGTATTTAAATTCTACATACATCCATTTACTTGTCGCACAAATGGATGTATCTAGACGCATTTGTGGCACATCAAGTCGTCGACGTCACCAGTGATGGCCACCACGCCAGCCAAATGAACACAAAACACCTCCCTATCTCATTCACTAGTGCACGATATCGGCCACTAAATTAGATACCACAAAGTGCGCAAAATAACCGGACGCTCAAAACAACATGAACACCACACTGTCTTCCTCGGCACCCGGCCCCATGCCGACGAATGAATAATGCGTCGGCCGCTCACGCTCTGCCAAGGTTAAAAAGCCTCCGGCGTGTCGCCAGCTCACCCCTCGAAGAACACCTACCTACAGGTGCCGCTACCCGCAAATCAGGACAATGTGCCGCCGAGGAACAAGGCCTTCTATATGTGCGATGAAACTTATAGATAACAAAATCTAGTCTACTCCGGTGGGCTCTTTTTTCTTGAGCACATCCTTGATTTGTCCTTCTGTGGACCAGTAAATCTAATTTACTCCCTCCATCCCGTAATATAAGACAAGAGCAAGAGCGGGCGTTTTTTGTTTGACACTGACGTTGACGTAGTGTGAAAAACAATCTTATATTGTCATGATACGGAGGGAGCAGTTGATTGTTGAATTTTACAGGAAAGGAAGGGAGGAAGCAGAGCAGAGAGTACGATCCGATCCGATCCGTGTGACATGTGGTGGGTGCCATATGAGATCCACTCCACCCAACGACACGAAGCAGCCGCCGCCGGCGACCCCAACCCACTCCACCGCCGGCGCCCCTCCCTGGCCGGAGATCCACTCGAGCTCCTCCTCTCCTCTCCTCTCCCCCCCTCCCGATTCCTCTCCAATCCCGCCGCCGACGACTCCCACCCCCAACCCCACCCCCACCGGCGAAACCACCGGCGACCTGCCTCCCTCCTCAGATGGACGCCCCTCGCCCACCCATCACCCATGGATCCATGGATGGGGACGGGGAGGGGCGACGACGACCACGGCGGATCCGCACCCAATTCCCCTTCTCTCGGTGGGTACGGGAGCGTCCTGCTGCGGTGGCCATCGACGCCGACGAGGAACCCTCGACATCCACGACGCCGGAGAACGACGACAGGCAATCTCCGACCATGGTGGGTGGCCATGAGTAATCCCTCCCTTGTCTTGTCTCCCCTGCCTCCCTTGATTCCTCCTGCGTTTGCTTTGGGTGCAGGTTGCTCCCTCCCATCTGTAGAAGCTGATGCTGCTGCTGCTGCAGGTGGACGGACGGACGGATTCTTTTCTGAATGATGCCTTGATTCTTTGATTGCTGTCATGTCGTTTGATGCTTGCTTCATTCATTGAGCTCAAAATTTATCCATCCATCTTGTTCTAGGCCTCATGTGCTTGCTTGCTCTTCTCACGGCCTTCACAATTTTGAGTCCCTGAATGAGACTAGCTAGTCATTTGTTTCCATCTCGTCAATTAAGCATTCCTCCTCAATGGAATCTCTCTCTCTCTCTCTCTCTCTCTCTCTCTCTCTCTCTCTCTCTCTCTCTCTCTCTCTCTCTCTCTCTCTCTCTGCTGTCATTTCAGTGCCCGACACAGCTGCAGTACCACCGCGACAATCGTTTTTCTTTTCTCCAGTAGCACTAGCAGTAGGTCTCTTTTTGCTTTTTGCTCATGAACAGCACCATCGTGGGTTAATCCGCCTAATTGGCTCCCTATAGGTTTATTATGTATTTGAAATCCGACACAACTTGTTTGACTGTTGAGGCTCCCTATCTTAGGGCAACTACATTGAAATTTAAGACTTGTTTGTAGTGATTCACAAGGATGAAATGTTTGGTGTCACGGTGGCAAAAGGGGTGTCAGCAGATTTAGCATCATTTCTTCACCATTTAATCCTGACTGTGAACATTTCTCAGGAATGGCTTATGGATCAGGTTGGTCATTGGACTACCACTTATGTCATCCTTGCCCACGGGATGATTGCCGAGGGTGTTAAGGTACCCCAAATACACCCCTTGACACCCTTTTGTCTTGTTTTTTCATACCATATAAATGCTCTTTTCAGTCCTGGACATAATGTTCGGTTTGCTTACTCTCTGCAGATTGTTCATGCTAATCCAGTACAGATTACTCTCTGCACATCCGCTGCCACGTCCACGAGTTCGAGCGCAAGTGCAAGCGCCACTCCGACCCCCTCAGCCGAGGTTAGTTTCCACTACATTTCATCTCTCGTTTCTGTCCAAGTTTGGCAAGTGCAAGATCAGAATTTTTGGAGTCCACGAATGAGACTAGTCATGTATTTCCGTTTCCTGAATTTTGCCTTGTTCCTGAATGAATCTCTCTACACTGAATTAGCGTTGGAGAGACCTACAGTACTTGCATTGAGAATCATTTTTCTCTTCTTCAGTACTCTTCCGCTGTCTAGTTTTCTGCTCATGAACAACACCATCATGAGTTAATTGCCTTCCTATTTTGATGTATCATTATGTGTTGGAATTTCGGACTTGTTTGAGAGTTGAGATTCCCTATTTTGGGACAATAATTTGGCATTTAAGAGTTTATAGTGATTCACAAAGATGAAATGTTCTGTATTAAAATTGTGGTAAAAGAGGTACTGTTGTGGCTCCCGCTAAATTTCACTTCACCCCTTCAATCCTGACTGTACTTTTCTCATGATTAATTGGCTTACGGATCAGGTCATGTGCAAGATCATGATTTTTCGCCCTCAATGTGACTAGTCATGTGTTTCAATTTTGTAAATTTTGCTATGCTCCTCAATGAATCTCTCTGCTCTGACGAGTGTCCGAGAGAGCTGCACCACCAACCGTGAGAATCGTCTTTTTGTTATTCAAAAAGTACGTCTCCCGCTGTCGGATTTGTTGCTCATAAACAGCCCCATCGATTTGCTCAATATTCTGATATAGGATCATCATATATTGAAATCTAAGACTTGTTTGAGAGTTTAAACTCCCTATTTCGGGGCAACAACATTGAAACTTAAGACTTGTTTGTAGTGATTCACAAGGATAAAAGTTTAGTGCCACTGTGGCAAAAGACGTACTGTTGTGTTAGCAGATTTAGCATAATTTCTTCATGTTTCAGTCGTGACTGAACTTTTCTCATGATTCGCTTATGAATCAAGTTGAAAATAGTGGAGCTCTCTAATACTTGAGAGATGTTTATTTACAGTGTGCTCGCATCCTCTCTCGCTTTTCTCATTGATGTGCTGTCTGCAATCTTGTTTGGTTTGCAGATTGGGTCGACCAAGGCTGTTGTCGAGTCATGCTTGTTGAATGTAGTCAGGTCTGACGGTGTGAGCTCTGTTTGTGTTTGTCGATCCCTACTATTGGTTTGTCCCGCAGGCGGTCCCTTGTGCCGCCCGGGTATTGTAACTTTTGTAAGCCATCATCAGTTGAACAGGAAGCATTTCTGTCACTTGGGCAACACATCTGACTGCGACTGCCTTTAAATAAAGGACGTAGTTTGATTTCTGCTGTACGCAGAATCATGTCGTGGTCTACAAACTTGGACGGTGGAACAGTTTTGTGCCTTCCATGTTGAAAATACATGTGATTCAGCTGTGAGATGCACAAGTTTGTAGCGTGATTTCTGGAACTGGATTCTGCAAAGCCTATCCTGGAGGGAAACTTTTGCCCGGCAAAAAGATTCATACATAGTAAAAAAGCTTCATCGATACAATCTACTCCCTTGGTCCGGAAATACTTTTGGCACGTCCGTTTTGAGCGACAAGTATTTCCGGACGGACGGAGGGACTAGAAGACAACACAACAATAGTTTTTGTTTTGGCCCGTGCAGCTGACTGGATTCAAGTTCAACTTGACTCACGGGCGTGCATAGTTTTTGTGATTCAACCCTCGTGGGTCCTTGTGGCTTTAGCTTTCTTTTGTGCCAGTTTTACTCCTAGCAGCAGTAAGTAGTCTCTTAATTCCAGAGCAATACTAATACATCATCAATCTCTAAAATATCAAAAAGAAACCAGTCAACCCTGATTTGCCGCTGCCTACTGCTACTCGTCTTTCTGACGCGCCCGCCCACCCGTCGCCTTGCCCTTGACGGCGACATGCAGCGAAGATCTTGTCTAGTTGGTCGCTGAGGCCGCGGAGACGTCTTCGCAGTGGCCCTCGACCGGGCCTCCGCGAGGACCCATGACATATGAAGTTGCGCGTTGTGCCGCTCCTCCTCCGTCACCGTTGATCGTTGATTTTGGTTCAACTTTAGAAACTTTACGGTTGAAACATTAAACTTGAAATCATAAAAAAGAAAGGGATAGGAAACGAAAACATATATTGTTCCCTGACATTTATGCCCCATAATCGAGGTGAGCATGGTGGTCAGTGATCGAGGCATAACACAAGCGTCGGTCCGAAGCATGGGGGGTGGGGCCCAAGGGCTATTGCACAAGGCACACAAACACCGAGTGTGCGACACATGAGCGATGGTGATGAGGAGCGACGACAGTCACTAGGCCGCCTCCTACCCAAGCACGGCCATGCATCCGTGGCCACTTTTGTCAATGCTTGTTGGCACAAGAACAATGACCGCCGGTGCTAGTAGAGCGAACCGCATGGAACTCGGGAGCGGCCGTGAGTATAGTAACAAAAACAAGGTGGTGTCCTTATCATTTAAGAGAAATGACAAATTTTTAGCGCCCCGCTGGTTGCGGACGGATGGCTGGGATTGACTCGAGGGGAGTGAAAAATCCGTGGGAAGACGAAAATCGATCAATCATGGAGCAACCACTTTGTATGTTGCATCTGCATGCCGCTTGATCTTAAACGATGGAGGGCTGAGATAGAATCAATAATATTTATAGATCAATCCTTGGCAAACGGTGATGGACCAATGAGAAGAGAGGAGAGGGATTGGCAGAACGTAATAGTACGTAATAAGGTAAGGTAAGGAAAAGCCCAAATCACGGAGGGGAAGCGAAACAGTCTGCACACACCTTGCCGCCGGTCCAATCGTGATTATGGCCTTAATTATGGCCTTCATTCATCCCAACAACCCAGACCGAGCAGGGCCGGCGACCATGGCGCTCCCGCCGCAGCCGTATCCAGTGACCACGATGGATTGGAGGCGCCTCCGAACCCTAGCTGACATCTTCCTCGGCGTCAGGGCCTTCATTCATCCCAACAACCTAGATCGAGCACGGCGGTCATGGCGCTCCCGCCGCAGCCGAGACAAAGACCAACCCCGCCACCGACCCTAGCTGTCGTGGGTCGCCGGCGCCTCCGCTCGTGCTCGTCTTCCTCAGCACCATCTCAGGCGCGGTGTTAGGGATGGTAACCCATCGACTCCCCATCCCTCCTTCCCTCCCTTCCATTATGATCCGCTGATGCAAAGTTTTCCCCCTTTTGTTCCGATTCACCACGCGCCATTAGTGTAGTTCAGTGCTGCTGAATTTCTGTTGGTTGTTGAATTTACTGCTGCTAAATTCCATGAGATTGTTAGTTAGTTGTTGGTTGTGTGAGTCAGGCATATGGTCCGTGAGTCGGTTGTTGAAGCAGTGCTAGTGCTGCTGATTTCCATTTGTGATTGTTGATTGTTGAGGGGGTACATACACGTACAACATGCAAGTACTACAGATCTACTCCCTCCGTTCCGAATTACTTGTCACAGCTATGGATGTATCTAGATGTATTTTAGTTCTAGATACATCCATTTCTGTAACAAGTAATTTGGAATGGAGGGAGTAGTAAATAGCATCTGTCGTACCTTCCTTGTCACCTGCAAGCACATCAGACAACATACTTTCCTTGTCACCTGCAAGCACATCAGACAACATACTTTCCTTGTCACTTGCAAGCACATCAGATAACAGAGATTACAAAAGTACTGAGTCAATATTACAAGGTTGTAACAGCTCGCTCAAAAAAAGAAAAGGTACAGTGAAACAAGTATCACAACCCAATATATTATACGATGATTGGTCCTGATGCCACGGACCCTCCCAGTTGCTTCAAATTCATTTACCAAACTCGGATGCAATCCCCATGCTGCCACAAACTGAAGAATAAACTGTATCTTTCTCGACACTGAGATGGGTGGTTCACTTTGAGTAGGTTTTACTTGCGTCTCTGTGGATCTTGATGCATGCTTCATCATTGTATACGTTAACAGTTAACATCCGACAAGCATCCTATAGGATCACTTGTACAAGAGTGCCACAAGCATATATGCATCCATCCTATTCCTATCAACCACATGCATGTTCAAGTTGCAAAGGTGCATATACACTGCATTTGGTCTTCCATGATGATTTTTGTCGTGATATTTCCAAGGTGGTTTCTTTTCTTTCAGGGAATGTTGGAACATGAAATGAGTTGCAACTGTTTTACTTTGTTAAATATAAATACAAACACTGCAACATGTTGAAAGAAAATGAGCAGCAGAGCTCCCTTTAATCATAAATCTTGCATATTGCTGATTTTTTTCCTTATTAATGTAATTCTTGTTGGTTGTTGGAGCAGGGATGCGAGTCGGTGATGCTGAATTCGATTATTGGTTGTTGAGTGAAAATCCACCAGTCATATGCATGCATTAGAAACTGGAAGTTAGACACCCTCCTCTGGTTTTCTCCAGACTAGATATACTTGGCAGGCGACGGCCCTACAGTGCTCCTCGTCTTGGCAGCTGACATCTCTACTTACATCTTCATTAATGGAGTAGTATTAGCAATAATAAACTAAATTACTTGATATAGTCCTGGTTGTCAATTAGTGATGATTGAAGTGTATATTACTGGACTTTTAGATCATATATATTACTGGACTTGCTATATCAGGGGAGTACATATACTGTTGTTCAACCGGGCTTGACTACTACAATGGCGCCTAGACGCTCATGATGCAGTTCCTGATAGTTGATTCGTAATGATTGAACAATAATACTATTTTTCTGCAGGGGTATAGTACCATATATCATCGATGGATAATGCTAAGTTGGATCAAAACATGCTGCCAGTAGTCTTTGTTTCAGTTTGTTGGGTCTGATAATATGCTTAAGTGAACACTATATTTAGATCGTTTGCTAAACAAAAACCCAAATAGAGGCAAAAGTGAAAACTTTAATCCTTTTCGAGCAAAGGAAAAATGAACCACTAGCACAAATATCTTGTCAGGTTAGAATAAAGCTCAGCACAAATAAAAGAAGCACCAAGACGGCTAGATTCTGCAATCCAAATATTTTGTCTTAGTCTAGAAGGTCACTGTCCTCACCCCTCATAAAAAAGTCCGAAGTGTTTATTCTTCATTGTCATAGGAACTTGTATCTACTGAAGAATACATATAAAAATTCTAGTTATGGATGCACTGCATTGTAGCCATGTAATTTTGTGGTGCTTCCTCTAGTTCGTCCTTCACTTGGAAGGCCACTTGAAGGATTATAACAGCATGACATATCAACTAGGCCGCCTTTCTGCTTCTCACCCATGCTTTGCAAGAGAGTTAATTATGTTAGTCATACTTGCATTATGTCACTCGTCTTATATTTGTGATAATTTGTGTAGTTTATACTCCCTCTATCCAGAATTACTCGTCGATCAAACATATGTATTAGTCTAGCACTTTGTAGTGCTACATACATCCTTTTAAGCGAGGAGTAATTTCGAACGAAGGTAGTATGACACATGTATCATGGTAGTCGAATATAGTCATTTTGAACCCTGCAACTGAATGTGACACTCGAGTAACAGTGTAATTCCTTTTGCTGCAAGTATCTTGGAAGGAGTGAAATAATTCTATGATGTATTTGTTGAGTGAGGCATATCTATGTTTTTCTGGTTCTTTGCTGCTCTCCTGTAAGCTCCTTTTGATATTCCAAATTTCAGATAGACATAGCATGTAGTAATTAAATTAACTTATACTGTTCCGAAATTGCCCCTTGTGTATGAGTTATAAATTGCTCTATGTTGACTGATGACAGTACCTCCTTGCTCGTGTACGTCTGCTCGCTCTTTCGCTGCTGCTCGTGAATGTACTCTCTCGCCCATCCTTGCCTGATGCTATTTCTGTTTGTTGGTGCAGGTACAGGTGCGCGTGAGAGATGCACTATTGCTGCAGGTCACAGGTATTACTGACGGAAGCAGCTCAGTAACTCTTCTTCCTCCATTCTTCTGTTTGTTCAGTTCCTCTTTTGTGCTCCTATCCCCTCACGCCCTCTGTGCCCAGTGCCTACTGCTTTGGGCTGTTGTGCTTCTGTGATACTAGTACATTAGGCGTGTCAAAACCGAAACTTTCTCCAGAGATGTCCTAGCTAGAGTGCGTCTGCTCATGTGCAAAATTGCTAGCAATCAATCACTATACCAACCGAACATGGTAATCTTCATAGACAATAAAAATAGTAATGGTAAAATATTTGAAACCCCCCTAAGATCAACAACCAATCGTGTATCATCATGTGACGGAACCGACCCGGTAAAGCTTCATTATATGAAGGCTGTAGAAGCTGGTGTGTGTGCTTGATTGCTTGCTATACTTCAATGATGGACGTACTAAATTTTAGCTACTAATAAAAAGCTGGAACGGACAAGAATATTAATTCATGTCAAAAGTCGAAACTCTATGTATCCGTCTTATATTTTCCATGTTTACGGTCATGAATTTCATCTGTTAATTCATGGAAGTACCTCAACAAAACGTCTACTGAGGAGTCACTTCCAGTTCTGCAAATGGTGATAAGTACTACAAATTTCTTAAATTCTCTCTACTCAGTGTGTAATTTTGTGGCTGAATTAAATATTTCAGGAAAAATTTGGACTGAAGTATCATGTAAACTTTAATGGATCATGAAAATTTAGTCATTCCAAATTGTAATTGGACGTAACTTCAAATTTTCCTTGGTTAGTCCCTACCACCTAGGTGAGTGCCATGTTGTGCCCAACTCCCTCAAGAAACTATATTGTACAAATGGCCGATAATGTTGGCATGTGCAGTGATTAACTTGCTTAGTGCTATCTCTGTCTTCAGCTTTGAGAAAACAAATCTATCAATAATTACAAGTGCTCCCCTTGCTGCTGCATGCATTCTACAAGTAGACACATTTTTTCCACTCTGCTGGTAGGACATCCAGCACCTGGATGAATCAACAAGAAATTCCTTTAAGATTTCAAGTATAGAGCCATCAAAATCTGACCATCTTTACAGGCAATAATAATAATCAGTGTCAGCTATTGTTTTCCATAGGTATATATACGAATGTTTCAGTTTCGGGGATATGCAGGTCACACTTGTGGGATGGTGAGCGCCAAAGCGAAGAGGAACACAGACATGTCTGGCTGCATCGGTCATCAGATGGTGAGTGCATTTTGGCACATCGCTAGCTTTTAATCAAGTTCAATAATGTTGTTGGCTGGTTAGTTCATTGGTTCAAGCAATTTATTATTTCTTGAGTTGGGACCCTGCAATTTTATATGTCAATAGAATGGAAATCACATAGACATGCATCATTCAATAGTATGACACTAGATGTATGTTAATATTGTAGGTGCAAGTTTTTATCACTGCTAGTCAAAATAAAGGGAGCAAGCAGAATACCACTAACCAGCGGGATGAGAACGGTGTGTGGATTTCTTAAGGGTCTTTTCCTATCCTATGCGACCCTGTTTGGAACATGAAGATTTCGTGATGTTTCCAGTGAAGTTTAGGATCAGCTACACTCTCTCTTATGTACCAGTCATAGAAAGGCTTTGATTTTTCATTCCAGTACAGTTCGGATTTTAGGATGGATTAATGACCAACTTCATTTTTTATGTGATTCTTTGTGAGGCATATTGGTGTTTATATTTTGATATCTTTTTCAGTTTGTTCCTGAAATCTGTGCTTGAGATTTTTGATAACTTTTCAGTTTATTTTAAAGTTGTTTAGTTCAGATTTTGGAAAAAAATCACTAATATTTATATGGACAATATGTGCAGTGTTAAGATGGTGGATGTGTATTATTTATAGAATATGCTCCATAAGATGCTCACAAGATTTAGTTATGTGAAAACACACCCTGTACACGTGAAGTTCACCATGCTTCAATGATGTATGTATTTTTTTCCATGAATAGCTATAGGACAACATGAATACATGTGATATATGGAATTGTTTTCCATCAACGATGTATACATAAAGTTAGTGGTTTGGTTGTGTCTTTCTTACCTAATTGTATTGTTGGATATGATGAGAAAAAACTAACCTTTTTTTATGTATGTAACAGGGGAGTTGATTGGGTTGTCTTGCCTCCTGCGCGTGCGCCCGCCGGCCATGTATGTTGGGCTTGGTCTCACTGTCTTCTTTCAGCTCTCCACCGTCATTGTCTTACGGCGATGGCTACAAAAGTTGAAGGTCGGTCCTCCCAAGTCTGTGTTCTTCCCCTTGCCTTGAGCACGTGGTCATCGAGCCGTGTGTAAGCGTATAGCTCTGGTGCCATTTCTACTCAGGTTTTGGATTTGTCCTCAATTTAATTGGTAGATGATGCTCTCATGGTTCTTACTGGCTAATCAATATACCTCTGGCTACAGAAAAGGGCCCTATTCTAGTATGTCCTAGTTTTGTGAAAGGGCTCTCCATTTTAGCATTATTGACAAATATACTAGTCTACCCCAACTTGTTTGGGACTAAAGTCTTTGTTGTTGTTTGTTTGTTGGTAAATATACTGGTCTACTTGTCAAGAAAATTACTTGCCATGCTATTTTGTAATATCTAATTATGCAAGAAACAACTATTAAATTAAAAAAATATCCCGTTGTATTATATCTATGCTTGCAGTGTTAGTGGTGTTTGGAAATAATCGATGCACTGCTTATTTTTAGGTGCCACCTTTAGGTTGTCAGTAGCTTCTGCCTTTATCTGCTGACTTTTGTTGTTTAATGTCCTTTTTTTCTTCCAGGGTGACCTTTGTCAGAGATCTCGACAGACAAGCGGGTCGGGGGGAACAAGTTGGGCATCGCCAGGCTGGACCTACGATGCCACGGAGCTTGTGTGCTTCTGCTAGGTCTTTCGCTGCTCGTCAAGGTACTCTCTCTATCTCTCTCTCTCTCTCTCTCTCTCTCTCTCTCTCTCTCTCTCTCTCTCTCTCATCTTCCATTTCAACTTTGTGTTGTGTAGGTTGTATGTGTACCATGGGATTTCAGTTTCAAGCGAATTTAGTCATTATTGTAATGTCTAATGTCTAAGTCATTGATACTCCTAAGACTTGTGTCATTGTTGTAATGTCTAAACCAAGACTTTCAGTGTGCAAATAGTTTTGAGTGCTATTTACTATGGGCTGGGTTGTCCATGTGTGTAAATGAAGACATTGGTTTTACTTTAGTTTTATTTTTGTATCTTGCTCCAGCGTCAAGGGTGTACATGTCGCTTTCTTTTTTTATTGATCCCTCCCTATGATTTCTTCTTGGATTTTTGGATTTGACATTGATCCCTCCAGCAGCAGGATTGATCCAAAACGGCATCATTACCTATTAATGCAGAGGACTAGTTTTATCATTAATAAAAGAAAATGATTAATGCAGAGGATAAGGGGTGCGCATCCTTGGCTTCTTCCGTGCAATGGAGGAGGCGATGTTCTGCATCAGTTCCAAAACAACCACATTGAGGTCTGAGCTCGTGGCTCGCCATGCTATGCCATGCTAGGGTTTTGACTCTGATAGGTAGATGGTCACAATTTTATAACAAGGCGTTCTGGTCGCTGCGATGTGCTAGGCTTCATGCCAATTATCATAATTGAGCCATTGGTCCTCAAATCTTGCTGGTGTTGGATTGCTACTGCTATAATCATATAGGCATATATCATAATTACTAGCAATTCTCTTCTGATGTATGTAGGTCATATGTGTGCATCTCTAGCCCATCTGTCTGTGTGTGTGTGTTGTGCTCTTGTTGGGAAATCACCAAATATATGTATGTGTGTTGCAAATGTGTTCTGCACATTAGTTGAATATACATGCTTAAGTGGTACACTACATGGGTTTTCTTCTTATATATTATATAATATGAAAAGTTTCATATAATCTAAGATTTAGTTGATAATCCAAATTTTATCAAGGCATATGTAACAGGGAGAAAGCATGTGCGCGGTAATGTTCAGTTCAACCTCATGTATATATATTCTATATGAATATTCTTACACAATAGAAAGAAGATCGGGTGGAGACCATGGGACGGTTGGAGGAGAGTGTGAGGATCAGTGTGCAGGTCGGGGGGGGGGGGACAAGCTGAGCAGCGCGGACAGTACCTCCTTGCTCTACTGACAATGCCATGGAGCTCTCTCGTCTGCTTCTGCTCGCTCTCATCAAGGTACTCTCTCGCCCATCTTCCATGTCCTCTTCTCCCCCTCCCTTCCTTCCCTCGTGTGTTGTTTGTTTCTTTATTCGTCTGGTGATCCTATGGTGATCTAAATTAAAGTAGAACAGGAATATAATTACTGCTTTGATGTCTTGCCATTGCTAAATTCTAACTACAATTCTATTCTTACAATTATCTTTTCATCAAATGGTTTCTAATAATTGGAAACTGGCAACAACTACAGTAGAAATATATTGAAACCATCTGCTATGTTAAATAGTTAACTAGTTGGCACATCTAGAAGGTTAAAGCTTGTTATGTTGTCTTATTCAATATTTTTCGTTGCAGGATTAAAAAATTCATGATCAATCTTGACACTCATCGTCAATTAAAAATATCATGTACTCTATTTTTTTTTGAAGAGACGTACTAGTTCCTAAAGTTCACGTGGTACTATTCTTTAGTTTTAGAACTCAGGTTTCCCAATTTGTGCATATTTTGTTTTGGCCTTATGTTCATAAATGGTACAAAATCACTTGACAATAAATTTGGATAAATGCATTTTTAATTAATGAACATGTAAACAGCACTACCATTTTACTGTTTGGACCTGGCAATGTTTGCGGCTTCAGTTACTATCCTAGACTCAACTTCTCTTTGAACTTACATTTGGTTTGGGCTTCTTTCGCTTGTAGGCAGGGGTTGGGTCAAAAGGGGGTGGATCTGCTAATGTGCTTCCTTGGTCGAAGGTTAAGTTTATCATTTTTTATATATTTTTTCTTGGTCACCCAGTTTACAAGATGATACGTGGTCTATTCTTACATTTCCAAAAAGCATGCCTTTGAGTAGAGATACCATTCCTTTTTTTGCTTTGTACTTCGAGCCTCTCATATGCGCTTGGTACACCAAGTAAATCTAGAATGAATTAACAATGCTATAGGTTCTGGGTTTTTTTTGCCTCAGATGATAGGTGTCGGGTCATTGATTTTTAATTTCTACTGCAATTGTACGTAGTTATGTAGCAAGAGTCTTGAAAACATGTCACCATATAGGTGCTCATACAAACTAAATATCCTCTTATTGATGTTCTCTTCTTGTAGTATCAGTTTGTCTTGTAATGTTGTGAAGATTCTTATCTGGATATATATTTTTTGCATAATATGTACTTCCACAAAGTTAAGTTTTATTTTTGGGGATCATACAAAATTTGTTTTTCTTTGAGAGAGCATTACAAATTTGTTTGGTTGGGATGACATTGATAGTTCTATAAGAGTTAAATTTGTGTTGATGAGACGTAGCCATGGCCATGGCTACTTGGGGATGTTTGGGAAGTTATTCCATTTTGCTGAGGGGAAGACATGCATAGTTGATGCTCAACTTGTCCTTGTATGTAGTATGCTGTGGTATGTGACAGTGTTGATGATCATATGTCTCCTTTATGTAGAATGTAGGTCGTTCTGCTCTATGTACCATGGGTTGTAAAGTTAATTTGTCGGATTTATGGTGTGGACTCATGTATGTTACTCCCTTCGATCCCAAATAAAACAAAGCCACTTATTTTGGATCGGAGGGAGTATCTAATATCAGCGGACTTTAGTCAACTTATGTGTTACGTTAGTGACTTGTGGAGCTGCTTCGGTTAATGCCCGGCTCTGTGATGCTTGGTTTGTGTCTCAGGCACTTAACACATGGCCTTTTTTAAGTTGCTATCTATGTACAGTTGTTCTTGCAGACTTGTACAGTGTAGCCTTCATTGCTGGGATGTATGACCCATTAGCACCACCTCTGAATCTCTGATGTTTTCAGTAATTTGGAAAGTATCTGCTGCTTGATTCCATACACTTATATTTTGGTATCTGGAAATTGTAACTGGTAACGACGACCGCTGGTTCTCTCCTGTCGTGGCGGCCCTCGACGCCGACGACCGCTAGTTCTTCCTCCTCCTCCACGACGCCCATCTCCGGGCCTCGGATCTCCGACCATGGTTGGTTCCCTCCTCTCCTCCCCTTGTCTTCTCTGTTTTTTCACCTCCTCTCCCTCTGATTCCTCTTGCGTTTGGTTTGATTTGATTTCTTTTGTTTTGTGTGCAGGTTGCTCAGATGTTGCTACTGCTGCAGGTGGATGTGGTGAGCTCCATACCATCTTTCTACCCCGCTCAAGCACATAAATAAGATCTTGTTTGATGTGCACAGACATCACTAGCAATTCTTCTCGACACAACTTGGTGTTGATTGCTTGCTACCTACTGTGTGTGTGCAATTTGATGAATGCACGTCTTGGTTCAGTCTCAATTTGATTGCTATCGTATTGTTTGAGGCTCTGTTGCTTTGAGCAGAGGAAAATTGTTTTCGTGTACGTATAGATACAAGAGAGAATCCCTCGCGCCTCTGTTTGCTCTGTTCAAGGTTGCGGTTGGTTGGTTGGTGTTGAAGAACCTAAACCTGAACCTCCTGCTGTTTCTCTTTGTGGCTTTTCTAATTGATTGATTGATGCATGGGTAAGCCCCTGAGTCACCCAAGTTCTCAACCAAACAAAAATTTATCAAAATCCTTCCTGTAGGAATCACATGCTTGCTTGCTTGCTGTTCTCACGGTGTTATTTCCATTCCGTCAATCTTTTTGCCATGCTCCTGAACGGAATCCTCTCAGCTGTGATTGAGTGCCCGAGATAGCTGTAGTGCAGTACCACCGTGACAATCATTTTTCTCTTCTCCAGTAATTGTAGCGGTAGCAGTAGCAGTAGTTCTCCCGTTGTCTACTTTTTACTCGTGAACACCACCGTTGTGAGTTGGTCTCCCTAATTGGCCTCCTATATTATCATATAGGATTATGATGTATTTGAAATCTGGCACTTGCTTGAGAGTTGAGGCTCCCTATTTCGGGACAACTATATTGAAATTTGGGACTTGTTTGTAGTGATTCAGTACGATCAGTTTGTTTGATGTCACGGTGGCAAAAGATGTACTGTTGTGTCAGCAAATGTAGCACCATTTCTTCACCATTCGATCCCGACCCTGCACATTTCTCACATTTGTCTTATGGATCAGGTTGGTGATGGGAGTACCAGTTCTGCCATCCTTGCTCAAGGATGATTGCCGAGGGTGTTAAGGTACCCCAATACACCGCTTGTCACCTTTTTTTGTTTTGTTCTTTATAGCATAAGATGATCCATTTAGTCATGGACATCATGTCCAGTTTGCTTACTCTCTGCAGACTGTAGCTGTTCATGCTAATCCAGTACAGATTGCTCTCTGCACATCGACCGCCACGTCCACGAGTTTGAGCGCAAGTGCAACCGCCACTACGACCCCTCCGCTCCTTTGCTTGGGCCGGTACGTATAGCCTTGCATTCCCCCTCCATTTCCTCAACATTTCCAGGGTAAGATCACGTTTTCCGTTCAATGGCCATCACATATGATAAGTTATATTTCCATTTCTTGGATGTTGCCTTTTCGCTGAATGAAACTCTCACTGCTATGCTGTTGATGTTGCCCAACAAAGGCCCTGGACCATGCTTTTTGTTTGAGTGAATGAATTACTTAGTTGCTCTACTTCTGTTGTTGTTGTTGTTGGTGGTGGTGGTGGTGGTGGTGGTGGTGCTGCTGCTGCTGCTGAATCATCCATTCCACTATTTACTCATTTTTCCTTTTCCTTTGGATGATTTATGTTCATGAGTCTAAGGGATGATCACTGAGTTGTGCGTATATGTGTACCGTACAGGGTTAGGATGCAGATTAATGATATTGATAGTGAAGCATGGGCAATATATCTTATTCATTTCAGAACTTTGAACTCAAATAGCTAAACATTCTCATCATTTTATTCTTGCTGATGCAAAATGTGTTGCTAAATCAGGTCATCATTTGCTAGCTCTGAAAACGAATTTTTTTGGTCCAGTGTGGCGTCTAGGTTATTCTAAATACTTCTCTGAATCTTAGATACACCAAAATACAGAGTTACTACTATTCTTAGGCTTGAGTTAAATTCAACACCTCAACTGAAAATCCTGGCTCGTACATGATATTCACTTCCTCTCAAAACAAATGTTGTTGGTTTATGTAAGTTCTTCTATTTTGCTAAGGCCCAGACATGCCTAGTTGATGCTCAAATTGTCCTGGTATGTAGTATATATGTTGTGGCATGTGACCGTGCTGAAAATGATATGTCTCCTTTATGTAGTATGTAGGTCCTTCTACTTCTATGTATGGGGTTTTGTAAAGTTAACTTGTCGGAATTAATGGTGTGGACTCTTGTATATTACTTCATCCGATCCAAAATAAGTGTTGGTTTGAAGTAAAACCTACACTTATTTTGGATCGGAGTGAGTATCTAATATCAGCGGACTTTAGTCAACTTATGTGTTTGTTTAGTGACTCGTAGAGCTGTGTCGGTTAATACCTAGCTCTGTGATGTTTGGTTTGTGTCTCTGGCACTTAACACATGGTCTTTTTTTAAGTTCCTATCTATGTACAGTTGTTCTTGTGAGTCTTGCTACTGATCTGACACATGGTTAAGGCTGCTGCCTAGTTAAAGCACACACCTATCCCTAGCCACTTCAAATAAGTTAAGACTTGTAAAGTGTAGCTTTCATTGCTGGGCTGTATGACCCTTCAGCACCACCTCTGATGTTTTCAGTAACTTGTAAAGTATCTCCTGCTTAATTATATACACTTATATTTTAGTATATGAAAATTTGTAGCTGATAATGTCTAATGCTCGTTATTTTTAATCAGTTGCATACTACAGGAAATGCTTACTTTACTTTTTCATTAGTGTATATAGTGGAGGAAACAAGTCCAAAGAGTGTTTTGATGCTTGTTTATATGGGCCTCTGTTTTGTTTCTTTAATGTGACATGAAGGTATTTAACTTGAGAAAATCATCGGATTTATTTTTGAAAGCTAGTCCAGTTCTGTATCAGCTGTTGAAATTTATCTCGCTTTTAATTAAACTGAGTTCTGTTTCCTTTTTCGGATCTACGCACTAGCCTGTTGAGTCACCTAAGTTATTCGGTGCAAACAAAAACACTTCACGATTCAGCTTAGTAGATTAAAGAAGTCCAAACTCTATACTGATTATGTAGTCTATGTATCTTGTTAAGCATCATCAATCCATAACAAACACCTATACATTCTTCCAGAAGCACTCTTGCATTTTAATATTCCCGTGATTTTCTCATAACGCTGTGAATCCATGAGGTCGTAAGCAATTTCTGTTCGGAACATTGTTCTCATAATTCTGATTGCGGTAACATTGTTCCATTCATTAAGAATTGAACTATGCCATGGCAGAATACAATGTGTTCTTTGTCTCTTTGTTGGTGGGGTGATCTTATGTTGATTTAATTTCTTATTATTACGTAATAGGGCTACATTAAATATAGAACTGGAATATTACTATTTCTTTTATGGCTGGTTTTTGCTAAACGGTAACTATGATTTGGTGATTGTAATGATCTTTTCATTAGAGGGTCTCTAGCAATTGGAAACTGGCAACAACTGCAGTAAGAAATAGTGAAACCATCTGCTATGTCAAATATCTAACAAGTTTTCACATCTAAAAGCTTAAAGCTTGTTATGTTTTCTCGTTCACTATTTTTCCTTGCAAGAATAAAGTTTATCTTGATCGATCTTGATACCAATCATAAATTCAAATACCATATACTCTTTTATCAAAGAGTAGTACCAATTACTTAATTTCACATAGTACCACAATGCTTGTTTCGGAACTCAGGTTTCCCTCTATGTGCATATTTTGTTTTGACCTTATGGTCATAAATGTACAAACTCACTCGATAATAATTCCAGATAAATGCATTTTCTATGAACATGTAAACAGTCTCACCATTATCTTTTTTGGACCTGGAAATATATGTGGCTTCTGTTACTAACCTGGACTCAACTTCTTCGAATTTTCATTTGGTTTGGGCTTCTTTTGCTTGTAGGCAGGGGACTTGGGTGGAAAGGGGTGGATCTGGAATTGTGAAGACACTAGGTCTGCTGATGTGCTGTCTTGGTAGAACAACTTAGGTAATTTTATCTTGTATGCATATTTTTTTCTTGCTTTGTTACCCAAGTTACAAGATGGTACATGGTCTACTCTACATTTTCAAAAGACCATGTGTTTGAGTACATATATGAGACATTTTTTCTTTGCACTCTCAGCCTCTCATATGCCCTTGTCGCACAAAGTAAATCTGGAGTGAATTAACAATCTTGGAAATTAATTATTTTTTTGGCTTAGACGATAGGTGTCAAGTCAAATGATCTTTTATGCTTCAACTGGAATCGCGCGTAGTTATGTAGCAAGAACCTTGAAAACAAGTCACCATATAGGTGTCAAGTACAAACTAAATGTTACTTATGGAGCAACCCCCTTTATGAAATCTGACTCCACCATGCTATTGTTCCATCTTATCCTTTATGTTGAAACTTCTTGGTTAACTTTTTGTTAGGTGTGTTCCTTCACTTCTACAGCCATTACAGATTTCTAATTGCATTACTTATATCTATTGAATATCTATATGAAAGAGATTTTCTGTAGGTTCATTTGTTTCTATGCTCCGTTGAAATTTCTTATCATATATTGGAAAAAAATAACTTGGTCTAACAATGTTGCCTTGCTTGCTAATCAAGTACCAAAAGGTTGATCATCCTCATCAGCTCACCGGATGATGTCAAGAAGATCACCTTGATTTATTTAACCACACACTGGTAGCCATGGAAGGCAAGGGGCCTTGGTCTGGTCTGCTGTGTGCTTCTTCTCCATGGAGCTCAGCCATGTCTGCGTTAGTTGTGATGAAGGAATGGTCAAGTTGGCAAAGGAAGCTGAAAGTTTGGCTGCTCAAGTATGTTTCTGATCAATCAAATTTGTTCTTATCATCTTGTTTGTCAATCTTGTCAAATATGTTTCTGATCAAGCATTCCAGCATCCTTCTCGACGAGCTGCAAGCACTAGTCAAGGAGGATCCAGCTAAGGTGTAGCAGGAAGTGCCCTCCTCCTTCCATCCCCTTCCTTGCTGTCAAACCAATTCTTATTTGCCCTTGATCCTATGCGGACCATAAGCAAGCAAGCTCAAATAAAGTAAACTCGTTACCTGGGAAGTGATGCATATATAATCACTAGTCTAGCAACTCGCTACTTAATTCCCTGGAAATACAGCCTGTATGTATATATACGTATGTTGGTGCTTGATCCTCATTTGGTGAAGAGAAGAACTGATGTTTTATTTTGTATTGACTTGCTATATTAATGCATATATACGATCGGAAAGAAACCTGCTTGTAAAATAGGTGTCATGTGGGCACATAGATAGATAGAGGTATCGTGTCGGCATAGAGCTTTGGCTGGTTCTGGGTCCTCTTATAGTGGCCATTTTTTGGTCCATGTTGAAGCAAAGTTTTTTTAGGTTCTATATGTTTGTTTGACTAGTTGACATTAGACTTTTTTAGCTTTGTCGTAACTGGACGAATACATTACACTTTTTGAGCTTGGTCGTAACTAGACATTGCTTTCTTGTGGGGAATACAAAGAACAATATACATAGTATCTTGCTTGCTTTTAGTTTGTTTGGCATGGAAATTAACTTGGATGTGTTGGCAGCCTTTTCTTTGTTTTGCCGAGACGAAGAGCTGATAGCGAGATGTGAAAGGCAAGAGAAGATAGTTGTCCTTTGGATTTAATCTTAGATGTGGAGCCAAGTCAGCGCGGGAAGAGAAGCGTTTTTGGACTCATTGCAGTGGCATGACCAAGAGCAGCCATGCTGTCCACAACAAGCAGGGGACATGGGGTCATTTCTAGGTACTTTTATGATTGCCCTCATTATTTTTTTCTTTCTCCTTAGAACACTGCAAGTCGGAGAGGACCGAGGCGATGAAAGCCAACTTTGACAGCCACGCCCAGCTCCAGCAAGAAGTCAGGTTTGCTATTTTTTCCCCTTATTTAAGAGATGCTTCCTGTCATGGAAATGTATATGAGGCCCAATACTAAATGATAATGCCAGTTTCCATGGGTAGGAATGCAGTATTCAATGAGAGCTTCATATTCATCAACACATGGATACAATATACCACATCAGCCATGTCTACATTAGTTGTGATGAATAAATGGTCAAGTTGGCAAAGGAAGCTGAAATTTTGGCTGCTCAAGTATGTTTTTGATCAATCAAATTTGTTTGTCAATCTCGTTCCTTTCCTTTTGCCATGTCTCCTTCGTCTCCTGGTAAATCTCGACATTTTAAAAAGAAGGGCACATACTTATTTGTGCTATATGATTGCTGAGACGAGATGCAAGTAGTGCTGCAACTATTGAGTTTTCTCCGGTCTAAAGTTTTGGTGCTCTCGCGTTGCATCTTTCGATAGATTTGTAACAAATTTGCTCTGATTAAGCAAAGTATACATACAACAAGCAATATCCCCTTGAAAGGAAGCTGTGTATTGTCTTTCTGTTCAGCCTTTGGAAATTATTCGGGCTTGAGATATGAAGGAAGAGAACTTTGCTTGTCGTTCCAACATAAAAGAAAGTTCTTTAGAAGTCTGAAACAAGCCAGTCCAGGTATATGAGATATGCCATGTGTAACAAGATATTGTAGGTGTACATGGATAATAAACCTACCTAGTAAAATATTAAAAAAACTGCTGGTAGCCCTTTTGCAGTCACGTGAGCATTTATAGGTATGTTTTGTGTGGTTGATGCTTAATTCATATTTTGCTCTATGTTTGATCCATAGCCAGATTGAATTATGGTTATTATGCATGCTATGTTATAATGCAGGATTCTTATGAGCGACACAAGAAAGCTTCTGAGCTAGGCAAATGAATCCTGGGAGTTGTGTGCTGGGAGCAGAGGTTGTAGGAGTGATATGACCTCCCCTGGCATCCTTGCGTCTTGCTCTGGTTGCCCTTTGCCTGCAGGGCGGTTGCTGCTAGAGTTGAAGACCACCCGTTGCCCGTAGTTGCAGGTGGTGCTGGAGTTGAAGACCACAAGAACGAGGGCAGCGTACCGGCAGACTAACAGATGGCTCCCCACTGAGACCAAAGTGGTGGAGAAGGGAGTCAAGATATGTGGTGTACATGTAGCTAGCTAGAATAAACATTGTTGTACATGTTCCCTTTCTATTGGTATCATTGTTGTACATGTAGCTAGATTGAATAAACATGATCCGGAGAGGTAAGCATGATCTAGAATAAACATTTTTGTACATTGGTGATAGATGGCAATCTCAAGATTTATTTGACGATGAGTTGGTTGAAAAATGTATTTTCTGCTTTCTTGGCTGAGTGAGGAAGGTCGATCGAGGGGATTTGAGATTCCGGTGGGTCGGTGGGTCGAATAAACATGTAAGCTGATCTGTTGTGATGTACTAGTAGAATGCTATGCATATATATATATATATGATTGGAAAAATTTGTCTTTGTTGTCACCTCAAGATTGATTGCAGGGAGTCGTGTCTAAATTGTATTTACAAGTTGGCAGCTGCTGCCACCGGCGGCGATGCTGGAGTATATGTATCATCATATTTCTTAGTATACCACTTTGTGATTTTCAAAATTTTGGGTTAGTTCTACCACCTTTCCCTTGTGAAGAAAGAACTGAATTATTGAGCTAGGTGGAGAGTGATATGCTAAACACGTGAGTTTTTCCATTTGGAGACATAAAATTCCTCACGGTTGTGAGCAGTAGCAGTCAAAATAAATGATGTGCTAAAGAAACAAGAAAACCGTGGATCTCTTATGCATGAGACAAACAACAACAAAAACACCTACACCCAACGCCCATCTCATCTCAACAGTAGAAAGCCAACAGATAGCAACGGCGCCCATCTCATCTCGTCTCATCTACTACAGTACGTACGTGCATCAAGAAGCAGTAGCAGGTAGTAGGTACATATGTATCTTTCCAAGTAGTACTGTAGTAATATATGGATCTAGCATATTTTATTTCCAAGATAAGTACTCCTATATACTAGCCGAGCGTCCCTAAAAAATAGGAAGAAAAAAAAGATGTATACATAAGATACGTGTATATCTCTCCAGGCTATTAACTGCAGTCCTATTTTCAAGGGAAAGAATTAGTCCGGCCGTGTCCTTCCTAGTATACCTCCATCTCTATTAATTTCCCTGCCTATGGCAAGCCCTCTAAACAAGGCGCCATCTACTCGTCCTTTATTTTACTCCCTTCTCTTGTTCGTGCATGCTATCCATCGTCCGCTCGATGCGTTTCACGCGGATCGACCCGGAATCCAACGCCTCCCCGTGGTTCTCTCCCGCTGGCTGCGCGCCCTCCTCTTCCTATAAATCTCGATCCAAATCCTCCTTCCCGCGTTCCCCCTCCTCTCCATCTGCTCCTCAATTCCACCTTGACTTATCAACAACGCATCCATACATGGAGACCCAAAGATGTCGCCACGCTGTTCGGATGATGCACGCCCGCAGCAACACCAATCAGTCTGTCTCATGTGGTGGTAGGCATTGCCTGTGGGTTTGATCTCCCTTTCTCTTGATCTGACCTTCTTTCTGTCTTTCTTGGAAAAAAGTAAATCTTGGGATATATGGTAGTACAACTCAAACTGCTGATGTGTTTTCTTGTGATGTAGACGGTTCTAGCGACTTATCAGGGGACATGCTTGCCGGCAGGGGTGAATTCGCTGGACAACATCGAGCTAGCTATGCAGGTATGTTCCTGCTGAGGATGGATTAGGTGGTGGTTAAAAGTTAGAAATTTAAAGTATTGGGATGTATATGCAGGTATGACATATTCAAATATTTCATCCTTTTTTTTAGGATATTCAAATATGTCATCTCATGAAACATTCCGAGTAGGCAGAACCATCAAGGAGTACGTATCTAGTTTATCCTAATTAAACCAATCGCTGTGAGCAGTTAGTCGCATGTACTTCTACCAGCTCCAACTCCACCACCTAATGCCATACGGAATCCTGTGATTTGCCAAACAACTAATTCACATTGAACATACATAGAGAGCTAAATCATACTCCCTCCGTCCGAAAATTCTTGTCGTACATTTGTCTAGATACGGATGTATCTAATACTAAAACGTGACTTGATACATCCGTATTTAGACAAATATAAGACAAGAATTGTGGGACGGAGGGAGTATTACAGAACCAAGAATCTAAATTAATGTCAGGACGTTGTGCTGGTTATGTACTCAATTCAGGTAGTGCACAGCCTTACGATTGGCTTGGCATCCAAGTATCATCTTGTAACTCAATTATTGCCACAATTAATTATATATGCTCCATAGTCAGCCATCGATTGCTACTACTTCCATCCACAATGGTCTGAGCTGCTCCTGATGAAATCATGACAAGATTCAGTAGTGAAGAGGCATTCACCAGAGATTTGTGGGCGAGTACTATATAAAAATACGCTGCTCTTACAACCAAAAGGCTGTCACTTTGCATATAACTACATATTGGAGTCCAAAAACCTACAGGTCGACACGAATAATTTATATCCACCGCCGTCTGCTTTTGACAAAGCTATATCATCATCGTTGCTCGACTAAAATGTAGTACCATTACTACAGTTGAAGGTATCTACTAGTCTTGTATATAGTGTGTTTTGCCGGGACTTCGTCAAAACAATTTACTCATATCAAAACCTGCCTAAACCAACAGAAGGCAGTGTGACCTAGGCATTAAAACATTCTTGGTTGCCCCATTGTACTAGCATTTAGAACAGAAGAAATCAATCATGGTGCCCGCAAGAAGAAACCAAAACTATCTTGGTTCTATGCAGCATTATGTATAAAGTACTATTGTCGTTGCTATACTAGTGTTGCTGTTTGACTCTACATTGAATTTATGTAAATTAAACTATCACTGCCATTGTTTATAACACCGCGCGCTGCTATGGTACCATTAATTGATGCTGATATACTAGTGTTGTTGCTGCTATATATACTAATGCCAACTTGATTGCCGTTACTTTTGATAGAGTTATTATCAGGCTTGCCACCACCATGTTATTTGTTCCCAACATGTTATGCTGCCAAAATTGCCGAAATCTTGGCCTTGTTTTTAAGGAAACAGAAAATTTGGGGTGCTGGCTGAAAATTGGTAGGGCCTTTGGCTGCAAGATTTACATAGTTCTAGTTCCCATTTTTAAGAACGCATTTTTATCTTCTAACATTTCCCTAACTGTTCTTGTTGAGGAAGGATTAAATGGTTGTTAAAAGTTAAACGTATTGCCATGTATATGTAGGTATGGCATATTCAAATATGTCATCTTATGAAACATTTGGAGTAGACAGACACCATCAAGCAGTAGAAACCTAGTTGATCCTAATTAAACCAATTGACATGAGCGGTTAGAGGTCTGAAAAAATAATATTTTATCCTTATTAAGGTTCTGAATAAAAGACATAAATGCCTACATCAAGTTTACAAATGGTGGTGAGTATAGAAATTCTACTTTTGTTTATACAGACTACTCGTTCTCAACCAAGGCTGAGAGATTTGCATAAAAATAAATGTTACACCAGACACAAGCTACTACTGTAAAAGAGAAAATAAAGGTCTATCAAGGATTCCAAGTTGATCGGCAAAGAACTTGAAAGATGAGCTAGTCAATAATAATGAGAAGACTGCATGTTCTACATAACTTTAGAGACATGTCCATATATGTGTAAACAATGCTAGTATGTAGCCGGGGTTTACATAGGTGGATACTAATGTAAGCTTGAATGCCAAAGTCTGCTCATAAACTTAGGTGGATCATGCTGTTGCTAATTCAGTAGTCAACTAATGTTCATGTTGTTGCTAATTCAGTAGTCAACTAATGTTGCTGTTGTTGCCAGTTCGATAGTCAAATAATGCTACTGCTACTGCTAATTCAGTAGCCAACTAATGTTCATGTTGCTGCTAATTCAATAGTCAACTAATGCTGCTGTTGTTGCTAGTTCGATAGTCAACTAATGCTACTGCTTCAGCTAATGCAGTAGTCAACTAATGCTATTGTTACACTAATGTTGCTATATCACTGATGCTGCTATACTATTGTTGTTGTTTGACTTTACATTGAATTTATGTATAAACTAGTATTGCAGTTGTTATACTAGTGTTCCTATGCTACCATAAATTGATGCTGATGTACTATTGTTGTTGCTGCTATGCTAATGCCTGTTTGATTGTCATTGCTGCTATGCTACATATATGGGTTGATACTAATGTAAACACGAATGCCAATTCAGTAGTGAACTAATGATGTTGCTGCTATGCTTGAATGCTTCCACTGATGCTGTTGTTTGAACTTACATTGAATTTATGTATGAATTACTACTGCCCTTGTTATACTAGCTAGTGCTGCTATGCTACCACTGATTGGTGCTGCTATACTACTTTTGTTAGAGTTTTTATCAGTCTTGCCATCACCGCGTTATTTGTTCCCAACGCGTTATGCTGCCGAAATTTCCGGTGAAATTTCGCCCGACTTGTCGAAATTTTGGCCTTGTTTGTAAGGAAATAGATAGTTTAGGGTGCTGGCTGCAAACCGGTAGGGACTTGGCTGCAAGATTATCTTGTTTGTGCGGATGAAAAAGGAATTAATTAATTCACTCCCTTGTCCTCGTAGGAATTAATTAATTCAGTCGAGCCACTGGTGCTCGGGATCACATGCTCCATGTCCTCATGAAGGGCCATTATTACACGCGCACACGCAGGACACGATTGGACCAAGTTACATACATGGACAAAATAAGTCCCAAACATTCTGAGGAAAAATAAATAAATAAATGACACATACGTGAATGAATTAACATGTTTAGATCATCATATGTAAAAATTAAACAGCCATGTCCACATACGAGAACATGTTCAACGTCGACAAACTGTCGAAAAAAAAGGTTCACCGTCGACAAGAGATCGAAGAAAATAATAATTTTGAACACCTACTAAGTAGCCAAGTAATCTAATCTTCAAATAAATCTATTAATGCTACTATGCGTAAGTAACGGAAAAAAATTATATGACACGTGGTTTGTGAATGCCACATGTCATCCATCAGGATGGGTCTCACCCGAATTATATGAAAACTGGTCTCATAGAATTATTTTCCGTAAGTAACCAGGACCTTCAATAAAATCGATCGATCTATCAATCTATAAATATCTAGTTGATAGTTTCTCGGAAAAAAAGATCTATCTAGTTGAGGCGAAGGGATTATCAGCGGCGGGTGGTGGCGAGGTCCTGATCATGCCGGTCCACCACCTCCACCTCCACCGCCGATCCTGCTGCTCCCAAAACAACAAGTATCTGCTGCTGCTCCCGTGGCGCTGCTCGTCCTCGTCCAGCCCTTTGTTCATGATCTTGATGTAGTTCTTGAAGTGGCACTTGTTGCCCTCCATGCACTCCTGCAGCGCGGCCGTCGACTTGATGCACCGCTGCACGTCGGCGGCGTTCTTCCTCCCCTCGCAATTGCTGCGGGCCCAGTGGAACTCGTCGCCGCAGCCGCCTTTCTCCATGTCCATCTTCACCACCACCCGCTGCGTGTGCCGGTACGACAACTGGTTGCTCATGTAGTTGCCCATGATCTCGGCTGGCTGGCTATGGAGTACCTAGCTATGTTCCTTACCTTGGATCGATGACGATGATGTGCAGCTCCTGGCCGGGGACGTCGACATAATATAGTAGCAGACATCCATGACGTGTGAACCAGGGACGGGACGAGAGTTGGAAATAGTCTTGGACAAGTTGATCGATGTTAACTTGCGTGCATGTTGTTGTACTTACGTACGTGAAGTTTAGTAAGAGACTTGTTTTGTTTTTGGTCAAGTTTGATTAGAGACTTGATTGTATACGTCCACATACGTGTGGTATAGTAGAGTCCCTGATTAAATTAGCTGGCTAGCCGGTAGTTTGGGTGAATCATATCGGGAGACGTATGTCTCGTCTACTGCAAGACCGAGTACCGTCTCGCAGTAGACACTAGGATTTTTTTACGGAATAATGCCGGTTAGGTTGATTTAGAGGAAGCTTCAATGTACAGTAGGCACCTGTGTTTGGAACGTCCGGGTTTTTCTTGTTTTGTGCTTTTCTATACGGGTTTTATCCTTTTTCGATTTTCTAAATTTATTTTTCATTCAATTTTTGTTTTTTATATTTTTCAAATATTTTCAATTAAGAGTTACCTTTTTTAATACAGGTTTAACATACTTTTTTTTGTAAATTGTGAATTCCTTCTAGGTACACATTGAGCATTTTTCAAACACATAGCCAAATTTGTCAAATGCACATTGAATATTTTTTATATATAGGTGGATCAATTTTCAGATACACATTGTACATTTTCAAAAGACATGTTGAACATTTTTCAAACTCACGTTAAACATTTTTCATGAATCTCAGGAATTTACACGTCTAGTGGGCGCTCACGCGCCAGGTAGAGCTTTGGAGCGGCCGGTGGAAAAGGAAAGTACCTGGTCCCCTTGTCCATAAAAGGAAGTTGACAATCTAGTTTGCTTTTCAATTTTTGTTTCTTAAAAAGCCATAACTTTTGAACCTAACATCAAAATTAAAATCCGCTTTCACAGTGGGAATGCTCGCGACGTGCTCTTCAAAACTAGATCTCGTATGAGTATGTTTCGATGAAATTTTTTATGTATAACTTGGTCCTTGTTTGGTGCAACTCTCTACAAGTCGATGTGCAACTACTGATAGTTGATGTGCAACTTTCTTTACACCAGTGGACATGTGGTTTTAATGATGCGAACAAATGTGAGCACATTTAATTAGGTTTTAATTTTTTAGAAAAAGTTATAACTCCCGACTGAACATCAAAACTAAAATCCCCTGTCACCATATGAATCTTCACGACATGTTGTTCGAAACTAGATCCTACATGGGTATTGTTTCGATGAACTATTTTGTGTGCAATTTAATCTCCGTTTGGTGCAACTCTCTAGCAGTCGATGCGCAACTACCTACAACCGATGTGCAACTTTCTCCTACCCGTGGACTTACGGTTTTCACTGATAGCACCTCCGCCCCAGACTACCCCTACCAGTAAGATGTGCAACTTTGTCTGCTGCCACGGCCAAGTACCTTGTAAGATGTGCAACGTTGTCTACTACCCTGCAGCTTCGCGGTCCCGCGTGTGCAACTATGCCACCGTGCCTGTGCAACTCCCACGGTCATGCGTGAGCTACTATGCCGATCAGAGTATGCACCTCTGCGGCCGCATGTGTGACTATGCGAACGAGAGTGTGCAACTCATAGCTGAGGCATGTGCGGCTTTGCGAACGACGGTGTGCAACTGTGCGAAGATGTGCAATTTTCGCTGATGGCACCTCCAACCCAACCTACCCCCTAACAGTGAGATGTGCAACTTCTCTATTGCCCAGGCTAACTGACTAGTAGTTGATGTGCAACTTTTTCCCTACCCATGGATGTGCATATTACCATGACTATCATATCCCTTGTTAGTGCGATGTGCAACTTCATCTGTTGCCCCAGCCAACTGCCTAGTAGGCTATGTGGAACTCCGTATGTTCCTCTGCCAACTGCAACCACACATTCACAAATAGGAAGGGGAAGGAGTTGCACATTTACTACTAGGCGATTGGCTAGAACAACATGGTAAGTTGCACATATCGCTGGCAGGGTAGATTGGTAGGTTGACTCAACAGTGAAAAACTACACATCCACGAGTAGGGAAGTTGCACATACGCTACTAGGTAGTAGGTCGGGACAGTAGTCTAGTTGCACAATTTTAAAAGTGGGTTGTCATGAATGGTAGGTTACAACTGAAGGGGAACGCAGCAGAAAACAAAAATTTTCCGACCTACACACCAGCCCAGGACCACTATGGAGACTGCATACATGGTTTGATCTTTTTCGTTACCGACTCGTAGCGCAGCGGGAAGTAGAGTCGATGACGAATGGCGGTGCAGATCCCCACAGCTAGGATTTACAACCTCCCAACCACGAGGATGTATACCCTCATCTGCTCCTCAGACAGCCCTCCGGGAGACGGTCGAACAACCCCCCAGACGGTGTCACGGACAGCCCTTCGGGAGGACCTTCAAAACTCGAATGGTTCGGGAGGACCTCCGAAACTCAGACGGTCACACGGATAGCCCTTCGGGAGGCACTCACGAACTAAGACCGAAACTACGACCTCTCTATAGAGTTGCACACATACGGTGTCATCTATCCGGCAGGGCTTTGCTGTCCAGAACTAGTTCCTGCCGGAACCCAGACAGTCTTTTTGGCTCTACGAAACTGTTTCGCTGGGAGGGAGAGAGAAGCCAGATCATGCATGGCACTTGTATGTGAGAAAGAGTGAGTGTGGAGGGCTGCCCCTCCACCTCTATTTATAAGAAATCCCAAGGGGTAGGGTAGTTTAACACAAAAACCCTGCATATGAATGAAGTCCTTCCTCAAGGGCATAAGAGTGAAACCAAGGAACAAGAGGGGCTCCAAGGTGGAGCCCCAAGTGTGGCCGGCTGCTACGTCTTGAGCTTGCGTTGGTTTTCCCCGAAGAGGAGAGGATGATGCAGCAGAGTAGCGTAAGTATTTCCCTCAGTTTTTGAGAACCAAGGTATCAATCCAGTAGGAGGCCATGAGCAAGTCCCTCGTACCTACACAAAGCAAATAACTCCTCGCAACCAACGCGAATAGGGGCTGTCAATCCCTTCACGGTCACTTACGAGAGTGAGATCTGATAGAGATGATATATAATATTTTTGGTATTTTTGGTAGAAAGATGCAAAGTAAAATAAAAGGCAAAGTAAAAAAGCAAAGCAATAATAAAGCGTAGGAAGATTAATATGATGAAAATAGACCCGGGGGCCATAGATTTCACTAGTGGCTTCTCTCAAGAGCATAAGTATTTTACGGTGGCTGAACGAATTACCGTTGAGCAATTGACAGAACTGAGCATAGTTATGAGAGTATCTAGGTATGATCATGTATATAGGCATCACGCTCGAGACAAGTAGACAGACTCCTGCCTGCATCTACTACTATTACTTCACTCATCGACCGCTATCCAGTATGCATCTAGAGTATTAAGTTAATGAAAACAGAGTAACACCTTAAGCAAGATGACATGATGTAGAGGAATAAATTCATGCAATATGATAAATACCCCATCTTGTTATCCTCGATGGCAACAATACAATGCGTGCCTTGCTGCCCTTACTGTCACTGGGAAAGGACACCGCAAGATTGAACCCAAAGCTAAGCACTTCTCCCATTGCAAGAACTACAATTCTAGTTGGCCAAACCAAACGGATAATTCGAAGAGACTTGCAAAGATAACCAATCATACATAAAAGAATTCAGAGAAGATTCAAATATTGCTCATAGATAATCTTGATCATAAACCCACAATTCATCGGTCTCAACAAACACACCGCAAAAAGAAGATTACATCGAATAGATCTCCACGAGAGAGGGGGAGAACATTGTATTGAGATCCAAAAAGAGAGAAGAAGCCATCTAGCTACTAACTATGGACCCGAAGGTCTGAAGTAAACTACTCACACTTCATCGGAGAGCCTATGATGATGATGTAGAAGCCCTCCGTGGTGGTTCCCCTTCCGGCGGAGCTCCGGAACAGGCCCGAAGATGGGATCTCGTGGATACAGAAAGTTGCGGCGGTGGAATTAGGTTTTTTGGCTCCGTCTCTGATCTGTTGGGGGTACGTAGGTACATATAGGAGGATGGAGTACTTCGGTGGAGCTTCGGGGGGCCCACGAGGCAGGGGGCGTGCCCAAGGGGGGGTGGCGCCCTCCACCCTCGTGGCCGCCTCCCTCCTTTATTGACCGAGGGTCCAAGTCTCCTGGATCTTATCTGATGAGAAAATCATGTTCCCGAAGACTTCATTCCGTTTGGACTCCGTTTGATATTCCGTTTCTTCGAAACACTGAAATAGGCAAAAAAACAACAATTCTGGGCTGGGCCTCCAGTTAATAGGTTAGTCCCAAAAGTAATATAAAAGTGGAAAATAAAGCCCAATATAGTCCAAAACAATAGATAATATAGCATGGAGCAATCAAAAATTATAGATACGTTGGAGACGTATCAGGCATCCCCAAGCTTAATTCCTCCTCGTCCTCGAGTAGGTAAATGATAAAAAGAGAATTTTTGATGCGGAGTGCTACTTGGCATAATTTCAATGTAATTCTTCTTAACTGTGGTATGAATATTCAGATTCGAAAGATTCAAGACAAAAGTTCATATTGACATAAAAATAATAATACTTCAAGCATACTAACAAAGCAATCATGTCTTCTCAAAATAACATGGCCAAAGAAAATTATCCCTACAAAATCATATAGTCTGGCTATGCTCTATCTTCACCACACAAAGTATTTAAATCATGCACAACCCCGATGACAAGCCAAGCAATTGTTTCATACTTTTGACATTTTCAAAACTTTTTCAATCTTCACGCAATACATGAGCGTGAGCCATGAATATAGCATTATATGTGGAATAGAATGGTGGTTGTGGAGAAGACAAAAAGAGGGAAGATAGTCTCACATCAACTAGGCGTATCAACAAGCTATGGAGATGCCCATCAATAAGTATCAATGTGAGTGAGTAGGAATTGCCATGCAACGGATGCACTAGAGCTATAAGCATATGAAGCTCAACAAAAGAAACTAAGTGGGTGTGCATCCAACTTGCTTGCTCATGAAAACCTAGGGCAATTTGAGGAAGCCCATCATTGGAATATACAAGCCAAGTTCTATAATGAAAAATTCCCACTAGTATATGAAAGTGACAAAACGAGAGACTCTCTATTATGAAGATCATGGTGCTACTTTGAAGCATAAGTGTGGTAAAAGGATAGTAACATTGTCCCTTCTCTCTTTTTCTCTCATTTTTTTATTTGGGCCTTTTCTCTTTTTTTAGGGCCTCTTTTATTTTTTTATTTTTTGTCCGGAGTCTCATCCTGACTTATGGGGGAATCATAGTCTCCATCATCCTTTCCTCACTTGGGACAATGCTCTAAAAATGATGATCATCACACTTTTATTTTTCTTACAACTCAAGAATTACAACTCGATACATAGAACAAAATATGACTCTATATGAATGCCTCCGGCGGTGTACCGGGATATGCATGATTCATAAGTGACATGTATGAAAGAATTATGAATGGTGGCTTTGCCACAAATACGATGTCAACTAAATGATCATGCTAAGCAATATGACAATGATGGAGCGTGTCGTAATTAACGAAACGGTGGAAAGTTGCATGGCAATATATCTCGGAATGGTTATGGAAATGCCATGATAGGTAGGTATGGTGTCTGTTTTGAGGAAGGTTTATGTTGGGTGTATGATACCGGCGAAAAGTGCGCGGTATTAGAGAGGCTAGCAATGGTGGAAGGGTGAGAAAAAATGTGTATAACCCATGGACTCAACATTAGTCATAAAGAACTCATATACTTATTGCAAAAATCTACAAGTTATCAAAGCAAAGTATTACGCGCATACTCCTAGGGGGATAGATTGGTAGGAAAAGACCATCGCTCGTCCCCGACTGCCACTCATAAGGAAGACAATCAATAAATAAATCATGCTCCGACTTCGTCACATAACGGTTCACCATACGTGCATGCTACGGGAATCACAAAATTTAACACAAGTATTTCTCAAATTCACAACTACTCAACTAGCATGACTCTAATATTATCACCTCCATATCTCAAAACAATTATCAAGCATCAAACTTTTCTTAGTGTTCAACACACTCAAAAGAAATTTTTACAAATCTTGAATACCAAGCATATTATTATTTTAAGCAAATTACCATGCTATTTAAGACTCTCAAAATAATATAAGTGAAGCATGAGAGATCAATAGTTTCTTTAAAACAAATCCACCACCGTGCTCTAAAATATATAAGTGAAGTACTAGAGCAAAACTATAAAGCTCAAAAGATATAAGTGAAGCACATAGAACAAAACTATAAAGCTCAAAAGATATAAGTGAAGCACATAGAGCATTCTAACAAATTCCAATTCATGTATGGCTCTCTCAAAAGGTGTGTAAAGCAAGGATGATTGTGGTAAACTAACAAGCAAAGATGCAAATAATACAAGACGCTCCAAGCAAAACACATATCATGTAGTGAATAAAAATATAGCTCCAAGTAAAGTTACCGATGGAAGTGGACGAAAGAGGGGATGACTTCCGGGGCATCCCCAAGCTTTGACTTTTTGGTGTCCTTGGATTATCTTGGGGCTGCCATGGGCATCCCCAAGCTTAGGCTCTTGCCACTCCTTGTTCCATAATCCATCAAAAGATTTCACCCAAAACTTGAAAACTTCACAACACAAAACTCAACAGAAATCTCGTAAGCTCCGTTAGCGAAAGAAAAAAAAAAGACCAATTCAAGGTACTGTAATGAACTCATTCTTTATTTGTTTTGGTGTTAAACCTGCTTTATTCCAACTTCTCTATGGATTATAAACTATTTTACTAGTCATAGATTCATCAAAATAAGCAAACAACACACGAAAAACAGAATCTGTCAAAAACAGAACAGTCCGTAGTAATCTGTAACTAACGCAAACTTCTGGAACTCCAAAAATTCAGCCAAAATAGGATGACCTATGCAATTTGTTTATTGATCGGAAGCAATTGGAATAACTATTTTATCACGTTCTGGTGATTTTTAACAATTGTTTTCGTGAACAGAAAGTTTCTGGAAATTACAGCAAGATCAAATAACTATTATCCAAGAAGATGCTATAGGTTTAACTTGGCACAAACACTAACTAAAATATAAAACCACATCTAAAAAGAAGGTAGATGGATTATTTATTCCTAAACAGAAACAAAAACAAAAAACTAAAAATAAAATTGTGTTGAAAATATGCTCTAGAGGCAATAATAAATTAGTTGTTATTATATTTCCTTGTTCATGATAATCGTTTATTATCCATGCTATAATTGTATCGATAGGAAACTCAGATACATGTGTGGGTACATAGACAACACCATGTCCCCAGTAAGCCTCTAGTTGACTAGCTCGTTGATCAATAGATGGTTACGGTTTCTTGACCATGGACATTGGATGTCGTTGATAACGGGATCACATCATTAGGAGAATGATGTGATGGACAAGACCCAATCCTAAGCCTAGCACAAAGATCGTAGTTCAGATGCTAAAGCTTTTCTAATGTCAAGTATCATTTCCTTAGACCATGAGATTGTGCAACTCCGGATATCGTAGGAATGCTTTGGGTGTACCAAACGTCACAACGAATCGGGTGGCTATAAAGGTGCACTACGGGTATCTCCTAAAGTGTCTGTTGGGTTGGCACGAATCAAGACTGAGATTTGTCAGTCCGTGTGACGGAGAGGTATCTCTGGGCCCACTCGGTAGAACATCATCATAATGTGCACAATGTGACCAAGGAGTTGATCACGGGATGATGTGTTACGGAACGAGTAAAGAGACTTGCCGATAACGAGATTGAACAAGGTATCGGGATACCGACGATAGAATCTCGGGCAAGTACTATACCAGTAGACAAAGGGAATTGAATACGGGATTGATTGAATCCTCGACATCGTGGTTCATCCGATGAGATCATCGTGGAACATGTGGGAGCCAACATGGGTATCCAGATCCCGCTGTTGGTTATTGGCCGGAGAGTTGTTTCGGTCATGTCTGCATGGTTCCCGAACCCGTAGGGTCTACACACTTAAGGTTCGATGACGCTAGGGTTGTAGAGATATTAGTATGCGGTAACCCGAAAGTTGTTCAGAGTCCCGGATGAGATCCCGGATGTCACGAGGAGTTCTAGAATGGTCCGGAGGTAAAGATTTATATATAGGAAGTCTAGTTTCGGCCACCTGGAAAGTTTCGGGGGTCATCGGTATTATACCGGGACCACCGGAAGGGTCCCGGGGGTCCACCGGGTGGGGCCACCTATCCCGGATGGCCCCATGGGCTGAAGGGGCGTGGGAACCAGCCCCTGGTGGGCTGGTGTGGCCCCCTTGGGCCTCCCATGCGCCTAGGGTTAGAAACCCTAAGGGGTGGGGGCGCCTCCACTTGGCTTGGAGGCCAAGCCACCCCTAGGGCAGCCGCCCCCCTCCCTAGATGGGATCTACAAGGGGCCGGTGCCCCCCCTAGGCCCCTATATATAGTAGAGGGGAGGGAGGGCAGCCGCACCTGAGTCCCTAGCGCCTCCCTCCCTCTCGTGACACCTCTTCCTCCCTGCTTGCGCTTGGCGAAGCCCTGCCGGGATCCCGCTACTTCTGCACTTTCGTGGCCGCTCGCATTTTCCATCAGATGCAAATTGGATGACATTACATCTTTACTAGCTAAGTACGTTTTGATGTCGGTTATGTACCAATGAAACATCCGAAAGTCACCATCGGAGTTACCGGCCCGAAGACGGGGCTGTTTCAGTATATCACTGTTGTCTTCTACGCTGGTACAGCCCGCATTGTTGCATGCACGCGTCGATGTCCAGTTCGCCAGCACTACCAGGAGCAGGCGAGGACGAGTGCTCTATCGCCGCACTCCATATGTGAATACCAAAATACCAATGGCTGCTTACTGTAACATGACACTAAGCATAGTAATAAGAAAGTATCATGAATTTGCTTTGCTAGTATTCATGGGATTCCCGACGACTGGAGGAGAAGACGATGATTGCACTTACCCAGAGAACTACATCATCATCGACGACACCGACTCGGACCCAGACGATAGCGATGATGACTTTGTTGATGAAGCTGGAGCAGATATCATGGAGTCTTCGACCGATCAATTTTTCTAGTCGACCACCATAACAGTAGTAGTATTCCCCCATGTATATAGTATAGTCCGAGCACTTTTGTAACGATAGTTAGACTGTTGTATGCCCTTGTTTGAATTGATTGAAGTTATACTGTTTGTGTTTTGTCTCATGTGCATATGGGTAGTGTTTTCTCTCTAGACCTTATTCTATTCTATATTCTCATCTTTTCTAAACCCTCAGATGCCTCCAAGACATGACAATGGATTTGCTTTCCCACCGGAGCTCACTCAGTTGATCCAGCAGCAGAATGCATTGATCAGGGGAACAACAACAACAACCCACCACCACCACCACCTGTTGATCACTTAGCCCGTTTCTTGAGGCTGAATTCGCCGGCGTTCTCCAGTAGCACCGAGCCGATAGTTGCAGATGATTGGCTCCGCAAGATGGGAAGGGAGTTGACCACTGCAGGATGCACAGATACGGAGAAGGTGCGTTTTGCCGCACATTAGCCTGATGGACCCACAACATCATGGTGGGAGAATTTCACAGCCACTTATCCCATCGACACTGTCACATGGGACCAGTTTCATCACGCTTTCCGTACTGCCCATGTTTCAGCAGGAGCTATGGCCATGAAGAAGCGTGAGTCTCGCAACTTGCGCCAAGGAGGACGTACAGTTGGCCAGTATGTGGATGACTTTAGTAAGTTAGCACATTATGCCCCAGATGACGTTGCTACAGATGCAGCTAAGCAGGAGAAGTTTCTGGAAGGACTGAATGATGAGCTGAGCATGCAGTTGATGGTGGCAACCTTCAACAATTACCAGGAATTGGTAGATAGAGCTCTCATGATTGAAGGGAAGCAGCAGCAGATTGACAATCGTAATAGGAAGTATGGACAAGGGAAGTACAATTCTGGAGCTCAGCAGAAGCCTCGTTTTACCCCAAATTCGGGAGGACCTTTTTAGCATACCCATGGAGGAGGGAGTTCGCACAACCATAGTGGCCCCAAGAATGGCAATGGGAATGGAGGAAGCAATGGACAGAATCGTGCCAACCCATCAACACCAGCCAAGAGGGATCTAAGCCACATTACCTGTTTCAAATGCCAGAAGACTGGACATTATGCCACTGAATGTCCTGAAGCAAAGAATGGAAATGGCAATGGAAGCTCTGGGAAGAAGCCTAACCCTTTCAACAGGGGACAGGTGAACCACTTTAGCGTGGAGGAGGTTGAAGCCTAGCCAGACGCAGTAATAGGTAAGTTTTTGGTTAAGTCATTTACTGCAATCATTCTTTTTGATACTGGTGCATCGCATTCATACATATCAAGGGGATTTGTGGATAAGTATAAACTGCCAATCCAAGCCCTTAGGTCACCCATGTTAGTAACCTCGCCAGGAGCAGAGTATATGGCTAGTCTATGGTGTGATCGGTTACCATTAACGATTGGTAACTACGTGTTTCCCTCAGACCTAATAGTACTGGAGTCGCAAGGACTGGATGTGATATTAGGCATGGATTGGTTATCAAAGTATGGAGGGAACATTGAATGTGCCAGTAAGTCGATTTTGCTTACCACCCTAGAAGGAAGAAGGATCAAGTATGTATCCCGGCATGTGCCGAAGAGGACTCAAGTAAATTCCTTATCAGGAGTTGTACAGGAGGAAGTACCAGTGGTGAAGGATTTTCCTGACGTATTTCCAGAAGAGTTGCCAGGCATGCCACCGGATAGAGACATTGTGTTTTTGATTGAGCTTTTGCGAGGCACAGGGCCGATATCTAAGAGACCGTACAGGATGCCCGCAAAAGATTTGGAGGAAATTAAGAAGCAGATTAAGGAGTTACTGGATAAAGGCTATATTCGCCCAAGTTCGTGTAACATCCCAAATTTTCAATTTGGAATGTTACACATTAGATCATATTGCATTGCATATTTTCTTGCCTTTTTGCCGATCCTAGAAATTTCACGCAACTCAAGGACCCTCGGAGAGAGTTGGAGATTTCGAAATTTTCATATTTGAGTTCTCTCAAATTTTGAAAAGATGATCTTTTGATTTTATTTATTTTATCTTCAAATATTTTTCCAACCAAAAATACGAGAGGGAAATAATATGACTTTTCCCAAAAATCTTGGAAAAATGAAGATTAATAAATAAATCAAATTTTTGGAGTTTTCCGGAGTTTTGTTTGCTTTAGTTTTGCATTAGGTTTGTTTGCTCTAGTTGCATTAGGGCTAGGGTTAAAGTTCATTTTGTTCGACTCATTTTTAGGAGTCGGGGAAAATTTGCTTTATTAGTTTTGGAGTCCGGTAGATTTTCTTTTCTGTGTTTTTCCGCACGCGAAACCGTTTTTAAAAAAAAGTCATAGCGCGTGGTCGGGCTAAAGGCCCAGCTAGCCGCCACCGCCAAAGCCGCCGTGCCGAGACGCCTGCCTGGCCAGGAGCGCCTTGAGGAGCCGCCGCTACCCCTTGGGGAGTCCTAGTAGGACTTGGACCCTGTTTCGTTTATTCCGTTTTTGTTTCTAGGATTCCTATTCCTACTCTTATTCCTTGATCCCTCATCCAAGTAAACCCCCCCTCCCCAATATAAATACCCAAGCACCCCGCCCTCTAAACATCAAATCAAAACCTCTCCTCTCCTCCCCTTGTGCCTGCAGCAGTAGCAGCAGAGCGCCGCCGCCACCTCTCACCCGCCGCCGCCACCCACGCCTGCCGCCCTTCCTAACGCCGCCGCGCCTTAACGCCGCCGCCGCTTAACGCCGCCGCCCACCGGAGCCCTCGCTTCTTCGAGGTATAGCCCCGCGTCGCGTCACCTTTTCCCCCTCGGTTCGGTTTTTCTCGTAAACCGTTCCGGTTTTCTAGATCGGTTTTTCGTTCCGGTTTTCTTTTCCGTTGTTTCGGTCTTCTTACCGAAACCCTAGATCGGTTTTTCTCGCCGGTTTTTCTTTCCGGTTTGTTGTTAGCAAGCGTTCGCCGGACCGTTCGTCCTAACGAACGTGATCACCGCTTAGCCTCGGTTAACGAACGTCCGTTCGTTTGACCGTTTTTCGTTTTCTTTCTCGTCGGTTTGATTCCGCGATTTCTCCGATCGCGATTTCAGATCCGATCTTCGTTCTAGTCTATCTTTCCGCTCGTTTATCGGAATCAGGTGATTCAAGCGCCTGGAGTTTCGTTTCGAAACCGCCGTTCCGTCTAATCAACTTAAACTAAGTTTTGCTACTGTAAAATTTGACCTAGTTCCAACTTGCTAGAACCGAGTTGTTTTCTTTCGCCGTTTGTTTTTCGTTTCTTTGTTCGGTTCGTTCTCTTTTGCAAACCAGGGTTCTTAAGTTGAACTCTCTGGTTAGTTCTTTTCTTTGAATTTTACCTGTGCATTAGATGAGTACTTATTGTATGCTTGTTGTTTGTCTGCGATAGATCACCCGGAGTGCGCCGCCTGTTACTTCGAGTCTCTAGGTTTCGCTTATCATCAGCAAGGCAAGTAACACTTTGATCATACTCTTTTCTACTACGCAGTTTTATTGCATTAGATCAAACCCTCACACATTGCATGAGTAGGATCTAATTAAATTGTGGGATGGGAATTAGATGAGGTAGTACCTATTACCTGTTATGCTTATGAAACCTTTGGGAGTTACTTCTGTGTTTGCTTATTATGCCATGCTATGCTAGTAGACGTGGATTGGGTGAGTGATATCCATGACAGATGTGAGTGTTGTTAATTGATGGTTTATCTAAGGTGGCAACTTAAATACACATCTGGTGGATTGAGGCACTGATGTCTATCGAGACTTGCTGTTTGTTTTGGACCGCCACCCGTGCTCAAAGGGATCATAAGATAATTCATGCTAGTAACTTCCTTGTGCAGCCACAAGCCATTATGGGCTCTGGCATAGTTGAGTAAGTCGTCATAACTCTTATAGGGTAGACTAGCGGATGTAGGTGGCGTGGTGTATCGGTCTACCCATCGTAAGGTGCTAGCGCTTCGAAAGACGTGTCTCGGTCATCCGTTTCTCAAACACCATGTAGTCACGAGAAACCAAACGGAGGCGATCGAGTCTTGTGGGGAAAAGTCATAAACCTCTGCAGAGTGTATAAAGTAATCATGATTAGCCGTGTCCCCGGTTATGGACATCTTGAGTATCTAGTACTTGAATATCATGTGAATCTCATCATGTTCCTTCTAATTAATATTGTTGGGTTTGTTAATGATTATTTTTAATTGGGATTGAGGATGCTGTCAACCATTCTCAATGTTTAACAACCACCATATTAGTTAAGTAAATTTATTCCTTTGCATGAGGGAAAAACGGCTTTATGCAAAACAAGAATAGAGCTTTCCACCAACCATACATGCATGTAGTATAGGCTTATCATTCAATGTTTCTCTATGTGTTACATTGCCAGCATATTCCATGTGCTGACCCGTTTTCGGGCTACAACTTTCATGTTGCAGACTTTTCAGACGACGAGTAAGGTGCTTTAGGTCGTGGTTCTATACTCAGTGATGCCGCTGGAGTTGAAGGACTCACTTATCTTCCAAGTCTTCCGCTGTTTATCGTTATTAGATGGCCTTAAGCCATATTTATTGTAATAAGTCTCTTTTGAGACAACGATGTAATAAGTGTGTGATTGCTACTCTGTTATAAATCCTTCAAAGTACTGTGTGGTGTCAGCATTACTGATCCAGGGGTGACACCTGAGCACAGAGACTTGACCGTCCGAGGTCGGGTCGCTCTGAGAGATGGTATCGAGCACATCTTGTTGTAGGACACGACCACTAAGTTAAAGCCATAGATCACTATTCTCTTCTCATTTTCTAACTCCTCATCTTTTCTACTCTTTTAGGATGACGGACGCGAGGATCAAGTACGCTTAACCACATGAAGGAACACCTTTTGGATTCCACTTGAAGGAAGTCACCAAGTACCTGAACATTGGACTACCAAGCTTCACCGGGACTTTCAACGCCACTCTGCCTGAAGAGGAGCGCTGGAAGATTCATGCTCACGTTCCGGGAAGGACATTCTCGCCAATCACGAAGCCCATAGATAGTGTTTTCAGTGCACCAACCTGGAGTCTGGGAAAGAGCATGGCAGCTCATATCACCATGGGACGCATTGGAGAAGTTTATCAAGAAGACCTCAAGGACACTATCTACCAGATTTGCGGACGCCGAGCACTACAAGAAATATGTCAACTTATGACCTTCTGTCAGTGACCCTCGAAGAATTGGTCATAAATCTATGACCATTTTAGACCAATTGGTCAAAAGCTGTTCAGGGGGCTCCAAACCTCGAACCATTGCACCATTTTGGTCGAAGGTCGTAATTTCCTTACGAAATGGTCACAAAGCAAATAGTGCTAGTCCGCTGCCTTATTTCTAGTTGTTAACGACCAATATAGATGGTCATAGCCTTGTAAATTATGGTGGGTTGCTATGACTAGGCGCCACCTCATCGCTTTGCCTATGTGTCATGTCCATGTGGCAGTTTTGCCCTAGGTTGTGAAGCAACCTATATTTCTGTCATTCCCAAAATTCCCAAAAAATCTCATAAATTCTTTGGGTCATATCTTCACAAATATGTAAAAACCTTCCTTGCCTAGTTCAAAAATAATTCAAAATATTCATTTTCCTATTTTGTTCAGAGTAACAGTTTGTGAAGGAAGTACCACTTTGGCATGTCCAAATAGTATCCATTTTCTACAGTGCTTTCCTATGCCCAAATAACCATCCTCCACCAATTGCCAGCTCAATCCATTCATTATTTTGAGCCGAGCTTCAACATTCAGATTTATGTCCAGTGTGGTGGTTTGCAAAGCAAGTACCACCTAGGCTCCTCCTTTTGAGCTGAAAATTTGTGAAAACGGTCTTCCTAGTAACTGATCATCCTCAGCCAAAACTCACGCCCATTATCCATGTACATTTCCCACACCACTAATCAAACACTTGGCTGCTAATTCATGTTTGAGCATCGATTGGTCTCCTCATGAGAATCTTATGTTGTAATTTTCTTCCTAGCACCCACCTGGGAGTGCCCAACCCACTAGACATGCCTAGGCCGCCCAGAACACATGGCAACGCCACGGTCACGCTGGTGACCACGCCATGGCATGCGAAGTTCTGGCAGCTCTAGAGTTGGGGCCCTCGCCACCGCCCAAACCTTGACGATCGCCACCAAACCATGTATTTATGATTAAATAGGTCCTTATGTACCTAGAAATGATTTTTGGAAAAAATAAAGAGCAAACTATGAGGCAGCTACAGTTCAAATTTGACCCGTTTCGGTGAATCGATTTATAATTTGTCTTTTTCATCGAGGTGGATCAAAACTTTTTCACCCAACCATTTTGTCAATTGTGCATTATATATGGCCTAGTATTTTAGAAAAATGATTTGGTCCAATTTTGCAACAATTATTTGGTAGTTCCTTCACAAAAAAACCTCATTTCGGGCACTCGAGAAAATGGAAAATGGTTTTTTCGTCCAACTAAAATGAAAACTTCCTTAGGCAACATTGTTTGCCATTCCAATATGCACCCTTGTGCACAATATGAGATCATTTGAACAAACTATGCCAGGAATGTGGCCATAAGATTGATCATTTGGCTTGAAAGCCATGAATCTTCACACTTGATAGCTCATTTCTGAGAACACTTTTTTAAAATAATTACCGTATTACAAGTTTATTATTTTTCCTGCAAACTTGGTCACATATAATGACACAATGTGAAGGTTTTCCAATTTTTGATTTTTTTGAATTTTTATGCCTGTTTCAAAATGCGGTCAAAACGGCGGGCTTGACCGCTCCTAGCTAGTGGTTGAATCTTGGAATTTTTTGGTGTTTCTATGATTAAATAGATACTTATGTACCTAGAAATGATTTTTGGAAAAATAAAGAGCAAACTATGAGGCAGCTACAGTTCAAATTTGACCCGTTTCGGTGAATCGATTTATAATTTGTCTTTTCATCGAGGTGGATCAAAACTTTTTTCACCCAACCATTTTGTCAATTGTGCATTAGATATGTCCTAGTATTTTATAAAAATGATTTGGTCCAATTTTGCAACAATTATTTGGTAGTTCCTTCACAAAAACACCTCCTTTCGGGCACTCGAAAAATGGAAAATGGTTTTTTCGTCCAACGAAAATGAAAACTTCCTTAGGCAACATTGTTTGCCATTCCAATATGCACCCTTGTGCACAATATGAGATCATTTGAACAAACTATGCCACGAATGTGGCCATAAGATTGATCATTTGGCTTGAAAGCCATGAATCTTCAGAGATGATAGCTCATTTCTGAGAATACTTTTTTAAAATAATTGCCGTATTACAAGTTTGTTATTTTTCCTGGGAACTTGTCCACATATAATGACACAATGTGAAGGTTTCCCAATTTTTTGATTTTTTTTGAATTTTTTATGCCCGTTTCAAAATGCGGTCAAAACGACGGGAATGACCGTTCCTAGCTAGTGGTTGAATCTTGGAATTTTTTTGGTATTTCTCTGATTAAATAGATACTTATGTACCTAGAAATGATTTTTGGAAAAATAAATAACAAACTATGAGGCAACTGCAGTTCAAATTTGACCCGCTTCGGTGAATCGATCGGAAATTTGTCTTTTTCATGAGAGGTGGATCAAAACTTTTACACCCAACCATTTGGTAAATTGTGCATTAAATATGGCCTAGTATTTTATAAAATGATTTGCTCCAATTTTGCAACAATTATTTGGTAGGCCCTTCACAAAATACCTCCTTTTGGGCACTCAAAAATGATTAAAATAGCTAGAAAGATCACAAATGCATAGAAATTGGTCCTTATCCATAAAATGTGGTCTAAATCTAGTGAAAATTTGTGTGGTGCCATTTTGAAAAATATTTTGATTGCTATTTCACAAAATCCCTATATTTTTAGTACTTAGACACTTTTTAAATCACTGGTTTTTCAACCAATCAGAGTCTTCCCACGGATCAATGACATGGCGCCCATCCATCCATCGATCCATCGATCCATCCCACATCCATCCATCCATCTATCTACAAAAAAAAAAAATAAAAGAAAAGAAAAGGAGATACCCCACCCGCAGCCCAAACCCTAGCTCAGATCGACCCTCCCCGTCGCCCCTTCCTCCCTCGTCCCCATCTCCTCGCCACCCCCTCCCGATCTCGATCTGCCGCCGCCCCTCCCGATCTCGATCTGCCGCCCCCACCGCCACCATCGATGACCCGCTGCCCCCACCGCTCCCACCGCCCTCTACTCCACAGCCGGCGCCCCTACCCTCTCCTTCACCCCTCTCCCTACATCCCAGATCCATTCGACCGTGGGTGGATCTCGTCGATCCGCACCTCTCACCCACCACATCGCCGGATCCGCGACATGGGAAGGTGTCCACGAGCTCCGCAGCTCCTCTCTGATCAACTTCGGCCACCGATTCAAGCTGGCGCCCCACATCGCCGGATCCGAGCGTCTTCCCCGTCGGCCGCCGCGCGCCTTCCCCCGTCGATCCGTGTCGCCCTTGCTGCTCCGACGTCTCCGGCCTCCCCGAGCTCGTCATCCGCACCGCAGTGAGCCCCTCAGCCGATCCCCCTGTTTGGCGCCCTCGATCCGTTGCCATATGTTGCCTGCGCTCACCGAGGCCGCATCACCCATCCATCCACCATCATCTCGCGCCACCGTGCCACCCAATCAGCACCACACCATCCAGCCACCACTCCGTCTTCGCCGCCATCACCTTGCGCCTACCGAGGAATGTTAGCGGTGACACTTGATCCAAAGTTTTTAAATTTGTGCACCTAGATGTCGATAGATAGTTGGTTGCGAACTCGCTTTACCTAGGACGATTTGCACGAAGATATTGAATCACCGTCCAAATTAGAAATATTTACATGGATTGGTTGGTGGATTCCATTAGGTATTGCAGTCCAAGAACACATTATGTTTTCCATATTTTCGAGGCGGAGGCTGCTGCTTGTTTTGTTAACAAACATGAATTGTTAAGTCATCTATTCCTGGCTGTTGCTTTTGTTCAATATATATGTGTGCTTTCTGTTTTTTGCAATGTCCACAAACTATTCTGTTTTGTTAATTATATGTTCGATGAGCAACCAGAGCTTATAGTGCTGATTCTGATGATTATGTATGTTCGTAGGGATATGAAAGAGAGGTTGCAAAGGCTGCAACCGAGGAACATAAGAAGAAGCCAGCGGTACTGCACCCAGCCCTCTACTCCTGCTTGGAATCTCTGCGGCGCGTGTGATCTGACTGGGTTGGGTTGGTGTCTGGTTGCAGGACAAGGTGGTGAACTCGCTGTTCGAGAAGAGGCCGAAGCAGTTCGGCACCGGCGGCACGCTACCGCCCAAGAAGGACCTCCACCGGTTCGTCAAGTGGCCCAAGCTTGTGCGCATCCAGCCACAACTGCATCCTCAACTTCCCAGTAAGTTCAGAGATGATATTGGTCTTAGATTGCTGATTTATTCAGAGTGAAGCTTACTAAGATTGGGTTGCGATGGGTGGAGGTGGACACGTACATGCAGGAGCATGAGAGGATGTAGAGGGTGACACGGAGGAGTACTGACTCCGGCCGCCCCGACGACGCCTCGCCGCCAACCTCCACTCCTCCATGAGGTATGCATGCATTGCATTCCTTGTAGTCACATTTGAACTGTTACTTTATTTGTTCGAAGTGTTGAATTCTAAGGTAGTTGAACTAGCTAAGATAAGAGGGTGGCAATTATGTCACCAATTGTCAACACCACCGTGTGTGTTATGAACTTGTGGTGTCACCGATCGTCAGAAGAACATGTAATACTCGCTGATAAGAGCAGAATTAAATGTAATTTTGCAGAATCCACTTGATTACGTGCGAGAATTCAATGTTGTCCAATCGTTTGGGATTATTTCCTGCTGTGATTATCGTCAATAAGAGCAACCCAAAGGTTTGCTTGCCATGTCCGGTTCTTATTTTGGTAGTAGTTTACTTTGCTTATCCAATAGTATGAGTCAATTGGCCAGCCTCGTAGCTTGGTGTTTTACATTATGGTGTTAATCTGTGAAAATGCCAAGTGTGAGAAAATTAGACCAACTGTCCATTTCTTGCCCAATGCATTCTTTAAACGAGATAATGTGCTAGAGACATGCTACTATATTGCCTTGCTATAAACAAGATGGTGTTTATCAGATTGTCTTTCATGCACATTTGGTGTATTATCTTCCACCTTCAAGAACTATCTTCACTGTCTCTCCTCGTTGCATTATCTCACTCGTTCTCCTTCTATTTACTCTGGGCAGGCATGATGTACATCTGGTGGTCGTCAAGTCAAGGAACCTTCTCTTCTTGCTGTGACAGTCCTCCTCCCGCTGCTCTGCTCTGCTCAACAGCTAGCGTGCATGGCTAAAACAAAGGTAAGACTCTGGCCGGTCGGTGTGTTGAGCCATGGTGGTCTGTTTGTGGGGGTCATCAACATTGGTATAGGTTAGCATGTGCCCTTCAATCAGTGCACGGTGATGAAACGCTTCATTTGATGATGACGACTGGTTCCAGATCTGCACCTCTTGTTTGTTAATTTGGCTCATGTATGTTGTCGTGTCTGCGAAAGATGCAACCTGAGTGCTTTTCTTGTTGTTAAGTTTAATAAACGAGGAACAACATTCAGATCATGCTCCATGGCGTGCATCAGCTGTTGTGTTTGTAATGTTTGAGTCTGCTCCATCATCGATCTGTAGGCCTACTTGATACCATAAAGTTGCATGATTTAGCCACGGTAGGGTAGGATATGCCCAAATGTGGTCGATATAGGAACCAGGGTCCCTAATTGCTAGCAAAACTTGTGTAATGAGCTCTTGTTACCTTCTACTGATTTTTAGTCTTGTTTTTTAGTACTTCAGATTGGTATTCAGAAATAAAATTCATATGTTTCAGATATGTTCTTTTATATAAGTATGTCAATACATAACTAGTAATGTAAATGGTGTGACACAGTTCTTAATAAAAATGAAAATAACTTGTGAATGTCAATCGATGTATCGAGGTCCTGTTCTTGTAAACCTTATGTAAAGCTAAAATTCTTGTGTGCAGGGTGACTAGTGATGCGGCACAACAAGCAGTAGCAGGCACGTGAAGCAGCAGGGGGAGGGGGTCTCTCGAACGTCGCTACTGTCACTGATTGATGATGGATGATCTCTCTCCCTCTCTTGCAAGCGTCTACAAATGCTGGTAGAAATAGAAATGGCAGCTCTAGTCCCATGTTGTTGTAGACCCATGTAGTTCCTTTTCTCAGACTGCCCTTTGTTGCTTCATTTCTATGTTAATTCAGTCTCTGTCGAATGTATCTACTATCTATTATCGTGGTTGTGTAATGAATCCTTTTGTGTTGAAAGAAATAAAATGGTTTGGATACATTTGTACATGCTGAGATGTCAAGCTTCTAAATATATGTTGTGGAGGCCCAAAATAGATTGGATTGTAAAAGGGCGAGGCCCAAAAAGAAATGAATTATAGAAGGCAACGTCCTAGAAAAAAAATGGGCCAGGCCCATGTAGCTAGTGAAAATTAACAGAAATAAATATATATTGAAAAGGCGAAATGTTGGGCTTGGCCCATGTAGAAAACCGAATCGGACCGGCTGAATCTTGTGCCACGTCGACTTGCCACTGGATGCCTCGTGGCACGGGGAGGTTGCTAGTGACCAAAATTTGGTCAAAGAACCAACGACCTTTTACATATCACGAGAAGGTCGCTATAGTCAGTTAATGACCCTCAGCTTTTGACCTTCTGTTTTTGGTCACAAAAAGGTCGCAAATGAAAAACTATGACCTTTCAGCGACCAATAGTGAGGGTCACAAGTTGACATATTTCTTGTAGTGGAGATGAACAATGGGAGATAGTCAGCACCAAGAAGGATAGATCCATTGCAGCTTTCATCCAGGAGTTAAACCAGCACATTCGACGCCAGGAGAACCAGATGTGCAATGACATGATAGAGTTGAAGAATGCGAAGGGAAGGATCATCGAACTTGAAGAAGAGCTGAAGTCTACACGCAAGGACTACATGGACGAGATCGTGGCTCTAGCAAGGCACAATGGCGATCTTAAGCAAGAGATTGAAGAACTCAAGGGGAAACTAGCGCTCAAGAATGAAGACAAGTACGTCGCATGTCCAAGCAACTACATCATCATCGACGACACCGATTCGGATCCATGTGAACCCACCTTTGAAGACGAAGCAGGAGCAGACATCATGGAGTCTTCCACCGGTTCAAATTAGTAGATGACCACCATATATTAGTAGTATTCCCTCCATGAAAACATTATAGTTTGAGCACTTTTGCGATAGTTAGACCGTTGTATGCCCTTTGTTTGATTGAATGAAGTAATTTTGTGTGCATTTGTCTCATGTGCATTTGGGGTAGTGTTTTCTCATTAGACCTTACTCTATTCTTAAATCTCGCCTTTTCTTTAAACCCTTCAGATGCCTCCGAGACGTGATAATGGATTCATTTTCCCGCCGGAGATCACCCAGTTGATTCAGCAGCAGAATGCCTTGATCCAAACATTGGTGAAGAAGAAGAAGAACAACAACAACAACAAAAACAACCCACCGCCACCACCACCTGCGGATCACTTGACTTGTTTCCTTAGGCTGAATCTGCCGGTGTATTCCAGTAGCATCGAGCCGATTGTGGCAGATGATTGGCTCCGCAAGATAGGAAGGGAGTTGACCACTGCAGGATGTACAGACGGTGAGAAGGTGAAGTTTGCCGCACATTAGCTTGAAGGACCCGCAGCAGCATGGTGGGAGAATTTCAGAGTCACTTACCCTGTTGACACCGTCACATGGGATCAGTTTCAGCAAGCTTTCCGCACTGCCCATGTTTCAGCAGGAGCTATGGCCATGAAGAAGCGTGAGTTTCGCAACTTACGCCAAGGAGGAAGGACAGTTGGCCAGTATGTGGATGATTTTAGTAAGCTAGCACGTTATGCCCCAGATGACGTTGCTACAGACGCAGCTAAGCAGGAGAAGTTTCTGGAAGGATTGAATGATGAGTTAAGCATGCAGTTGATGGTAGCAAGTTTCAACAACTACCAGGAGTTGGTAGTTCGTGCCATCATGATTGAAGGGAAGCAGCAGCAGATTGAGAACCGCAAGAGAAAGTATGGATAGGGGAAGTATAACTCTGGAGCCCAGCAGAAGCCCCGTTATACCCCTAAACAGGGAGTTCAGTTTCAGCATACCCATGGAGGAGGGAATGGCCACAACCATAATGGCCACAAGAATGGTAATGGGAATGGAGGAAGCAAAGGCCAGAACCGTACCACCCCATCAACCCAACCAAGAGAGACCTGAGCAATGTCACCTGTTTTAAGTGTTCCAAGACTGGACATTATGCAAACGAATGTCCCGAAGGCCAAGGTGGAAATGGAAGCTCTGGAAAGAAGCCAAACCCTTTCAACAGGGGACAGGTGAACCACATTGATGTGGAGGAGGTTGAAGCTCACCCCGATGCAGTAATCGGTAAGTTTTGATTAAGTCATTTACTGCACTTGTTCTTTTCGATACTGGTGCATCGCATTCATACATATCAAGGGGATTCGTAGAAAAGTATAGCCTGCCCACTAAGATTCTTAAAACCCCTATGCTAGTAAGCTCACCAGGAGCAGAGTATATGGCCAGACAAGGATGTTTTCAAGTGCCATTAAGTATAGGAAGGCATGTATTTCCAACGGATTTGATCATTCTGGAATCCCAGGGTTTGGATGTAATTCTCGGTATGGATTGGCTATCGATGTATGGAGGAAACATCGATTGCGCAAGTAAGACGATTTTGCTCACAACACCACAAGGAAGAAGGATTAAGTATGTATCACGGCATGAGCCGAGGAGGGCTTATGTAAATTGCCTATCAGGAGTTGTGCAGGAAGAGGTACCAGTGGTGAAGGATTACCCTGATGTATTTCCTGAGGAATTGCCAGGAATGCCACCAGATAGAGATATTAAGTTTTTAATTGAGCTTTTGCCAGGCACTGGACCAATATCGAAGCGACCATACAGGATGCCCGCACAGGATTTGGCGGAAATCAAGAAGCAGATTAAGGAGCTATTGGATAAAGGTTATATACGCCCAAGTTCTTTGCCTTGGGGATCACCCGTACTTTTGGTGGAGAAGAAGGATGGATCGTTAAGAATGGTTGTTGATTACCGTGGATTGAATGCAGTAACAATCAAGAACAAGTACCCACTACCAATGATCAATGATCTGTTTGATCGTTTGCAAGGAGCTAAAGTGTTTTCCAAGATCGATTTGCGATCAGGGTACCATCAGTTGAAGATTTGAGAGCAGGACATACCTAAGACAGCATTCACCACAAGATATGGACTGTATGAGTATACCGTTATGTCATTTGGACTGACTAACACACCTGCCTATTTCATGAACCTGATGAACAAAGTGTTTATGGAGTTCTTGGATAAGTTCGTCGTGGTTTTCATCGATGATATTCTGATATTTTCAAAGAATGAAGAGGAGCATAAAGAACATTTGCGATTGGTTTTAGAGAAACTAAGGGAACATCAGTTATATGCCAAGTTCAGCAAATGTGAGTTTTAGTTAAAGGAAGTTGGATTTCTCGGACATGTTATATCAGGAGAAGGTATAGCAGTTGACCCTAAAAAGGTTGAGACGGTAACCGAATGGGAAGCACCAACGACAGTTGGGGAGATCCAGAGTTTTCTTGGACTCGCAGGATACTACCGAAGATTCATTGAGAATTTCTCAAAGATTGCAAAGCTTAGACGGAGTTGTTGAAAAAGGATACCAAGTTCATATGGACTGAGGAATGTGAGGCTAGTTTTCAGGAGTTGAAGAAAAGATTGGTCACCTCACCAGTGTTAATTTTGCCAGATCAGGCCAAGGATTATGAGGTGTATTGCGACGCTTCACGTCGAGGACTTGGAGCAGTACTTATGCAGGAAGGAAGAGTTGTTTCGTATGCTTCACGACAACTGAAGCCTCACGAATTGAATTATGCCACGCATAATTTGGAGTTAGCAGCCGTAGTGCATGCATTGAAGACATGGAGACATTTCCTCATTGGAAATCATTGTGAGGTGTACACGAATCACAAGAGTTTGAAGTACATTTTCATGCAGAAGGAGTTGAACCTCAGACAAAGGAGATGGTTGGAGCTCATCAAGGATTATGACATGAGATTGCATTACCATCCCGGAAAGGCTAATGTAGTAGCTGACGCATTGAGCCGTAAGAGCCATGTCAATACACTGTTGACGGGAGAAATACCAAAGGAGCTAGCCGAGGACCTTCGTGAGCTATGTTTGGAAATAGTTCCGAGAGGCTATGTAGCAGCATTGGAGATTCAGTCGACCTTGATGGATAAAATCAGGGAAGCTCAGAAAGATGACAAAGAGATTGCAGATATAAAGAAGAAAATGAGCGAAGGAAAAGCGAAGGGATTTCATGAGGATGAGCACGATACCCTATGGTTTGAGGACCGTGTTTATGTGCCAAATGACCCGGAGATCAGAAAGTTGATTCTGCAAGAGGCACATGATTCACCCAGGAAATACCAAGATGTACTTGGATTTGAAGGAAACATTCTGGTGGAACGGAATGAAGAAGGACATTGCAGCATATGTAGCAATTTGTGATGTGTGTCATAGAGTGAAGGCAGAACATCAGAAGCCAGCAGGATTATTATAGCCACTGCCGATACCCGAATGGAAGTGGGATAAACTAGGCATGGATTTTATCACGGGTTTGCCAAAGACTCGTTCAGGCTATGACTCGATTTGGGTTGTAGTTGACCGTTTGACCAAGGTAGCGCATTTCATTCCAGTCAAGACTACCTACAGCAGTGCTAAGTTGGAAAAGATATACATGACCAAAATCGTATGTTTGCATGGAGTTCCGAGGAGTATCGTATCAGATAGAGGAACCCAATTTACCTCAAAGTTTTGGAATCAGTTGCATGAAACTTTGGGAAAGAGGATAGAGTTTAGTACAGCTTTTCACCCACAGACAGATGGACAGACTGAGAGAGTCAATCAGATTTTGGAGGATATGTTGAGAGTTTGTGCCCTAGATTATGGATCTAGTTGGGATGATAATTTGCCGTATGCGGAGTTTTCTTACAACAACAGTTATCAGTCTAGTTTGAAAATGGCCCCTTTCGAAGCCTTGTACGAAAGGAGGTGCAGGACACCGTTGTCATGGGACGAAGTTGGAGACCGTCAATTGTTTGTACCAGATTTGATTAAGGAATCTGAACAGAAAGTTAAGTTGATTCGCGGCAGGCTCAAGGTAGCCCAGTCAAGGCAGAAGAGCTACGCAGATTCTAAACGCAAGGAGACAGTCTACGAAACCGGAGATAGAGTTTATCTGCGAGTATCCCCACTTCGAGGAGTTAAGCGCTTTGGAGTTAAGGGAAAGTTGGCACCCTGATTTGTAGGACCATATCGTGTTTTGGAACGTATGGGAGAAGTCGCTTATAAGTTGGAATTGCCAGAGGGACTGTCAGGAGTTCATGATGTATTCCATGTTTCTCAGCTGAAGAAAGGTCACGCCGAGATGGCGGAAGTACCGCTAAGAGATACAGTGCCACTTGAAGCAATTCAGTTGAAGGATGATTTAACCTATGAGGAGAAACCCATCAAGATTCTTGATTATGCCAGCAGAGTTATTCGCAGCAAGGTTATCAAGTTTTGCAAGGTTCAGTGGAGCCACCACACGGAAGAAGAAGCCACCTGGGAGAGAGAAGAAGATTTGCTCAAGGACCACCCTCACCTATTTTCTAGCCAACCCGAATCTCGAGGGTGAGATTCATCTTAAGGGGGGTAGGTTTGTAACATCCCAAATTTTCAATTTGGAATGTTACACATTAGATCATATTGCATTGCATATTTTCTTGCCTTTTTGCCGATCCTAGAAATTTCACGCAACTCAAGGACCCTCGGAGAGAGTTGGAGATTTCGAAATTTTCATATTTGAGTTCTCTCAAATTTTGAAAAGAGGATCTTTTGATTTTATTTATTTTATCTTCAAATATTTTTCCACCCAAAAATACGAGAGGGAAATAATATGACTTTTCCCAAAAATCTTGGAAAAATGAAGATTAATAAATAAATCAAATTTTTGGAGTTTTCCGGAGTTTTGTTTGCTTTAGTTTTGCATTAGGTTTGTTTGCTCTAGTTGCATTAGGGCTAGGGTTAAAGTTCATTTTGTTCGACTCATTTTTAGGAGTCGGGGAAAATTTACTTTATTAGTTTTGAAGTCCGGTAGATTTTATTTTCTGTGTTTTTCCGCGCGCGAAACCGTTTAAAAAAAGCCATGATGGCCTTGGCCAAAGGCCCAGCCGGCCGCCACCGCCCGCCAAGCCGCCTGTGCCTGGCTCAGGAGGCAGCGCAAGGGAGCCGCCGCCGCTGCCCTTAGGGAGTCCTAGTAGGACTTGGACCCTGTTTGTTTATTCCGTTTTTGTTTCTAGGATTCCTATTCCTACTCTTATTCCTTGATCCCTTATCCAAGTAAACCCCCTCCCCAATATAAATACCCAAGCACCCCCTCTAAACATCAAATCAAAACCTCTCCTCTCCTCCCAGGCCTTGTGCGCAGATAGCAGCGATAGCCAGCCCGCCACCACCTCTCACCCGCCGCCGCCCCCCCCCACCCACGCCGCCGCCGCCGCGCCGCCGCCACCGGAGCCCCTCGCCTCTTCGAGGTATAGCCCCGTGCCGCGTCACCTTTTCCCCCTCGGTTCGGTTTTTCTCGTAAACTGTTCCGGTTTTCTAGATCGGTTTTTCGTTCCGGTTTTCTTTTCTGTTGTTTCGGTCTTCTTACCGAAACCCTAGATCGGTTTTTCTCGCCGGTTTTTCTTTCCGGTTTGTTGTTAGCAAGCGTTCGCCGGACCGTTCGTCCTAATGAACATGATCACCGGTTAGCCTCGGTTAACTAACGTCCGTTCGTTTGACCGTTTTTCGTTTTCTTTCTCGTCTGTTTGATTCCGCGATTTCTCCGATCGCGATTTCAGATCCGATCTTCGTTCTAGTCTATCTTTCCGCTCGTTTATCGGAATCAAGTGATTCAAGCGCCTGGAGTTTCATTTCGAAACCGCCGTTCCGACTAATCAACTTAAACTAAGTTTTGCTACTGTAAAATTTGACCTAGTTCCAACTTGCTAGAACCGAGTTGTTTTCTTTCGCCGTTTGTTTTTCGTTTCTTTGTTCGGTTCGTTTTCTTTTGCAACCAGGGTTCTTAAGTTGAACTCTATGGTTAGTTCTTTTCTTTGAATTTTACCAGTGCATTAGATGAGTACTTATTGTATGCTGGTTGTTTGTCTGCGATAGATCACCCGGAGTGCACCGCCTGTTACTTCGAGTCTCTAGGTTTCGTGGATCATCAGCAAGGCAAGTAACACTTTGATCATACTCTTTTCTACTACCCAGTTTTATTGCATTAGATCAAACCCTCACACATTGCATGAGTAGGATCTAATTAAATTGTGGGATGGGAAGTAGATGAGGTAGTACCTATTACCTGTTATGCTTATGAAACCTTTGGGAGTTACTTCTGCGTTTGCTTATTATGCCATGTTATGCTAGTAGACGTGGATTGGGTGAGTGATATCCATGACAGATGTGAGTGTTGTTAATTAATGGTTTATCTAAGGTGGCAACTTAAATACACATCTGGGTGGATTGAGGCACTTGATGTCTATCAGGACTTGCCTGTTTGTTTTTGGACCGCCACCCAGGCTCAAAGGGATCATAAGATAATTCATGCTAGTAACTTCCGTGTGCAGCCACAAGCCATTATGGGCTCTGGCATAGTTGAGTAAGTCGTGCGAACTCTTATAGGGTAGACTAGCAGATGTAGGGGATGTAGGTGTATCGGTCTACCCATCGTAAGGTGCTAGCGCTTCTGAAAGACTGTGTCTCGGTCATCCGTTTCTCAAACACCATGTAGTGCGAGAAACCAAACGGAGGCGATCGAGTCTTGTGGGGAAAAGTGCGCAAACCTCTGCAGAGTGTATAAACTAATCATGATTAGCCATGTCCCCTGTTATGGACATCTTGAGTATCTAGTACTTGAATATCATGTGAATCTCATCATGTTCCTTCCAATTAATATTGTTGGGTTTGTTAATGATTATTTTTAATTGGGATTGAGGATGCTGTCAACCATTCTCAATGTTTAACAACCACCATATTAGTTAAGTAAATTTATTCCTTTGCAGTAGGGAAAAACTAGCTTTATGCAAAACAGTAACCATAGAGCTTTCCACCAGCCATACATGCATGTAGTATAGGCTTATCATTCAATGTTTCTCTATGTGTTACATTGCCAGCATATTCCATGTGCTGACCCGTTTTCGGCCTGCAACTTTCATGTTGCAGACTTTTCAGACGACGAGTGAGGTGCTTTAGGTCGTGGTTCTATACTCAGTGATGCCGCTGGAGTTGATGGACTCACTTATCTTCCAAGTCTTTCGCTGTTTATCGTTATTAGATGGCCTTAAGCCATATTTATTGTAATAAGTCTCTTTTGAGACAACGATGTAATAAGTGTGTGATTGCTACTCTGTTATAAATCCTTCGAAGTACTGTGTGGTGTCAGCATTACTGATCCAGGGATGACACCTGAGCAAAGAGACTTGACCGTCCGAGGTCGGGTCGCTACAGTTCGTCACCTTGGGGATCACCAGTGCTTCTAGTGGAGAAGAAGGACGGATCAATGAGAATGGTTGTTGATTATCGAGGATTGAATGAAGTGACTATCAAGAACAAGTACCCACTGCCGATGATCAACGATTTGTTTGACCAATTGCAAGGAGCTAAGGTATTTTCCAAGATCGATCTGCAATCAGGATACCTCCAGCTAAAGATTCGAGAGCAGGATATACCTAAGACGGCTTTTACCACCAGGTACGGGCTGTATGAGTATACCGTTATGTCATTTGGTCTGACTAACGCACCTGCCTATTCAAGAACATGATGAACAAGGTGTTTATGGAGTTTCTGGATAAGTTCGTCATGGTGTTCATTGATGATATTTTGGTCTACTTGAAAAATGAAGAGGAGCATAAGGAGCATTTGCGTTTGGTACTTGGGAAGCTCATAGAACATCAGTTATACGCCAAGTTCAGCAAGTGTGAGTTTTGATTGAAGGAAGTTGGATTCCTCAGACATGTTATATCCGGGGAAGGAATAGCAGTAGACCCCACCAAGGTTGTCACAGTGACAAATTGGGAAGCACCCACATCAGTTGGGGAGATCCAGAGTTTCCTTCGACGCGCAGGATACTACCGGAGGTTCATTGAGAATTTCTCGAAGATTGCCAAAGCCATGATGGAGTTGTTGAAGAATGACACCAAATTCAAATGGACTAAGGAATGTGAGGCCAATTTTCAGGAGTTGAAGACACGTTTGGTTACATCACCGGTGTTGATTCTGCCAGATCAGCGCAAGGATTATGAAGTATATTGCGACACTTCTCGTCGAAGACTTGGAGCAGTGCTTATGCAGGAGGAAAGAGTTGTTTCATATGCCTCACGACAGCTTAAGCCCCATGAGTTGAATTATGATACACATGATTTGGAGTTAGCAGCCGTAGTGCATGCATTGAAGACATGGAGACATTTTCTCATCGGAAACCATTGTGAGGTGTACATGGATCACAAGAGTTTGAAGTACATCATCACGCGGAAGGAGTTGAAGCTCAAGAAAAGGAGATGGTTGGAGCTCATTAAGGATTATGATATGAGATTGCATTATCATCCAGGAAAGTCTAACGTAGTAGCCGATGCGTTGAGCCGCAAGAGCCATGTCAACACACTCATGACCGGAGAATTACCAAAGGAGCTAGCCGAGAATCTTCGCGAGCTATGTTTAGAAATAGTTCCGAGAGGCTATGTAGCAGCATTGGAGATTCAGTCTACTTTGATGGATAAGATCAGTGAAGCTCAGAAGGCAGACAAGGAGATTGCCGAGATAAAGGAGAAGATGACCAAAGGAAAGGCTAAAGGATTTCGTGAGGATGAGCACGATACCTTATGGTTTGAGGACCGCGTTTATGTGCCTAATGACCCGGAGATCAGGAAGTTGATTTTGCAAGAGGCCCATGATTCACTGTATTCGATTCACCCAGGAAATACCAAGATGTATCTGGATTTGAAGGACACTTTCTGGTGGACCGGAATGAAGAAGGATATTGCAGAGTATGAAGCAGTTTGTGATGTATGTCAGAGAGTGAAGGCAGAGCATTAGAAGCCAGCAGGATTTCTACAGCCATTGCCGATACCCGAATGGAAGTGGGAAAAGCTAGGCATGGATTTTATCACAGGATTGCCCAGGACTCGTTCAGGCTATGACTCGATATGGGTTGTAGTTGATCATTTGACAAAGGTAGCTCATTTCATCCCAGTGAAGACCACTTACACAAGTGCAAAGTTGGCAAAGATATACATGACCAGGATCGTATGTCTGCATGGAGTTCCGAGGACCATTGTATCAGATAGAGGAACCCAGTTTACCTCAAAGTTCTGGAATCAGTTGCACGAAACCTTGGGTACCAGGTTAGAGTTCGGTACAACCTTTCATCCACAGAAAGATGGACAGACCGAGAGAGTCAATCAGATTCTGGAAGACATGCTGAGAGCTTGTGCGCTAGATTATGGATCTAGTTGGGACGACAATTTTCCATATGCAGACTTCTCTTACAACAATAGTTATCAATCCAGTTTAAAGAGGTCCCCTTTCGAAGCTTTGTACGGAAGGAGGTGGAGGACACCATTATTGTGGGATGAAGTTGGAGACTGTGAGTTGTTTGGACCAGATTTGATCAAGGAGTCGGAAGAGAAGGTTAAGCTAATTCGCGATAGGCTCAAGGTAGCCCAGTCCAGGCAGAAGAGCTATGCGGATTCTAAACGCAAGGAGACAGTTTACGAAGTCGGAGACAGAGCTTATCTTCGTGTGTCCCCACTTCGAGGAGTTAAGCGTTTTGGAGTTAAGAGAAAGGTAGCGCCACATTTTGTGGGACCATACAAAGTTTTGGAGCATATGGGAAAAGTTGCTTACAAGTTGTACATGCCCGAAGGATTGTCAGGAGTTGATGATGTGTTCCATGTTTCCCAGTTGAAGAAGTGCCACGCAGAGATGGCTGATATTCCTCTGAGAGATACAGTGCCACTGGAAGCGATTCAGTTGGATAGTGATTTGACCTATGAGGAGAAACCAGTCAAGATTCTTGAATTTGCTAGCCGAGTGACACGCAGCAAGGTTATCAAGTTTTGCAAAGTTCAGTGGAGCCATCATACCGAAGATGAGGCCACCTGGAGCGAGAGGAAGATCTACTGAAGGACCACCCTCACCTATTTTCTAGCCAACCCGAATCTCGAGGGAGAGATTCATCTTAAGGAGGGTTGGTTTGTAACATCCAAAATTTCCAATTTGGAATGTTATACATTAGATCATCATTGCATATCATATTTTATTGCATTTTGGTATGATCGTAGAAATTTCACGCAACTCAAGGACCCGCGCAGAGAGTTGGGAATTTCGTTATTTTAATATTTGAGTTTTTCTTAAATTTTGAAAAAGGATCATTTGATTGTAGTTATTTTATCTTCGTATATTTCAATTATAAAAATAAGAAAGAGGGAATAAAATGACTTTCCCAAAATAAAGAAATATTGAGGATTTAATATTAAAATCAAATAATATTTTATTTCGGAGTTTTATCGCTATTTTATTTGAATTAGGAAAATACACGTTTTTCAAAATTGCATTTGATGTCCAAATAAATGTTCATCTTGTCCGTCTTATTTTTAGAGGACGGGGAAAGTTTATCTCATGATTTTTGGAGTCTGTTTAGTTTTTTTTCTTTCTTTTTCTGCATGTCCGAATTATTAAAAAAAAACCGAACCGACTTGGGCCGCCGTGGGCGACCCGGACTCGGTTTCCGCTCAACCTTTAAAAGCCGCCCGCGCCGCCAGCCCACCCCAGCCCGCGCCGCCACCTAACCCTAACCCTAGCTCGACCCGCCGTGTCGGCGTCGCCCAGCGCCCGCCGGAGCCGCCCAGCGCCACCGCCGCCGACCCGCCGCCGATCGCGGAGCCGCCACCCGTCGAGTTAGCCGCCGGAGTTCGCCGCCGCCGCCGGCGGTTTTCTTTAGAAAACCGCCCGTTTTTTTAAAAACACTGTGGTTGTTTTCTTAATAGATCGGTTTATTTTTTTTGGTTTGTTTATTTTGCGGACGTTCATCCGTATGTTCGTTTTAACGAAAGGTTGTCGTCATTTAGCTGCAGCCAGCGAACATTCGTTCGTTAGCCTGTTCGTCCGATTTTCGTTTTCTCGGATTTTCCGCGATTATTTCCGATCGCGATTTCTGATCCGATTTTCGTTCTAGTATAACTTTTCGCTCGTTTATCGGAATCAGGTGATTCAAGCGCCTGGAGTTTCGACTCGAAACCCTCTTTCCGTTTAACCAACTCAAATAAGTTTTTGCTACTGTAAAATTTTAACTTAGGTCCAGATTAGTAATTGAAGCTTGTTTCATTCGCCGTATGACTTTCGTTGCTTCGTTTAATTTGATTCTTTTTGCAAACCGAAGTTCTTAAGTTGAACTTTCTGGTTAGATCTCTTATTTGAGTTTTACCCGCGCATTAGATGAGTGCTTATTGTATTCTTGTTTGTTTGCGATAGAGTACCCGGAGTTCGCCGCTTGCTACTACGAGTCTCTAGGTTTCACGAATCATCAGCAAGGCAAGTAACACTTTGATCATTCCTTTTTACTACCCAGTTTTATTGCATTAGATCAATCCTCAAACAATTGCATGGTTAGGATCTGATTAATATGTGGGTTTTGGGTAGTAGATGAGGTAGAACCTATTACCTGTTTATTATCAAACCTTTGGGAGTTACTTCTACATTTGCTTATGTTGCTATGCTATGCTAGTAGACATGGATTGGGTGAGGGTATCCATGACAGATGTGAGATTGTTAATTAATGGTTTACTTAAGGTGGCAACTTTAATACACATCTGGGTGGATTGAGGCACCTGGGGAACCCAGTGTTGCCTGTATTTTTGGACCGTGTACCGTGTGATTCCCAACTCTCAGTGATTCTCCTATGGACCGCCACTCAGGCTCAAAGGGATCATGCGATTATTCATGCTAGAAACTTTCGTATGCACCCGCAAGCTATTATGGGCTCTAGCATAGTTGAGTATGTTGTGTGACCTCTTTCAGTGGTAGACTAGCAGATGTAGGGGATGTAGGTTGGTACTGTCTACCCGGAGTAAAGAGTTAATGCTTCTGAAAGACTGTGTCTCAGTCATCCGTTTCTCAAAAACACCATATAGTGCGAGAAATCCAACGGAGGATATTGAGTCTTGCGGGGAAAAGTGCGCAAACCTCTGCAGAGTGTATAAACTTATCATGGTTAGCCGTGTCCCCTGTTATGGACGTTTTGAGTATTTAGTACCTGGATTATCATGTGAGTCTCATCACGTTACTTAATTTAATTTTGTTGGGTTTAATAATCTTATATCTTATATTTACTAATTGGAGGCACCTTTCAAGCCTTCTCATTAATCCACATCATCAAAATTAATCACACCGTTGGATTATAGAATTTATGTCTAAGATAAAAGGAGAACTAACGTAACAAAGATGGTCCCATAAATAAAAATCTGACACGTTCAACGTTTTTTTTTAGATGGACACATTCAACGTTGGTGACACAAAACGAGGTATACATCCCCGGTGCAATAGAAATAAGGTTTGCCTCCTTCCATATAACTTCAACAGATGAAAAGATAAAAGTAACAGATTACATCTGACACGTTCAACTTCAACGTTGGTGAAAAGAGAGAAAGCATGCACGGTTCCTTTTTAATCGATAGCCTCCTTCCTTTTCTAAAAAAGGGATAGCCTCCTTCCATATAAAATCCACGGTTGAAAGGGAAATAAATAGCAGATTGCATTTGACACGTTTAATATGGTGAAACAAAAAGGAAGGGATCAATGGTTCCTTAAAAACGATAGCCTCTTTCCATAAAAATTCCATCGAAAAAAGGGGAAAAAATAACAGATCCGTTTGACCCTTAAAATCGGTAAATAAAACATTTCCCGATTGAAAAGGAAAAAAACATTTATGAAAAAAAAAAGGCAAAACGTGCCTCCTTCCATATAAACTCCACGGTTGAAAAGGAAATAAATTACGAATTGCATTTGACACGTTTAATGTTGGTGAAACAAAGGGAAGGCATCAATGGTTCCTTAAAAAACGATAGCCTCTTTCCATAAAAAATTCATGGAAGAAAGAAAAAACAGATCCGTTTAATGCCGTCTAAAGTCAGTAAATAAAATATTTCCCGATTGAAAAGGAAAAAAACATTCACGCATTTTTTTTTTGAAAAACGTGTCTCCCTAGAACCTTGCCCCTGAAATTTACGTATGTAACATATAGATCGCCCCATCCAAAAAAAACTAATCTGACACGTAATGTTTTATTTGAGCTGCCGGTGACACATAATGTTGGTGAGAGGAAAGAAGCAAAGCATCCATCTGTTCCTTTTAAGGATATCATCCTTCTATAAAAACTCCAACAATGAAAAGAAAAAAAACAGATCCATTTGATGTCCATTGAGAGTACATAAAGAAATTCTTCTGCCGATTTAGATAGGGAAACGTTTGGGGCCGGGGCACCGGCCGAAGCTTCGGCCGGTCCAGTCCACGCGCGCGCGATGTGACCCACTCACGAGCAACCACGTGGCCCGATGAACCTGAGACGACTAGTCCTCCTCCCTTTTCTCTTCTTCCTCTCGCGCATCTCTCTCTTTCTCTCTCCCCGCTGCCATGGTCAACGCATCGCCCCGCACCGCAGGCCTCCCAGGCGCGCCGCCGTTCAGCAGATCTGGCCGCCCTTGACCAGATCCGCGCGGATCCGCGTGCATCGGAGCTCTCCCTACCTCGCCGGACCCGGCCACGTCGGAGTTGCAACCAGCCATGGCAGGACTGCACCCTCGCGGCCCAAATTTGCTGGAACCTCGACGTCATGGCGAGACGACGGACGACCATTTTTGCTACAATTGTGTTTTGGTTTTGCTACTACCATAGAGATTTTTTGCTGGAACCGATGGTATTTTTTGCTTCAATCAGAGATGCGCGATAGCTGGGGAGGCTGGCGAGTGCTGCAACCGTTGATAGGAAAGCTTCAACCCAAGATTAAAAATGCTTCAACCGTATATACAGAAAGCTGTAAGCGTTCAGTGCTATTGAGGAAAGCTACAACCGTCTATATAAAATGCTACAAACTTTGAAGAAAAAAGCTTCAACCGAACGATAGAGAAAAGCTTTCACCCAGGCGCTGCTCAAAAAGAAAAAAGTTTCAATCGTTTACAGAAAAGCTTCCACCGTAAAGAGGAAAAGCTTCAACCATTGAGATAAAAGCTACAACCATGTCAATTTTTTGCTACCACCGTCTGTGTTTTTGCTACATCCATTCATGCGGCCATGGTGCTTTTTTACGACTGAGGTGTGACCGGCGACGACGAGGACGACATTTTTGTTGCAACATCCTCGTTTTTTGCTACCATTGGCGCTGTGTTTTGCTACATCCAATTAACATTTTTGCTACAATGGTGACACCGATGGATTTTTTTTGCTGCAACCGTTGTCTTCATTTGCTACGACTGACACGGGAAAATGCTACCACGAGGTATCTCTGTGTTTTTGCTGGAACCAATCATCGGTGAGGCGGAGCTGCATCCATGGCACTCCGACGAGCAGCGGAGGCAGCGAGCGGTCGGGGCGAGCTGAGTCCCGGAGCGCGGGGCGGCCCCGGCGGCGTGCGGCGGCGGCGGATTGGACGAGCTGAGTCGCGGAGCTGCATCCATGGCGCTCCGACGGGCGGCCGAGGTGGCAAGCGGTCAGCTCCAACCGGCGGCCGGGGCGGCGAGCGGCGGGGCGAGCTGAGTGCCGGAGCATGGGGCGGCCCCGACGGGCGGTCGGCACGGCGAGCGTTCAGGGAGATGAGGACAAGGTAAAAAAAAGCAGAGGAGTTCGGATCTGACGGTGTTGCAGAGCAGATCGGGCGGCTGGGAGCAGACCGGCCGAAACATTCGGCCGGTGCGCCGGCGCCTAGTGGTGCCCATTTAGATAGGAACAGAAACACTCACGTAAGGAAAGAAAGACACCTCTCCCTCAAAAAAAAGAAATACACCTCTCCTTTAATTCTTCTCTTCTATGGCCAGTGGCGGCAGTTTTTCTCACCAAAGGATAACCCCATCACCATCAAGTGCGCTCCCCCACCTGCATGGGCATATGCGAAGTACAAAGGAGCCAAAGCTAGGTACTGCATGGGATGATGAGCGACCCAAATGGCGATCGGTCTTCCTGATTGTTAGGATTATTGCATCTCTCTCCATCCATTGCCACCTTCAAAGTACACACACGTTTCTGATGTAAAAAAGGCCAATTATCAAATCCACCCTCTAACTATTCCTCTTGGCTTCAAGTTTCGAGCAGACTACAATCCAGCGATGATAATGGTTGATGCAACATTGGATGAGTTGTACGGTGTACCGATGGCGATATAAACTAGATCATGATCTTGTCCTAATTGGTATGCTACCCACTGGAAAACTTATAGTGGACAGAAAACATAGCGATTTATCTGTCCGATGTCATCGTGTTCGTCGTTGGTTCTGCAAGTCCGCAGGCAAATAAAAGCTAACGCGCTGCTTGATTTTTAGCCCGTTAGAGTTATAACAAACCGCAATAAATTATCATGATACCAAGCGTCCGATCAAGAGAAAATTTTCTATATACATGCCTATTTATGAGCACACTTCACTTAATTACGTTGTAGAGGAGTAGAACAGATTCAGCTGCATCCCTTGTCAGCATTTGCAAGGTAGTGGTGTCGTGATGCGTATGTGTTGAACCATCTGGAGCATCGATTGGTAGTATGCAATTCTTTTACATACATGCCACTTTGCCTGATATGCATGCAAGTCATGAATAACATGGATTCACATGATTCTTTGGAGGTATAGATTGCTAATACGTGTATGCATATATAGCACGTCTTTGCATTTATTTATTTTTTTGTCCTTATGGCGAAGAGAAAACTTAGGTATTAAAAAAACTGTATATACATATAAATTACTGCATTAACAAAAAAAGGATCTGGATGTATGATGCGCCACAGAAATCTCATATAAACACATGATTGTCAATGCGACATACTAGATATATATAGTATGGATAGAAATTTAAATTTTCAATGCTCATGCAAATACAATCATTTGCAATAATTTGTTGGTAGCGATAGGAATTTATAATCTACGGGGCTTATAATTTACAACTTCCACTTTTTAAAATATGTATATTATTTGCTACGGTACCACGTATGTTGATAGGAGGACGTGCATGCATGCGCCCGTTATTGTGTATAGAAAAAACTTATTTATAATTCTACGATGCTTCCATGGAAAATAGAAGATATATGTCTTTTTTTTGGTTGAGTAAGGAAGGAAGATAAATCCTACAATAGGGCACTTGATCTTCAATAACTTTTAGAAACTTATAGGCCGTGAGTACATGATACATACAATAACTTTTGCGTTTGTAACTGTGTTTCCTACCAAAATAACACAACCCTTATATAACCTTCATAAAGTAGCACATCCATACTTCCACATATCTTCTATAAATCTGAGGTGGTTTGCCATCACACAACGATAGTATTTATAACGTTGTGACACAATTGGACTTAAACAATCTCAAAATAGTCAAAGCAATGTAACTTCATTAGACCCTTTGTGCGTGTGTAATAATACAAACCAATATCAACATATTCAAATTATTGTTTGACATTTCTACTTTTGAAACATTTCCAATTAAATATTAAAATTTTCTAGCCCATGCAGGTGCATGGGTTGACGACTAGTGAAGCTTAACTGGCATTGAGTTGGAGGAACCTTGTCAATGTAGTAATAGCATTATTCTGTTCATTACTCTCTATGTGTTACATTGCCAGCATATTCCATGTGCTGACCCGTTTTCGGGCTGCAACGTTCATGTTGCAGACTTTTCAGACGACGAGTAAGGTGCCTTAGGTCGTGATCTTATACTCAGTGATGCTGTTGGAGTTGATGGACTCGCTTTATCTTCCAAGCTTTCCGCTGTTATCGTTATTAGATGGCCTTAAGCCATATTTATTGTAATAAGTTCTCTTTTGAGACATTCGATGTAATAAGTGTGTGATTGCTACTCTGTTATAAATCCTTCAAGTACTGTGTGTGTCAGCATTACCGATCCAGGGATGACACTGATGCACAGAGATCAGACTGTTTGAGGTCTGGTCGCTACAATGAAGGAGGGTACAATATGGGCATTCCACTTCACCTTGTTCAGCAACCAGAATGTATTTTGCCTCTTTCTTTACCATCTTTAATAGTACAAGTATACAACTATGTTTCATCATTCTTTATTTGGTTCTTATGTAATTCTCAAACATATGTACCTATGAATTGAATAATGCATTGGTTGTTTGAACCTGATGGATATGAATAAAGCAACAACATACATTCAAATTAAAATCCAAAGCCAAATCCGGTATAATTTGAAATAGCGGCAATTAAATTACGGTGAAATTACGCCATCCAGGTCGTTACGGCAGTCACGGTTGGTAAAAACACAAACGTTTGCGATATACACCATAATCCAACAAGGTTCACAGAGAGGAAACGTGTGCAAGCATGCACATAGTTGCCGTTTACAAAGCGTGTGTGATGTCAGATAATATCATAAACGGTACGGGCAAACTAAACATTTGTGTTAGTTGCCTTATCGTACATGATTTATAATCATGAACTGTTTTTGATGAAGTATGCATCGTAAACATTGCACCACAGAATAGCATGTGCGATAGTTGTCGTGTACGACGATGTTACGACGATGTTACGACGATTCGACATTTTGTAATCCTGTCTGACACTCGTATCATGATTAGCTAATCTTCTTAATTAGTTATCGCATATGATTTGGGAAAAGCGAATGTATGTGATTGTATGCTTATCATACACGTTCTATAATAGTGAACTATTTGTGATGGGCTGTGCATCGTAAACGTAGCACCACAGAATACCGACTGCGATGGCAATGAGAGGACAAACGAATAGGAGTACTGTACATGGATCTTGGCTTCCTATCCCCGACGGTTTCTGTGTTGTGTGGGAAGGACCACCTATCGCCCACACTCACTTGGCGACGGTTTAAAATATCGTCGCGGAGAGGGGTTAAAAACTATTTGTATAGCACCGACGCGTACCAGTGATAACCATCCAGTATGTTGGCACACAAGATTCTCATGGCCGAAGGAACTATGGAAACGTGAACAAGTCATATGAAAATATGGATAACATCAGAACTAAGACATTTTCCTGTAATTCATAAGTTGTGTCTATCGAACTCTGGTATGACAATGAAAATGATGTTTCAATTTATTGATAGTATACTAACAATGCACATGACCAGGAAAACATGATCATGATCAATACATGAGCTAGTCTTGATGTTTATGTTTCCATACATGCAATTGATTTTTCCTCTAAATCTCATATTCAAGAACCAATGGAATTATGGCATAGAAATATAAACTTAATTATGAACATGGAAATAGTATAGTAACATTTTATTATTGTTTCTTGGGCATATTTCCAATATGCTTCCCTTCGGTGCTTTTTGGAACCTTTGTTGTCCAAAAGAATTCTATTAAATCCTCTTGTTTTTTACCTCGGTAGATACTGATTGTCTAAAAAATAAAAAACATGCAGAAAGCAAAGAGCCGGCACTGGACAGAGAATTAATAGGGCAGTCCCATAACAATATAAAATGCTATAAGAATTAAGAAGTACGCAAAATGATAATATATTAGCATGAAACAATAAAAAAATACATAGGTTTAAAACGTATCAGCCTGATTGGGCGAAGTTGCAGAATATCCCCGTGTTGTCTCCCTGAGGCAACTCCCCCACCCCCCGGCACTGCCGGTGAACGACGTTGGGCAAAGCGGGACCGGCTCCTTTTATGTGTGCTCTCGTCCAGCAACCTCCCTCGCATCGCATACGCCGACTGTGGCGGACCTCGCCGAACCCGGCGGCCGGGGGCGCCATGTGTGCAGCAGGCAGTCGCTCACCTGCTGCAGATCTGGTGGTGGGGTGGTGCACCCCCATGCCCCTCCTCGTCCATCCTCATGCGCACGCACTAACGTCCTCTCCTCCACATCATCAACGCCTCATCCAGATCTAACAGGTGCTTGTCGTTCCCAACTTGTGTCACGCTCCACCGCCACCATGCGTCTCCCTCGGTCATATGTGTCGTCCCTCAACCTCATGCACTACAGACTGCCCTAGCCTCATGGTCGATCTCCTCCTCCACGCGCTCCAGGATGTGCGGATGTGATTGGGGGGGGGTCTCGGCCTCTGCTAGCAAACGTAATGGCCAGTGTACGTCTCAACTCTCAACTCACGATGGGGAGCTCTCCGGGGCGACTGTTAAAAAAGGATGGGTATGGGGTACTTTTTTTTTTCCGTTGCAACACACGGGCATGTATTTTAGTAATCCCAAAGTGTAGACTTGCTTTCAATTTTTACATGAGTGTGTAGTGAAGTAGACAGGTAAGTATGAGAGTTGTTTAGTTGAAAGACCCAGGGTATGGTTGATGGCAAGATTGCCTTTTAATAAACTAAAAGAAAGAAAAAGGTGACACCAGAGCCGGTCTTGACACATCAGTTGACCTAGTCGAAGATGATAAAGTGGGGTCTTTTCGTAATCTATGCACAAATAATTTTGGAAGAACTAACTCATATTTCTGTAGCAACTTTTTTTTTTAGAAATGGAGGATGACCCCCGGCCTCTGCATCTGGGTGATGCATACGGCCACTTTATTAATTATTCTCACAACACCTAACAAAGTCATACAAAAATAAGACTAAAGCCGCCGTGTAAGCAAAAATTGTCGCTACACCTATCCAGTTGATGAAGGGCCGCAGATAGCCTGGGCCTACTACCAAACAGACATCGCAGCCAAGCCTAACATCTAAGACCTGGGACCCCATCCTAGCCTCTTGCCAGGTCTGGGGCACACACTGGTCCGACGTGCTCTCAGAGGCCGCCGCCGCCAACTGCCACCGCTCCATCTTCAGAACTGTACTGATGCATCAACCTTGGTCGGTCTAGCTATCATCGACACCACCACGGCGCCCAACGGCACCTCCTCCCTGCGCGCAAACAGCTGAGCACGTCGTGGTCGCTACGGATACACCTCAGTGTCATGCTGCCAGGTATCACCAGCCAACACAGCTTGAAGTCCTTGGAAGATCTGTCGTGCGTAGCACCTGCCGACCAGGCATGACAAAGCGTAGCACCTGTCGGTCAGGCATTACTTGACATCACCACCGAAGCTCCATGCAAGACGAAGCCGCTCCACCTCCTGCCTTTGACTTCTGGCGCTGCTCCGCAAACGATCCTCCCAAGAGAGAAACGACACCGCAGTGCCGCCATCGTCCGATCTGGAAAACCAGATCCTGGGGTTTCCCCCGGAGCAGCACGAGTGGATCGACAGTAGTTACACGACGATGCCTCCATCAAGGTAACGACGAGAATGCCGCCATGGCCTGCCGTCGGCTCGGTTTTCACCGGCAACCATGTCTCCCCTACTCGCAGCCGGGACAAGATGATGGATCTCTAGATCCGATCACCAAGCCTCTGGCCGGCCATCTCCATGAAGATGACAACCACGTCCACCAGCGTCACCACGCCGGGCACGCGTCGCCGCCGGCAACCCCAAGGCGCCAAGAGGCCAAAAAGACCCGACGAACACCACGCCTCGCCAGACGCCATGGCCCAGACCCAAGCACCACCAGACCCAGATCGGATCGGGGTCAACGGCCCCAAGCCGCAGTCGCCGCAGAGGCAGCACCACTGGATGGTGCCCAGCCCTCCACCCCGCCGTAGGACCGAGTCATCGCCGGATCTCCACCACGCCACGCCGCCAAGCCGCCGCCGGGATAACTCGCGCCGCCGCCCGAGAAGCCTTAGCCGCCGCGCGTCAAAGGGGCCCCAGGCCGTAGCTGCACCGTCGCCAGTGCGGCGCGCCGCCACCAACACGCCCTCCGCCCGCGCCGCTGGGCCCGCCAGCCAGCGCCGTCCGTGCCGGACGCCAACCGCGAGGAGAGGGGCAAGATCCCCGCCGCCACCAACGCCGGCCGGACTTTGCCCGGCGGCGCTGTGCGGTGGCGGTGGGGAAGAAGATCGACGAGGGCGGCTAGGGTTTCCCGAAGGCGCTTCATGAGCGGCTCGGGGGTATAATAAACTTTCTAGAGGACATCAAACCACATAAATAGTATGCAAATTATTCCATGGAATTGAAACAAAAGCACATTATTTTATTGCATTGTTAGAAATAGACAGCTTACGACTCATTATAACCAATCACTCCAAGCTTTCTTTTGCACTTTTGTAGCATTATTTTGTTTACAAAGCTTTAGCTTTACAATATAGATTCAATAAGTGCACATATATTAACATTTATGATAAGAATACAAATTGTAATAATGGAGTGTTACATCTTTTACTTATATATCCATTTGAATTTTTTGAACTATGATCATAATATATCTGATTTCACACAAATAGTTGTAAAAACATAAAAAAAAATGTATATATAACTGGCCGATGACTAGTTACAATAGTTAGATGAGAATCCCTCCCTTATCCTTAGTACAATTATGACATAAGTAGATCACTCGAATTGTTCGCACCATCCGTAAAGCCAACATGGTCACGTTGCCAACAGCCCAGACGACCCTAGACTCGTTACAGGATAGCTCAACCACTGAAATTAGTTGATTAATTGGTAGGATGTTGGGATGGTACATGTACACCAATCTGACTCTGCATGTGGACGCATACGTCCTGACCGCAAAACAAATACTCCTGCCCTCATTTGACTAAACAAATATACGAGTTAACGAATGCAATCTTGTTCCATTCTGTCATGTTTCTTTTTTTTTGAAATAAAACGAAACTTTATTCATTAGAAATAACCAATACATCGTTTGTGAGGAAGAGTACAATTTCATTGATAGGCTCCTCGAACCAATCTGAAGTTGAAGAAAATCTAGCTAAATTAGCAAGTTCATGTGCTACTCTATTTGCCTCTCTATTACAATGTTCGAATCTAGTCACGATAAAATCACATGCGTAGTGGAAGCAGTCATCGAAAATTGCCGCTGCCGCACCCGTTGACTGTCCTCCATCCTGCATGGTCTCTATCACCTCCAGATTATCTGAGTTGATGATTAGGCGATTGCACCCTGCCCTTTGCGCTAGTGTTAGTCCAAATTTGAGGGCTAAAGCTTCTGCCATCAGAACATCCGCGCAATGGTCAATCTTTTCATTTCCTCCTGCAATAAACCTACCTTTGTCGTCACGCAAAACCGCCCCATCGTACCCTTCAGCATGTCATGGTCAAAAGATCGTCAACATTGAGTTTGCGAAACCCCTAGGGGGACAATGCCAACCCCCTTTTTTCATGGACGCCTTTGAAGATGATGCATTTACAAAATTGTATGTGAGGGCTATGATCCCCATTGATATCTGAGTTGCATTCTGAATTGTTTCCTTGTGCACTAATTTCCTTCTCTCCCACCATAGATACCAAGCTGAAATAGCTATCATTTCTCGTACATTTTTGTACCCCATGACACGCAAATCTTGATCTGGAAGAACTAAAAGGTATTCCAGTATCGCCTCTCCAGCACGATCAACCTCACAAGCTCTATCAATAATCTCATCTATTCCTAGCCTCTTCCAAACCTCCTTTGCTTTATTACATAGGAAAAGCATATGCTTCGTGTCTTCTACACCCTGAGAGCAAGTAGGACAAAGGGGCGAGACCTTCATGTGTCTATTAGCAAGTGTTGCCCGACATGGGAGAGTGCCATGTAACGTACGCCATAGAAAAATTTTGACTTTTGCCGGACAGGATAATTTCCATATCTGACACCAAATAGGGTTAGGTGTGGTTCGCCCCATCCCGTTAGAGTGTTTTAGTTTATTGCCGTACTGATCATTCCACTCCACGGAATAAGCAGACCGTACCGAGAACATACCATTTTTCGTATAACTCCAAGCAATGAAATCTGACATGTTATGTTGCGAAAGAGGGATTTTAAGAATCCGTTCAGCGTCAATGGGCCACATAGTTTGTCTAATCAGGTCCTCATCCCAAATATTGGAAACAGGGTCAATCAGATCAACCACTCTTGATAACAATTGTCCCCTCCTAGGAGTCACAATCTTCCTAGTGGCACAATTTGGGATCCATGCATCTTCCCAAATGTTGATGTTATGTCCATTTCCCACTCGCCAAATATAGCCGCGTTTCAGAGTAGTAATGCCTGCCATAATGCTTTGCCAGGTGAAAGAAGCACCATGTTTTGGCTTGGAATTCAGCAAATCGCCATCAGGATAGTACTTGGCCCTTAGAATAGTGGCACACAAGGAATCAGGATTATCAAGGAGACGCCATGCCTGTTTGGCCAGCAGAGCCAGGTTGAAACAGTGGATATCACGGAATCCCATTCCTCCTTGGATTTTAGGTACACACATTTTCCACCAGGCCATCCAGTGCATCCTCCTCTGGTTCTCCTCGTCTCCCCACCAGAAATGCGCTATCGCGTCAATGATTCCTTTACAAATTTTTTTAGGAATTTTAAAGACCGACATTGCATAGGTAGGTATGGCTTGGATCACAGCCTTGAGCAGGATCTCCTTCCCCCCGGCAGATAGTAGTTTTTCCTTCCAACCACTAATTTTCTTAACAATACGTTCAATCAGAAATTTAAAGCAGTCTGTTTTATCAACGCCCACATTTGCTGGCAAGCCCAAGTATTTGTCATTCAGGGCCTCCGTCATTATATTGAGCATTGTACACAAGTGTTCTCTGACCTCTACCTTTGTATTGGGGCTAAAGAAAACACTAGACTTTTCCACGCTTACCAGCTGTCCCGACGCCGCACAATATAAATCTAGTGCTGATTTCAGGGCCGCCGCATTATGTTGGTTGGCTTTCATCAAGATCAACGAGTCATCCGCAAAGAGGAGATTAGTTACTGGTGGGGCGTCTCTACAGACTTTAACTCCTGAAATGTTCCCATTCTCCTCAGCATGCGAGAGCAAAGCATTCAACCCTTCTGTGCACAGCAGGAATAGGTAAGGTGATAGCGGGTCCCCCTGTCTCAACCCTCTAGTAGGCTTAAAACTCTCACTTTCCTCTGCATTTATCCTTACTTTGTATTCTACTGTTGTGACGCATTGCATAATCAAATTAACCCACTCTCGACGAAAACCAAACTTCAGCATAATCTCCTTCAGAAAAGCCCACTCGACTCTATCGTAGGCTTTGTGCATGTCAAGTTTTATAGCACACAAGCCCTCTCTACCCTCTCTTTTATTCTTGATTGTGTGAAAACATTCGTAGGCCACTAAAATATTATCGGTTATCAATCTTCCTGGTACAAAAGCACTTTGTGTTGGACTAATAATTTCTGGTAGAAGGATCTTCAATCGAGAGGCCACCATTTTTGCAATTATTTTGTATACCACATTACATAAGCTGATCGGCCTAAATTGGGATACCTTTTCTGGTGTGTTAATCTTCGGAATCATCACGATTGCAGTATCATTCCAACCATCCGGGATAGTACATGTGTTGATTGCTTTCAGAACCTCCTCAATTAGGTCTTCCCCTAGCATGGGCCAGAACCTTTTATAGAAGATAGCGTGGAGTCCATCTGGTCCTGGAGCTTTCAAGTCCCCAATATCAAATAAAGCCTTGCGAACATCTTCTGCGGTATAAGGAGCAAGTTGAGCATTGTTCATTTCGTTTGACACTCTCTTACGCACAAGTGATAAAACTTCTTGATTCGGATGCTGAACTTCCGACGTGAAAAGCTTTGTGAAATATTCAGTTATGTGATTCGTCAACTCATCTTCTGTTAACCATTTTCCATTCTGTCATGTTAGTTTTGAATATCTGCAGCAGTAGGTGGTAACATGCCAGCTGAAAAGGCATACATAAGGACGCCAAGGTTTGGAGTCTTGCGTGGAGGGGTCGTGCGCGGTTGGTGAGGGGTGACACAGAATTAGTACTTAATTAATGCTGCAACTTGCGTTTGGTGAATCCAATTTTAAACTTTCATTTCCAAGACAGATACCTTTACAAGCATTAAGCCACTAACCAGTACAGATTAAGCCATACCTATGCACGAATTAAGCCACTTGACCTAGTACAAACTTTGCGCAGATCTAGAGGTACTTTGCAGTTTGCACATGCTGATTACTACCTCCGTCTCAGTGAATAAGTCATTTGCGTAGTTCTAGGTAGACGATTTAACTATCTAAATATGTATTATATGTAATAAAAATTATATATTTAGAAACTAGATCCGTGTAGAAATCTAGTGATACTTTTCATGACATATAATACATATTTAACTCCTCAAATCAATGACCTAGAACTACGCGAATGACTTATTCACCTAGACGGAGGTAGTAGTAAAAATCACGTCTTCCCTGGGAGCACCTCTTCCTCCCCCGGTGCTGACAATCGCCACTTAGGTCATCTTCAAGGCGTATTCGTAAACCTCCAGCAATCGTCCGGACCACGCTATCCGGACCAAGGTGGACCTGTATGCCATCCAACACGGTCCTATACTGGTCCGCGGCACAGGTAGTATGTGATTTCTCCTCCAAGCGGAGACAAAAGTGGGGGAGGATTGCGGGAGTCCGGACCGATCTCAAGCCGCTTCTGGCCGCACTAGCCCACCAAAAATACCTCTCTTCTCCCCACGCGCATCTAGCTCGATGCCAGCTGCCCGCATTCATGCCGCTATAGAGCGCGCCGCTTCACATTGAAGCTGGCTCAGGGCGGACGTTATGTCTCATTGTCTCCGCAATTAAAGTGGCGGGCCGGCCGAGGGCGCCGTCCGCTACACGCCCGGCTGAACACCCCTCCTCGCCGCTGTCATACGCCCCCATTAACCCCTCGTGGAAGCCGAGAAACGTACTCCTGCCACACGTCCGCTTATGAGCCGGCCGGCTTTAAAGGCAACGCTGGCCGAGTTCTCCCATTCGCCCTGTATTTAAATGAGGCCAGCCGTCGGGCAAGAAGCGTAGCACTCCATCTCCTCCTTCCACCATTTTTTCCACTATTTTGTTTGCTTCCCACGAGTGGGAAGAGCAGTTCTCCCGCATAAAAGACGGCATGGTGGCACACCGAGCCCGGCGGATACGAGCGAGGTAGCTGCTCCACCTCCCTTCCCTAGGCCGCCAGAGCAAGTTGCCACCCCAATCGGCCCCGTTGTTCAGCAACTCGCTCCATCTTATTCTCATTTTTCCGTGTTCTTTTTCAAGCTTCCCTCGCGGATGGTGTAGTCGTACACATGCTCGCGCACTCCTCCTCGTCGATGGTGAAGCTCTGGTAATACCTATGTATGCACATGAGAGGAGTGTCAAGTAGTATACCATCCTCGAAGGGATTAAGTGAACCTGTAAAGGAGAAGATTCGCCTTTATGTTTGTGAACTAGATGCCGCACATTTCACTTGCCAAATGAACTCTTGACTTGGTGATGTCCATAGGATGCTCTGCATCACTTCATCTCGGCAGTTATGTCGGATGTCGCCAAAATTTACTGGATGGAGTTGTCCGCTATCTTGTTTTTGACAAGGAGGAATCTAGTCCAAAACTGTCAGACCGTTTCTACGTGGATGTTGCTTCACGTAAATTAAATCCCATATGTCTAGCCGCCCTGAATTACTTGGAGAGTACTCCATGTGGGGGTGGGTGGGACAAAAAAATTAGTCCCAGCAGGGTGTGAGAGTGGAGTCTTAGTGACCGAGTCTTGGGCCAATGTGGAATCTGACATGCCGGGTTCTGGGTCCGGATTTTCGGCTGGGCACAGTTGCGTAGGCTCGAGGTCGTGTGCTGAATTAGAATTTGGCTTTGGGCTCTCTTCGGAGTGGAGTTCGGAGTCCGAGCTGGAGGACGGAGCAAGATGATAGAAGGCTTGTGTCCCATTCGTTCTTGGCTCCAAAGGTAGTAGGGGTGAGTCCTCGGGCAAGTCTTCGACAGTGGAGACGAAGTGGGTGATGGGCGGGATGTAAATTTCCTTGTCGTCAACTTTAAGTCCGATCCGATCATAGACCGAGGACTGGCCGTCGGTGATCCCCTTGGCCTAGATCCGATCTAGTACCCCGTTTAATAGCGATAGATCTGTCGGATCCAGGTTTTGGCAATGATCAGGGTTAGTTTGCAGCGTTGATGCACTGAGAGCATTCAAAACCGACTTGGGGTCATGCTCAGCTGAGGCTGATCCTGGACCGTCGAGCGTAGGGATTGGGTCCGAGCTTGAAGCCGGATCCGGAGTGGCAGCCAGCCCATTAGCGGGGTAAGCCGCACCTGAAGTCGGAGCCTCAGGGTTTGCGCATCCTTCGGGTGAAGCCGAGAACTCTACCAGGACAAGGTCTCCCCGGGAGTCGGTAAGGAACTCTAGGTTTCAAAACCTGATCTCCTGTCCGGGAGCAAAGTTGTCTACCCGGTTGAGATGGCCGATCGGATTAGCATGTAGCATGATACTGCCAAACGCGAAGAGATCGCCGGGAACGAAGACGTCCCTACTGCGGATGCTGTTGCTGACAAATAGGCGAGCCATTGATCCCTGACGATCCTCCAACGGAACTCTAAATGAAACTACCAATGTCGGTGTCAACACCTACAAATCTCGGGTAGGGGGTCCCGAGCTGTGATCTTGGATCGATGGGTAACAGGGAACGTTGGGACAACGTTTACCCAGGTTCTGGCCCTCTCGAGGAGGTAAAACCATACGTCTTGCTTGATTGTATTGATGAGCTTGTATGACTATTGCAGAGTTGATCTACCATGAGATCAGATAAACTAACCCTAGGTGGGTATGGAAATAATGGTTCTCCCCCTCTACGGACTAGCCCTCTGACTTATATAGACACCAGGAGTACCTAGGGTTACATAAAGTCAGTTACCATCAGCGGATAAACATGCCGGTCACAAGACTTGGAGTATACGCCAAGTCTTCAGAGGTTTCCATCTGGAGCACGGGGCCGCCTGCAGCCTGGCCTTCCTTCGACGAATCAAGGGCGGCCCACCAATCCGGCCCTTGAAATATAGGCCGGCGGCCCGAGGACCCCTTACTCCGGAACACCCTCAACATGAACAAAGACGAACTAAGACCGGATCTGAGCGGATGCACCAAAGACAACCACCGACCGAATCCCACGAAATCCGCCAGAGAAACACCTTCACACGCCCTCCGACGATGCCAGACACACTGTCGGAATGGGGGCTATACAGGGAGAAGCTTATTCCATCTACAAGAAGGCACCACCATCTCGTCTTCTTGAGCAGGACACAAATCCTAACAAAACTTGAACAAGCACCTGAAAACGGAGTCCTCCCGCAGGCAAGGGCCGGGATCCACCGCGCATCCATGGCCCTATGGCCACAAGAGACGTGGTAGATGGGCGGTGTCGCCGACGGCAGGCAGAAAGGCTAGCTGGCTTTCCTTGGAGGAGAGACAAAGGGAGGAGAGTCGCACGAAAAACTTGTGCTTTGTTGGTCGTAAGGAAAAAAAAAACTTGGCTTCATTTGTGCTGGAAACGTAGCTCCTCTCATGTTGTACATGATTTTTTTTCCATGTTGTAGCCTCGAGATTTCCACCAAGCTATTCTTTTCACGTAGCTCAGAATCTTTTCCTGTGACAAGTTGCTCTGTGCCGGGTAAACTAAAAAAAATTCTATTCTATTCTTTTTTTCTTTTACGGGTAAAAAATTCTATTCTATTCAGACGGACAGGTAGCAGCAACCGATATATTCCCTCCTTCATTGCGTGGGGGGTTGGCAGTGCCATTACCAAGTCTAGGTGTGCTTTTGGGTCTCAACTCTCAAGCCACCAGTCATCTTGGTCGCCTTGTGCTGCTACGGCTTCTGTCTCCGGCCACCAGCAAGATCGTCTGTCTAATGGTGGCTACGGAGGCAGGTTAAGCCCTCGTCTGCCCCAATCGACGACGCAAAGGAAAAGAAAATAAAATCAGGTTAGAGTCGATGTTTAGGTTATAGTCTGAAATTTTCCTTTGAGTTTTCCCCCACAGGAATTCATGTAAAATTCCTCGGAAAAGTTCCGAATAGATATATGGTACTCCCTCCGTCCCGGTGTATAAGTCATTCGCGTAGTTTTAGGTCGACAATTTAACTATCTAAATATGTATTATATGTGACAAAAAATATATATTTAGAAACTACATCCGTGTAGAAATCTAGTGATATACTTTTCATGACATATAGCACATATTTAATTCCTCAAATCGATGACCTAGAACTACGTGAATGACTTATACACCGAGACGGAGGTAGTAACATGATTCGTGTTTCTCTTCGGATTTCTGACGACGGACTCCTTGGTCCCCGCTCCTCACTTCGATCGATGGCTTGAGAATAGTCCGCATAAGAAATTGGCTATCTACTAGTATTTGCTTAAGGCTTTGTTCTGTTAGGAGATTAGTTATCCAGTTTTCTGTGGGGATTGGGTAATCAGCATCTGACCACCGTGGGGATTGACTCCCGGCAAATAAGAGATCACAGCCACGATCTTCAATTCGGTTAACCCCACGCTGCCGCTTCTGTCGCCTCGATGGGAGACGCACAACGCACATACGGAAGAGAAACGAAGCTGATTTTTTCCACGGTTGTGCAGGGGAAAGATCCACTCGAGGTTAAACCGTATGCAGCAGATCGAATAAGCTGGGATTATTTCTTAGCGGGGCCGATACGCGTGGATCCCTCTCTTTTTCGTTCATCTTGTGCTCTTGCAATTGCTCTTCTCGCTTCTTAACCATGTTTATTTAATTAGCTGCCATGACTTACCGATTTCCCCTTGCTATTGTTTCAAGGGCCTTGTCAAATGGATGGCCAAGCGAGCGCTACCGCTACCCAGGCAGACCTGGAGTTCATGCTATATAATAAAGACGCCGAGCCCAAGCCCCTACCTTATTCACTTCTGGCACAAATCACAAATGGTTTCTGTGATAAGCAGATAATCGGAGATGGTGGATCTGCAGTGGTCTATAAGGTACGGCCATTCACAAGTGTAACGATCCGCTCAAATACAGTTGATGTTGAAAATCAGTAGGCATGTTACTTTGACTACAGGGATCCATCACGAATCGCTTCGTCGCTGTGAAGAAGCTGTCCAGACCAGCTATTGACGAGAAGGAATTCAACCGAGAGATTGCATGCCTGATGAAGGTGAAACACGAAAACATGGTTCGGTTCCTAGGATATTGTTCCGATAGACAAGAGCATAGGGAAAAGTACGAAGGGGAACATCGGCTCGGCTCATTCCCGCAACCCGCGGCGCGACGCGTCGTGACGAGGCGTGGCGTGGCGTGGCGTGGCGAGGCGGGCGGCGGAGGAGGAGCGCGCGTGGATGTCCCTCTAGTTCTTATGCTCGTACAAGTAGAGAAAGAACCTCCCTTATAAGGAGGTCCAACTCCCACTAGACTAGCAATGTGGGACTAAACTTTAGTAGTATCCCTTGCCTTGCACAAATGGGCTAAGTGGGCCTCTAGGATTTATTAGGAATTTCTGAAATAGTTATTGGGCTGCCCAATATAGACTAAATTCCAGCAATCCCCCACCAGATCCTAGAGGCACACAGAAATTTGCCTTTGGTTCCAAAACACTGTTTTATATACCGGTACTGCAGTGGAGACTGTTAAGTTGAACTTCCACCTAGAACTCTATGCTACACTAGTAAGCAACTTGAACAGTGGACTGGGCCTTGAACTGCAAGTTTTCTGCGAATCTAGCTTCACATAAAGCCTTGACCGATCGTGGCTACCGTGGGTCTTCCCAGCGGTGGAGCTTATCGTCATACTCCGTGACCTTTCATGAGTTTACTAGAGAGAACCCTACTCTCATAGATTGCGACGTTTGACAATCAGACTCATATAGGTGTGTTCTTCAAAAGATGTTCTGCAGGATAACATCTCTGCTTCAAAGAGCCAATTAGAACACATTAAGATATACATCAACCTGCCATGCAGATTAGGAGAGTATTGCATCTTCATGGAGTGGTATTGTGAATAGTAAGGATACTCTCCTCTCAGTTGACCAACAGCTTGTCTTCCACATCTAATTCACGGGATCTCCGATCACAAAGAATAGGTTACCACTGTGAACAACTCATATTGTGGGTCTCATACCCATCTCCTCGATGCATTATCTATCACATTCTGCGATAGACCCTTAGTAAAAGGATCTGCCAGATTTTTAGATGTTTGGATATAATCCAGCGCAATAACTCGGAGTTTCTCATTTTCTGACAGACTTTAACCTTACGTGAGCGTGTCTTGATGACTTCATATTATCCTTAGAGCTGTTCACTTTCGTGATCACAGTTTGATTGTCACAGTTCATAAGGATACCCGGTACAGGTTTCTCAACAACCGGCAAGTCATTCAAGAGCGTGAAGCCAATCTGCTTCGACCGTAGCTGATCTAGTCTGTGAGTTCTGCTTCCATAGTTGACCTCGTTAAGATGGTCTGCTTGCAAGACTTCAAGAAACAGCGCCACCTCCATGAGTGAACACATATCCGCTCGTGGCCTTTATCTCATCGACATCGAGATCCAGTTTGAGTCACTATACCCTTCAAGCACCTTTGGGTGCCCGGTGTAGTGAATTCCATAATTTGCAGTGCCTTTCAAATAACGCAAAACTCTTTCTAGAGCTTTCCAATGCACATCTCCTGGTTTTGAGACAAACCGGCTCAGCTTGCTAACAGCAAAAGAGATGTCGTCTTGTAGCAGCTAAGTACATAAGCGAGCCAATAATCTGAGAATACTTCAATTGATCTCTAGCAATTCTTCGATTCTTTCGAAGCAGCACGCTAGCATCATATGGTGTTGGAGAGGGCTTGCAGTCACTATAGCCAAAGCGACTCAAGATCTTTTCCACATAGTGAGATTGAAGCAATGTAATCCCACCATCATCATCTCTCAACAACTTGATATTCAGAATGACATCAGCCACTCCTAAATCCTTCATCTCAAAACAACGAGATAGGAAATCCTTGACCTCCTTAATAACATTCAGATTTGTTCCGAAAATCAGTATGTCATCAACATACAAGCAAAGCATGACTCCCTCGCCCCCACCATGGCGATAGTACACACATTTGTCAACCGTTCACAACAAAGCTGCGGCTGTTAAAGTTCTTCGAACTTCTCATGCCCTTGTTTGGGTGCTTGCTTGATCCATACAAAGACTTGACAACTTGCACACTTTCCTTTCGACCATCTATTACAAACCCATCTGGTTGTTCCATATAAATTTCCTCATCCAACTCTCCATTTAGGAAAGCAGTCTTAACATCCATTTGATGAGCGAGAAGACCATGTGAGGCAGCTAGTGAAAGTAGAACTCGAATAGTGGTCGGTCGAGCCACAGTGAGTAAGTATCAAAGAAGTCTTCACCTTCCTTTTGGGTATAACCCTTAGCCACGAGCCGAGCCTTGTACTTTTCAATAGTACCATCAGGCCTAAGCTTCTTCTTGAATACCCATTTGCATCCTATAGGTTTGCACCCATAAGGACGATCAGTTATCTCCCAAGTTTCATTCGCCAAGATGGAATCCATCTCGCTTCTGAACTGCTTCCTTCCAATGAGTCGGCATCTTGGATGAATAGGCCTCTGAAATAGAACTGGGAGTATCATCTATGAGATACACAAGAAAATCATCACCAAAGGACTTTGCAGTCCTCTGTCTCTTGCTTCTAGAAGGAACTTCATTGTTTTCCTCCACAGGACTTTCAAAGTGTTCCATCGAAATGGCAGGTTCGATGGTGAAACTGGTTCTGATTCGATGAACTAGGCATCTCTGATTAGATGAGGTAGCCATATCCTTCATGGGAAAGATATCTTCAAAGAAAGTCGCATCATTCGACTCCATGATCGTACCAACGTGCATGTCCGGTACCTCAGATTTTGCAATCAAGAATCTATAGCCAATGCTATGAAAAGCATATCCCAGGAAAACACAATCCACAGTCTTTGGTCCAAGCTTCCGCTTCTTAGGAATTGGAACATTGACTTTCGCCAAACAACCCCATGTTACGCAAATAAGAGAGCTTTAACCTTTTCTTCTCCCATTCCTCGAATGGAGTTATTTCTTTGTTCTTTGTGGGAACTCGATTTAGGACATGACATGCTGTCAATATCGCCTCCCCACCATGCCTTGGAGACCCGATGTGTCTAACATGGCGTTAACCAAATCAGTTAGAGTACGGTTCTTTCTTTCGCCACCCCATTTGGTGAGGTGAGTAGGGGCGTCCTCTCATGGATTATACCATGTTCCCCACAAAAGCATCAAATTCATTGGAAAAATACTCTCCACCACGGTGGGACCTAAGCCTCTTGATTTTTCGATCAAGTTGGTTTTCCACTTCAGCTTTGTAGATCTTGAAAAAGTTCAAAGCCTCATCCTTAGATTTCAGAAGATACACACAGCGGTATCTAGTGGAGTCGTCAATTAACGTCATGAAATATTTCTTTCCACCTTTTGTCAAAATACCATTCATTTCACATAGATCTGAATGTATAAGTTCTAGTGGTGCAAGATTTCTCGTCTCCATGATCACGTGTGATTTACTGAGGTTGCTTAGCTTGCACACACACTTGACACTTAGATCCCTTAACGGTGGTGAAACTAGGGATTAAGTTCAATTTCGCTAGTCGCGACATGCAACCAAAGTTAACATGACAAAGTCGTGAATGCCACACATTTGATTCACTATTGTTGCAAATATGATTAACAACTTTATTGCAAGCGTCGATAAGGATAAGCGAAACAGGCCTCGACTCATAGCCTTTACCGACAAAGGATCCATACTTGGATATTACAAATTTATTCGACTCAAAGACAAGCTTGTAGCCATCTCTACACGAAGAGATCCGCTAACAAGTTTTTTATTGACGGAGGGACATAATGCACGTTCTTGACCAGACGATCTTCCCGAAGTAAACTTCAGATCGACCGTGCCAACACCACGAACAAAAGCACTTGAACCGTTGCCCATCAGCACGGTTGAAGTCCCTATGATCGATAAGGCGAAAACATGGAAATATCACCGCATACATGCACATTAGCACCGTGTCAATTAACCAATCAGGAGAATGACATCTTGAAAGAATAGTGGGAAATATACCATACCCAACATCCTTCATGTCAATGTCTCCGATGACAACATTAGCGGTCTTGCCGCCTTTCCCAGGATTACGCTTGTCATAGCGATTGGGGCAACTAGGAGCCCAATGATCAGGATCTCCACACACATGACAAGCACCTTTCTTCTTGCCATTCTTCTTCTTGAAGTTCGTGTGTTGCACAGCCTTGTTCTTCCCATCAAACTTTGCTTTACCATCAAACTTGCCCTTGTTCTTGAACTTGTGGGGCTGGAAGTTCTGCATACCACATTGGCACTAGATCCTCCTCAATACCTCGAGCACGTGAGTCCTTTGCTCTCGCCTTTTCTTCCACATCAAGAGTGCCAATGAGATCCGGACGGAAAACTCCTGCCTCTTATGCTTGATAAGGTAGCAAAGTTCCTCCATGAAGGAGGAAGCTTAGTGATGATACCCGGCAACAAACTTGTCCGGTGGCGTACAAGCCAAGTGCTCAAGTTCTCTAGCAAATGATCGTATCTCGTGAGCCTGCTCAACCACGGGCGCTCTTGGTCATCCTGTAATCATAGAATTGCTCCATGATGTACAGCTCGATGCGACATCCGAGACCCCAAACTTGGCCTCGAGTGCATCCCACATATCTTTTCCATTATCAATTGGCGCATAAGCATCAACTATGTTCTCTCCAAGAACACTCAAGAGAGCAGCCTTAAGCAGTATCCATTTTCGAAAAGCTTGTGCTTGTTGAGCATCAAGCTCTCCTTGAGTTTGCCAAGAGTGGCGTCATAGCAACTCATGGTTTGAAACCATAAGACTGCTCTCACGCGCCACCTCTTATAGTGGATACCCTCAAACATAGGAGGTCTCATGGAAGCAGCAAAACCATTCGAGGTAAATTGCCTATAATAAGGTTTTTGGATTGTTGGAAATATGAGCAATTTACCAAATAATTTTATTAACAAAAATACTAGATAAAGCATGACTAGTGTAGCAGCGATGAAACAAGTCATGTGATTTGACAAAGAGAAGGTAAATAACATCTGCATATATAATCTAGAACCGATCATCTCTAGAGCGAGACAGGTAGATCAAGATGCATACGAGAGAAGGTAAACACATTTAGAATGGACACTAGATGAAGTTGCTTATCGACATAGAACCTAGCATATGTAGGATAGAAACTAGAGCCAAGAACTGTAGTAGGACTTCTAACGAAAGGAGAAGAACACGTACGGCACAGCAGCAGCAGATGCACCGGAGTTAGGGTCGGTGTCCTCGCCGCCATGTCGTCGAGGAGGTCGTGGGCGTCGGGAAGTAGTCGTCGGCGACGGATCGTCTGTGATGAAGCAGCCGATGGTCGCAGAGCGCTCCCAAAAACCTTATCACCCTTCTCCGTCACAGGACTCAAAAGGTGCGGTTCGGAGGCCTCTCTGTCCCGACTTCGCGGTGCCGCCGCAAGCCGGGATGAGGAAGACAACAGCAGCGCAGTGCTCGAGAACTTGTGGCGAGAGGAGGAAGAGATTCTGTGCGCCTCTCGAGAGGAGCGACCTCCCTTTATAGGCGCAAGAGCAGGAGGCGAGAGGTTGCGTCGGGAGCTGAAGCAACGGAGGGAGGCGAAGTGAGCAGGCGGCACGCGAAGGTGCGCCGTTCATAATGAACATCGGCTCGGCTCATTCCATAACCAGCGGCGCAGCGTCGCGTCGCGTCGCGCGTCATGACGTGGCGAGGCGGGCGGCGGAGGAGGAGCGCGCGTGGATGTCCCTCTAGTTCTTATGCTCGTACAAGTAGAGAAAGAACCTCCCTTATAAGGAGGTCCAACTCCCACTAGACTAGCAATGTGGGACTAAACTTTAGTAGTATCCCTTGCCTTGCACAAATGGGCTAAGTGGGCCTCTAGGATTTATTAGGAATTTCTGAAATAGTTATTGGGCTGCCCAATATAGACTAAATTCCAGCACCATATACGTAAGGGTTCTTCATTTAACATTAGCTGTCTCAAGTATCTCCCACATATATAGTACTCTCTGTACAAGTTACTCCCTCCGTTCCGAATTACTTGTCTTGGATTTGTTTAGATACGGATGTATCTAGCACTAAAATGAGTCTAGATAAATCTGTATCTAGACAAATCCAAGACAAGTAATTCGGAATGGAGGGAGTACTTTTCATGTCCTGTATTCCCTAAGACTCTTATACTAAGAGGACGCCAGATACTCCTAACTGCTAATCCTCTTTCACTTTTCCAGTTTGCAGATGCATCTGATGGACTGGAATGGATACAACCTATAAAATAATCACTGGAGTTTGTCAGGGCTTACATCGACTTCATGAAAAACAAGTTTTTCACATGGATCTGAAACCCCAGAATATCCTTCTGGATGACAACATGGTCCCTAAACTAGCTGATTTTGGCCTCTCGAGGTGTTTGCGCGAAGATCAAAGCAAAGTTGTTACTGAAAAGATAGGCGGAACAGTGTAAGCTAGCTACTCAACTTTTCTGCCGCATGTGATTCATATAGGACTCCCTCTGCACATTTATCTAGCCATAAACAACTATTTTGCAGGGGATATTTAGCTCCAGAATTCAAAGAAGGCGTAATCACAAACAAGTTTGATTTGTATAGTCTTGGCATCTTAATTACTGAGATACTGACAGGAGGCAGAGGGTTTCAAGCCGTTGGCGATGTAAGAACAATTTTGTCACCTCCTAATTTCAAATAACTATTCTACACTTTAACTTCCTAGCTAGTTCCCTCATCCCACAATACAAGCATCTGAGTTTTACCGTTGATCAAATTAATAGAAATAGGTACCAACATCTGGTAGTGCAAGGCATGAACTAGATGCAAAAGAAGCAAACAACAACTTTTACGCTCGCCCAAAAGAAATAAAAATCAAATTTCACCCAAGTATGATGCTTGAATTAATTGTATTTCAATCCTTGAGTCAATCTCCCTGTATGTTTCTATTCTGAAAAGGAGGTTGAAACCCCTGGCAATTTCTCATACTCCCTCCGTGCGAAAATACTTGTCATCAAAATGAATAAAAAAAGATGTATCTAGAACTAAAATACATCTAGATACATCCTCTTTTATTCATTTTGATGACAAGTGTTTCCACACGGAGGGAGTAGTTTATTGTATTGTTTTCTCTTTTGGCAAGTCATGAGTTCTGTTTGCATTTATGTAGGTACTTGAGGGTTGGATCAAGAGGTTGGGCGAATCGCGGACCACTGATCAGCTGTACCAGATAAAAGTATGTGCTGAGATAGGAATTGAGTGTAGCAGCATTGACCCAGACAAAAGACCGGATGATATAACGCATATAATCGATAGGCTTGGAAAGACAGCAAGGACAGAGGTATGTATGGTAAAAAGTTGAGACATGCAGTTGTTTTACTTCGTGAAATTTATAGTTGTCCACTGTCCAATCTGCATACTGTATTATCTCACGCCACATCATGATAGTCGTGGAGGAGAGATACGGAGTAAATTGCACATTTGGGCCATAAAAATTCTTGGGAAAGTTTAGTCCAATCCTTGATCGTGATACCAGTTTGACCGACCGCCGGCGAGCTGGACCAGCCCAGATGAATGGTCTGGATTTTGTGGACCGAACCGGCAAGACTATTATGCTCAGGATCAACCTAGCGGCCAGCCGTGGTTACCGGCAGTGGCGGAGCTTTGTCCAAATTCCTGTATGGGCGAAGTGTTGTGTGCGGGCAGAAAAAGTTTTGAGCCAATTTTCACCAATTATAAACGTTATATGGTAAGAGATACTCAAAGAAAATCTTCTGGGCCAAGGTTCGTCCTCACTAAGTTCGCCACTTGTAACCGACAACCACCTCGCCACACTACGCGGCGCGCAGATGTCGGGAGAGTGCATGGTGGGCCATGGACGCTAGGGGCCGAGCTCACAGGGTGGCAGGGTCGAGCAAGGACGGTGCTAGAATGGAAGCCAATCTCTGCTTGGTCAAGCTAGGATGCGCGTGCGTGGGAGCTAAGTCTTGCCTTAAGGGCTTGTACAATGGGAGATGCTTAGGGAGGTGCTTAGAAAAATAAACTGAGTTTTTTTGAGGCACCGGTGCCTATTTCTACAGGAGAGATGCTTAGTTAAGTGTCCATCCTTTACAAATAAGCACCGGTGCTTAAGAAAAGCTTTATTTATTTCTCTAAACACCTCCCCTAAACACCTTTCATTGTACAAGGCCTAACCAAGATAGAAGCTGAAGGAAATAACTGCTCGCCAACCAACGGGGCTGGCCCACTAGCGCGCCATAGGCCGCTAAATCTGGCCTTAACCAAGATAGAAGTTGAAGGAAATAGCTCCTCGCTAACCAACTGGGCCGACCCACTAGCGCGCCTCAGACCTTTAAAAGAAAGCAGGATGAAAAAGGGGAGCTTGCCAGATTGGATCCCGGGTCTCCTAGCTCAGCCGCAACATATTGCTAGACATTGAACCAACATCCACTTCGTGGTTCAAAGTTCGGCCCGACCTAGTTAATTGTTATTCGGGTTTTTTTCTTTTTCTTTTTAATTTCATTTTTGCTAGTTTTTCTTCATTTCGTTCCTCTGTTTTAGTGTTTTCCTTTATTCCTTTCTTTCTTACTTTCTTTTTCTTTGGTTTTATTTCTTTCTTTCTCGATTTTCATTGGTTTCATTTTTCTTTGGTTTTTTGTTTCTTTCTTGGTTTTCATATTTCTTGGTTTTAAATGCATTTTTAATTTCTTTTGTTTCTTTTCTTTTTCATCTCCATTTTTAACTTTTTTCATAATTTTCAATATATTTCTTTGGTTTTATTTTTCGTTTTCTTTTGTTTTTGTGTTTCTTTTATTTTTTTGTATTTTTAATTTTTTTGGGTTTTTAGTCTGATTTTTTTGTATATGTCAGCAAAATTATTCTAACACACGTTTACATTTGTCCAATACAAATTAAATATATTTAATACATATTCAACATATTTTTAACGTTTTGCAAATGCTTGACTAACACTTCCTAATACAGGATTAACATATTTTAATGTATGGTCAACTTTTTTTCAATAAACACTTTTAACTTTTTTCAAATGCTTGATTAACATTTTTCCAAATACAAGATTAAATTTTTGTAATACATGCTCAACATTTTTTCTATGCACAGTTTAACATATTTTTAATGATTGATTAAAAGTTTGCAAATGTAATATTTATATTTTCTGAACACATGGTGAACATTCTTTATAAACACAGCCTAGAAAATTCTTTATAAACACATTATACATTTACAAATGCTTGACTAAAAATTTTCAATTACTATTACAATATTTTCTTCAAATGATTGATTAGCAATGTTGTATACATGATCAAAAAAATTCTTCACTTTTTAAATACATGGTCATCATTTTTTCTATAAATATTTAGCATTTTTTTGAATGCCTTCTTAGAAATTTTCCAACACTTTTTCAACATTTTTCAAAAGCTTGATTAACTTTTTAAAATACATGATCAAATATTTTGATACACATTTAGTTTTTGTATACATTTTACATATAGATGGTAAACAATTTCTCTATACATATTTAACATTTTTCAAATGTTTGGTCAACATTTTTCAAAAAGCAATTATGTAAAGTGATTTTGTAAATATGTTTCTTTAAAATATTGAGAAATATAAATAAAATTAAGAAAGAAGGCAGAAAACAAAAACAAAAATCGTGAAAAATAAATAAATAAGGCTGTTGTTTCCGGCACTCCTGGTCCGGCCGAACGTGAGGGTCACTTCAGTTCCCCGAGAGACATATAGGGGCGCCCATGCCTGCGTGCCGAAGTGGGCAGCTGAACATGTCATTGGGCAGCAGAACTTATTAATTTCCTCGTCCCTAAGTTGGCCCGGTCCAAAACAGGGCAAGGCCGTCTGAGCTTTCGGCCTAATATTACATAGAGAATGAACCAGACTCGTAAAATTATAAAAAAATGTTCGTGATTTGATAAAAACTGTCGATGTTTTTTGAAAAACGTTCGAAAATTTAAAAAAAGTGTTTTAATTTTTCAAATTTTGTTCTGAGTTTGAAAAAATGTTCACGGATTCCAAAAATATTCGCGTTTCCAAAAAAATTTCCGAGTTTCAAAAAATGTTCCCTTTTCCAAATTTTTTTTTTCACATATTAAAAAATGTTCACGATTTTCAAAAAGGTGTTCAGTCTATCAAAACTTTGTTCACATATTCAAAAAAATATTCGAGCTTTTTAGTTTTTTTTCTCAAATTTGAAAATTGTTCGCTTTTTAAAAAACACTTCTTTTCAAAATAATGTTGATGTTCAGAATTTGACAAAATATTTGGACCTACATTACCTTTAGCTTCGCGCGCTATAGTAAACCAAGAAAGCTTATCTATCCCGTTGGCTAGGCTCATTCGTAAGTAACAGGAGGTCCCTGGATCGAACCCCCCACTCAAGCGGCCTGCCCAGCTGGAGTCGCGCCTGTTCGTTCGCTCGGCAATTCGCCGCCGCAATAAGCGGCGTATAGGGAATTCCCGGGACGACCGCATTACTCGCTTTGTATCCTTTTGATCTAGCAGGCCAAAAAGCTCGCTCCATACGTGCACCCAGACATGACAGGTGCGCAAACGATCCAAATCAGCTTAACCGAGCATGTGATGCAGACCACCGAATTTAAGCTGGGTTCCTACAAAATCACGTCATCAGGGCACCTCCAATGCCGTCAGGACAAATTTTAATCTTGGTTATTTGAAAAAATCATGTCATAAGCTCTTCGTCAATCGTGAGCTCGTCCATGTCTCCTGTCATACACTTCCTCGTCAGAATCGGCCGCCTGGCCGCAGACTTCGCCTGTGGAGGTGAGATCGATAATCGATGTGGATGGTCCGACCGGACACGCACAAGGCGGAGCTACCAATGTTGTCAACATTTCCGTCCATGATCACGCGCGCACCTTCACATCCGTCTCCGCTGCGATCTCCTCGAATAGGAAGTCATGTTCTACCTCCATGATGCGCTGCCGCCACCGCTCATGGCGAATGGAGCGTGCGCTACTTATGGACTCATACAATACCCACTGTTGATTCATGAAGCATGGATTTTCCATGGCCACGGCTACAACGGCCTCCTCATTCGCCTGCTCGCCAATGATTTGTCACTCCGTGAGTCGGTGCTGCTCGAGGAGCAGCAAGATGTACCAGTGCTCCTCCTTCAACATCTGAATCACGGACACCACACTGGTAGAAAAAAGGCCTTTAGTCGCGGTTGGCAAAGGCCTTTAGTCGCGGCTGCGCAACCGCGACCAGATAAGCGCGACTAAAGACCCCCTTTAGTCGCGGCCTCTTCTGAACATGATTAAAGGCTTTAGTCCCGGTTCTCGTGGCTAACCGGGACTAAAGCCTCCTCCGCAGGTTTAAATTTTTTTACGAATTTTTTTTATTTTCAAATTTCTGAATTATTTTAACCTCTAATCTCTAATCACCACCCCTCATCACTGCTCAATTTATCCTCTAATCTCTAATCACCCCTCATAATTCCAAATCATCTAACTTCCCGAACGGTCACCCATCCTCCCACTCCCCAAGCCTGAGCACGCTTAACTTCCGGGTTCTATTCTCCCTCGTTTCCAAGTCTGCACTTGTTGTTTTCCTGACAATAGTAGGATGTCAATTCTATTAACCCTCAGGTATTTAGCTTGAGCATGAAGTGACACATTTCACTGTTTGAGTTTGAAACTATTGTTTTAAAAAACAATAATTATTTAGTAACACTAATATTTCTGGAATAATTAGTTTGACCATTTTTTGACCACAGTTTGACCAGATTTGACCAAAATTTAAAAAAACTGAAATAATTATTTAGTAACACTAATATTCTAGAATAATTAGTTTGACCATTGTTTGACCACAGTTTGACCACAATTTGATTTTTTTTGAATTTTTTTGCCTCTCCAGAACTTAAAAGCCCTGTATCTTTTTTTCTGTTAGGTTTTTGGGGATTCTAAAAATGTTTAACGGGGTTCCCCAGTTAAATTTGGATGTAACTTTTCGAGTAGATGATTTTTCATATAAAAAACTTTTTCATCCGAGTTAGTATGCAAAAGTTATGCCCATTTTACTAAATTCTAGAGAGATTTTGCAAATAAAGCGAAATTCACATTTACAAATTTTCCCAACAACTAGACCACAAATCACATGGAAAACTTATTTTATTTTATTTTTTGACATTTTCATCATTTTCTTTTATTTTTTGAAAACTGAAAAGGCGATCCACGGGGGTAGAGTTTGAAAATGAGGCCTCAAATCCCTTTAGTCGCGGTTGGCGCACCAACCGGGACTAAAGGTCTAACCAACCGCGACTAAAGGTTCGGGCCTTTAGTCGCGGTTGCTGCATCAACCGGACTAAAGGTCTAACCTTTAATCCCGGTTGGCACCAACCGCGATCTAAAGGCCTTGGTTACTGAGACCTTTAGTCGCGGTTGTCTAACCAACCGCGACTAAAGCCCCTCACGTGCACCAGCTTGCCACCGAGCGCCCTGGGCCCAGGCCTTTGGTCGCGGTTCACCTCCAGAACCGCGACTAAAGGTCCCATTAGTCGCGGTTCCTACAGCTTCGCGACTTATGGGGCTGGACGGAAAGCCTCTTTTTCTACTAGTGCCAGCGGCGCACGCTACTAAGGATGCTCCTCCTTCCCCGTAACCCCGTCAAAGTTACGATGTGCCTGCACCACGATGAAGCCCGCAACCGACCCAGGCACATGCATGGGCTCGGGCTGAGCTCTCCTGCTGCGAATTCGGAGGTAGACCCGCGTCTGCGTTCCGCATGCCAGGCGTGACAGTTTTAGATCATGCCCGCGGTCATGTGTCTGTGTCGCCATGAGAGGGGATTAAACCACGCGGAACCGCTCGCGGTAATTGTGTCGGCGATCGTGAACGAAGGATAGACACAAATGAGCTGTGGTTTCTGCCGTGGATGCTCGTGCTGCATATATCGATCGCTGGCCAGCACAAGCACTAGTTTGAATGGGGGTTCCCGAAGTGGGTTCCTCAGGCCCCTCCCAATGCTCCACGGTGTACAGGTGCTAAGGATGCCACATAGGCAAAAATGTGATGTGGCAAAGCAATTAAAGAGGAGAGAGAACATTATGGTGACCCCAAGAGGAAACAGTGCTAAGCACGTGGACCTATGCAAAATGACTACCAACCAATAGACGAAGGAGTTTAATTATTAAACAATTCAATGAGAGGAGCTTAGCTACAAAAGCTAAGCAACTATGCATTGGGAAGACTAGTTGCTAAGATATTTAATACACTTAGCACCTCATGTAAGCACATTTGCATTGGTAGTAGCCTCAGTCGCACGACTTGATTAACAAACACGCGAATGGACATGCAGCTGAAACTGTCCCATCGCCTTGTTTTGTCGAGTTCACGCGGCGCAAGTGGTGGGCCTGAGCCGGTGCCTCGACCGGCGCATTGATTTATATGTCGCTTCATTCAGTCAGCATGCGCCAGTGACTGGTCAAGTCTGCTCTTGGCCGACATGAATGTTGGTTCGGAGAGAGGTGTAGCATTTGGAGTTGGAAGAGAGAGACGGATTTCTTTGGGTCCGTGCAGTCAGAAGCCTGCGTGGCAGAGGTCCGGCCAACCGGAAACTTCCTACCGGTTTATGGGAATCCGGACGTGCGGACCGGTGAGCGCGTTCTGAACGTTTACAAGAATTTTTATACATGGTGTTAGGGATGCCCTAACCTTGCACTTTAGTCCTGGTCAAAATGACGTATGAGCTAGCAACCCTGATGTGCCTCACCCATGCCTCCGCCACTGGTCCTCACCACCGGCATATCAGTTTTGTTGTAGAACCCACCACGGTACTTTTCTTTGAAGTTTTCTAACTAACTGCGCCTCATTAAGTGTATGCACAAATCCTGATTGAAATATAAAGCCATCTGTATCAGTCATGAAGCTTGCAGCAACGTACCTTTACAACGAGCTCTTCATCACCTCTATACAGTAGGAACATTTCCTTAGTCCTGGTAACGTACTTTGGAATATTTTTAACTGTTGTCCAATGATTCATTACTGGATCACTATGGTATCTGCTCGTTGCACTTAGAGCCATGGACATATCTTGTCTTGTTCAAATCATGGAGTACATTATATATCCAATTGCATAAGCATATTGAATCTTAATCATTTGTACATGCTCACCATTGGTCTATGGGCATTGACTCTTGCATTACATAGTGCCATGTGGCATTGACGAGAACCCCTTCTTGGCATTCTCCATTCTAAACCTGTTTAATGCTTTTTTAATCGTATGTGCTTTGCATAAGTCCTATATATGGCGACTAGTTCTATCTCTATATATCTTAATTCCCAATATGTAAGATGTTTGCCTAAGTTTTTCATTGGAACTTTTTCTTCAATAATTCTTCTACGGTGTTAAGAAATCCTTTGTCATTCCTATTTAATAGAATGTTATACACATATAGTACAAGAAATGCAATTGCGCTCCCACTCACTTTCATGCAAACACAAGCCTCTTAGTCGTTTTTGATGAATCTAAACAATGTGACTACTTCACCAAAACGAAGGTTCCAACACGTGATGTTTGCTTCAGTCCATAGATGGATCATTGTAGTTTGCACAATTTTTCAGCATCTTCAGGATAGACAAAACCCTCGGGCTTTATCATGTATACACCCTTGGCTAAATTTCCGTTGAGAAGGTGTTGTGTGCCAGGCAGCATGCCGGAGCAAGGTGCAAAGGTTGGCCGGCTTGGCTGCTACAAGCTAAGACGCGCCACTACAAGATCGGCGCCACCAATCCTACAAGTGGGGACCCATGCTCTTGCAAAATGCTGCCTCAAGATCGCTATAAACTAAGATGCTACAATATAACACCGGACAACAGCACTGCTAAAAGCACAACCCCATCGTTGCAAAGGATGGCGGCACGACTGAGATCAAGACACGAAGCTACAAGACCGGACGCCATCACAGCTATGAGCCCAGCCCTTGCCCTTGAAAAGGGTGGCACATGGAGCCGGTGATGCAAATATGGGGGCATTGCGACAAGCAGAATATGAAGCTGCAATGTGGGTCCTGCTTTTGCAAAGACAGACCACTGCACGCGCACCCACTCTTGGAAGGCATCAACTCCTTTTTCGCAGCTGATGGACCGCAGATCTCACTATTTTTTTCTTACACGTTTATGTTTTGAGGAATGTTGGATGTTGCGACGATTTTTTATTGATACCATAGAAGATAATTTTGCAAAAAAGGATTAAATATGTGAGAGAAAGTGTTGCAACGCCGGATGGTATTGCGTAAACAATGCGAAGACGGAACAACTTTGAACAAGAGAGGTAATTTGGAATTGTAGAGATGATTGAAGTTCTTTCACTGGCACTCTACATTGGACATGGAAAGATTGCTGCTCGAGGAAGCTGGTTGATGTTCCTAGGGCAGATTGGAGTTCCTAGAACTAATTGGAATTCCCATTTTGAGAATGCAACAACCAATACAAAGCAAACTAATCGAGCAGTAGCTAATCAGAGAGACCATGGCCCTGCCGAACTAATCAGATGACTGTCAAGACGGCTGATCCATGTGTGGGATCGGCCGGTTGATGCTTACAATAGTTTGTTTGTTGCCATACCAGTTAGCTATACAAAACGATACTCCCTCGGTAAAGAAATATAAGACTAGTCTTATATTTCTTTACAGAGGGAGGAGTACATAGCATAGTTTTAGGGCTGCCAGTGATTTTGGTAGTTGACTGATAGTACTGAAGTTGAATTTCATGAACTATTTACTTTCAGTCACAAAGCAGTCCATATCAGATGTGAGAATGCTAACAGTGCAAGTTCATCTTCTTCAGGAAAATCCAGAGTCCGGCAAGCAACTTCACGTCCAGCCGACTGTATTACTGTTTGACTTGAAACTGCAGAAGTTGGTCCCGTGCTCACTGCAGCTAACAAACGACACGGATGAACACATGGCATTTAAGCTTAGTACAACAGAAAGTGTGGACTGGTCAAAGCAGTTCACCGACAGCCTTCCGCGATACGGTATTGTGCCGGCGCGATCCACTTACACTCTCATTCTGACGGTGTTCGAGTGGCAGGTACCAGAGAAAAGATTTTGTGATATGATCCTGCAGAGCTGCATATCACCGTATAACCTAATCTGGAAGTTCAACGACAAAACCCAGTGCGATGACTTCTTTAAAGTTAAGAAGACATGGAATGTGGTGCAGGAGGTGAAACTAATAGCCTTTTTGTCTCAGAAAGGAAAGGCAATGTGGTTCGAGGTGAGAAAACAAATTTTCTTGTGTTGTCCCCTCCTAGAAAAAAAATCTTTTACCTTCTAAAGTTTGATGCACAACTCACCTCTGTTACTTCTGTCGCGTTTGCATTGGTCATGCCCATGGTTGTTCGCGCGGTATGTTCATCATTTTGCAGCCAACCTGGCGAGACTTCAGGGTATATTCATTTCCACCTTTACCTGCGCACCTTGCTGATTATTTGTTTCTACTCCCTCCGTGCGGAATTACTTGTCTCGAAAATGGATGTATCTAGATTATATCTTAACCATAGCCTTTGTTGAATCAGATTTTATACATGGAGGAACCGTGGACACCTCTATATTCCGTGGACGCACATCCGACCAAGCCATGGTAAGTGCAGTCAACGAAAATACATTTCTTTTTTTATTATATTGTGTTCACCTCCATTTCAGACTTGCGAATCTTCGGAGCCCGTTTGTCTTTTCTTGTTCCGAGAATATAGAAACGGATGCACCACAGGTTTGTACTGACAAAATTTCATTTCTTGTTTATTACACAGGATCATAACTGGTCATGCCCAAGGGTATGTTCGTATTTGGAACCATGAGACAAAGGTAAGCGACTTCACTCCTTGAATGCCGTAGCATCTAATGATAGCCTGTCTAGGGTACATCTAGATGTGTCATAGTTATTCCACATCTAATTGATTTAATCAAGTATAAAAAGGAAAAATATATAGAAAAGAAAATACTCACAGGAATCTCCGCGTAAGATCGATGATATAGGACTTAGATGTGCAATACTTATGGCACATCTAGATGTGCTTTAGCAAAACTGTTAATGATAATGGTCATACCGCGTCCCATTCTGGTGCCTTCCCTGTATCTCCTTGCGTCCCTCCCGCAGTCACACAGGGAGTGGCATGGGCCCTAGTAATGATACTTATGTCCTTGACTGCAATTGTTGCTAGTTTGTAGTTGTAGACATAACCTTGTATGTCGATGTCGAGGTAGCTGATTATGATGATGTACTAGTGGTCCAGATATTCGTGTTGATGGTGTAGCTGTGGTAGTAGCCACACATAGTGGAAGGCCCAAGAAAATGCGCTATGTTCCAGATGACGGAGCTGCAATCATGAAAGATGTCCCTTGCATATGTCAGAGGATGACATCAGCGATGTGTTAAGCGGTTTTGCCGTGACCAAAGGAAACACATCAAGTATACACCATTTTCCAGGACTGCGTGGCCGTGTAGGTGCCATCACTATAGTGACATGTCGATGTAGTCGGCCATCGTGAGTGGCATGTTCAATGCTGTCATCGAGACGCGGTCGTTGCCGTTGTTGTGGCGGCAGTGGTGTGGCCAACTTGGTGTGGCCCATATCTGCAGCGCAGGGATGAAGGTGTGTTGCAATCCGAAAAAAAATTCCTGCCCGTGCTCGGCCGGTGCTGACGGCGATGCCGCCCGTGGATATCGTTCCCTTTGTTAGAGGCATCGTCAAAGTGTGTTGCGATCCGGAAAACAATTCCTGCCCGTGCTCGGCCGGTGTTGACAGCGATGCCGCCCGTGGGTATCATTCCCTTTGTTAGAGGCATCATCAAGGTGTGTCGGGAGCTCCGTCGATGGCTCTTGGGATTGGTAGCGGTCTTCAGGCGAAAGCCTAGGTTCATAGTTGAATCGGCGTGATCGCGGCATCCTCTACATCGCTACTCTGATGCAAAGCATTTGTGCATTAAGACATAGTCTTGAGGCTCCATTTTATGCTCCTTCGTGCTCGGCGCTGCCCGAGACGATCGCCAGTGGCGGATTCTACATCATCGTCGGTGAATCGAAGATGGTGCCTTTAGTTGACCGACCAAGTTCCGCCATCTACTTGCCACCTCTTTTTAGGCACCAAAGGGTGAATGTTGTGTCGACATGGGAAGTTCATCTGGAGTTGGTGTTTTCTTTGGAGGTGACCGGCGTTGGTTGAGACGCGGATATGTTGCTCTATTTTTGGACAAACTCTTTTTGCTCTGTAGTTGAGTTGTTGGTGGTGGTTGGTGGTGGCTGTCTTCGGACTAGCCCTGGTGTCATGTCTATGTTATGCTCGTTATTCGCAACAAGTTATAGTCTTCTTGTAATTCGAATTCCGCCTCTATAAAAAAATAACATATGCATTCCCGTGCTCTAAAAAAACTCAACATATAAGGCATCTCTATAAAATCTTGTTTAAGCTCCTCATAAAAAATAATATGCCCTATCGTATTTCTTTATCTTTGTGCCAAAGGTTAGACTGCAAGACATAGATACCAACTTTGTATGAATTAACCTCCAAAGTATCATGTCTCATACCACGTAGGATTCTAACAGAATTTTCGCTGGAATGTGTTGAACTATAAATGCATATCCCACTTTTCCCCATGCATCAGCTTAAGCTCTTGGGTGAACTGGCTGGTGTGTGCAGTTCTAAATGGTATCAGATACCGCATCCACATCCATCGCTTCCACTCCTTGTTTGCCATGGCTTGATCGCACACTGCCTCCACCACCGAGTCCGGCCCCACCGAGGAAAACCCCTTCGCTGATCAGCCCAGTTCTTCCTACCTCCAGCATGACTGCCAATATTCTCCACCATCCCCGCGCGCTCCCGTCTTGATGATCCTAGACATGGAGGAGTCCAACTTGACGGCCTATGCGCCGCCTGTCGAGGGCTACCACGCGGCTGCTCCTGCCAGCGCCTACTACATCAACCTGTCGGCCTACGCCGCCCCGATGATGCCATACGAGCCCCCGCTGTTCGCGGCTCTTCACGGCGTCCTTAACACATGACGATTTTGTTTCTGAGGAATTTGACTCTTTGGGTTTTGGAATTATGGATTTCCGCACCAATATGCCTCTGCTTCGCTGCAACAGCTCTGGTGATGAGCTCTACCCGCTAGGTCGTGCTCCTGCTTCTTGGGCGCCCCTCGCACTACAAGCTTCCACCAACGTAGCTCTCTGTCACGCGTCACGCCCGCCTCGGCCACCCCTGACGAGATCACCTTCGAGCCATTCTACAAACCTTTTCCTTTATACTTGTAATAAATCCACATACCACGATTTGTCATGCACGTCATTTTGGCAAGAATACTAGACTTCCCTTTCGTACCTTAACATTTGTTTCCTATCTTCCTTTCCAATTAATGAATTGTCATGTTTGGACATCCCCTGTTAACCGCCATTCGACATTCAAATACTACCTTGTTTTGCTCGATGATTGCATGCATTACGCAAGGACTTCCCCTATTTACTACAAATCGGATGTTTTCCCTATTATCATCTCCTTCCATGCTTTTGTACACACTCAATTCAACAGATCCATCCTTAGCTTTCAAACAGGCAATGACAAGGAATTTGTCAACCATGCCATCCGCTCCTTGCTTGCCTCTGACGGCATTGCCCTACGACTCATGTGTCCAAACATATCCCAACAAAATGGGTTTGCTGAACGTGTCCTTCGCACCCTCAATGAGAGCATCCGCACACTCCTCTTCCAGGGCTCTCTATTGCCTACCTTCCGGCCTGATGCTCTCGCGACCACCACTTACCTTCTAAATCACCGCCCTTGTCATTCCCGTAACCTTGCCACACCATACAGTCTCCTCTTTGGTGTCCCGCCCTCTTATGATGAGCTGTCTGTCTTTGGTTGTTTGTGTTATACAAACTAGTAAAAGAGCCTGTTGGTTTCAATGGGAGATAAAATAACACAAGCTCTTAACGCAATAACCATGACTCAAGATCGTAATAGGCTGACCTCTTTTATTTTCACATGGCATCACATTTGTGTTGCCGACGGTGGCATCAGTGTCACACAACTAAAACACGCATGTGTAGTCAGTCCTAAGGCATCTCTTTCTCTCTCTCTCTCTCTCTCTCTCAAATGGATAATTTTGTTTTAGATAAACGACGCTTAATTAACCGAAAAGTCAGGAGTTTTCTGTTAAAACAGAAGGGATTTTTATAAAATGTCGCGCCGATGAACCGACAGAAACTCACTTCCAAAACCTCACACCACGATCCCTTCCTTGTACCTTCCTAGGCTACCCGGACAACATCGCTGTTACCCTAAATAATCATGGCGTGTTATTGCCTCTCGCCATGTCACTTTCGACGAACGAGTGGCTCCCATGCAGGCTAGCGCGCCGCTGGTGCCCACTCCAAGCATCCATCCGGACCCTGACAATAGCCCGCAGCCCCTCGAAACAGGCTTTCGCCCTGCTTTATAGATAAAGCACCAACCGAATAAAGTACACGGTCGAACGATACAAAGTGGAGAGGCAGCCCTCTTACAAAGCTGATCCCGAGATAGTTGGATCACGCAGGACACTACGCTATCGAAGGATAACACAGGGAAGTCTAGATACAACGCCACGCTACGCCCTAGCACACCTAAATTCCACGACAACGCCCTCAGGAGGGAAGACGGCGCGAAGCGTCGCCGCTGCCGAGTCCAAAGTGGACATGAGCTTTCGCTCGGAACCCTGGCATGGAAAGAAGATATACAACGACGTCTTCAAGAAGAAAGCGGCGCCCACGAGCGTTGTCGCCATCAGCGCAAAAGCACGGAGCTTTTGCTCGGCAACTCACCCGTGCCACACGAGGCCACCAGGGCAACCACGGCGATTCCAGAGACCCAGATCTGAATCTGGGTGTCGCCCCTGCGAAGGAGTGGGAGCCCGAGCCACCTGGCGCTACCCCCTCACTACTAGGGAAAAGCTTATAGGTAGACGCGTACTAGTAGCGAGGGTTTATACCCCTCGCTACTGCTACTTACTAGTAGCGCGAGTTTTTACACCTCGCTACTACTAAGTTGATAGTAGTAGCGTAGGTTTTTAAACCTCGCTACTACTAAGAGGTCTCTACCATGCCCCCCGAGACATGCCATAGTGGTAGCGAGGGGTATAAACCCGCACTACTACTAAGTTGATAGTAGTAGCGCGATTTTATACCCCTTGCTACTAGTAAGTACGTGGTAGGTGAACTCGCCATATCCTCGGCCGAATCCCCATCTCCTACCCCAAATCCCTCCTCTCTTCTGCCACTCTCTCCTCTCACTTTCCATATGCTCGTGCGCCCATCCTCCTCTGTGGCGCCGAAAGAGGCCACCGCCTCGCGCCACCGGCGTCTAGGAGCTCGCCGGTCTTCCACTGACGTCTAGGAGGCTGCCGCCCCGCGCCACTACACTGGAGCACCTCACCACCGGTGACTAGCTCCGTTGCTCCCTCCATCACCTTCCTCTCTCCCTCGGTTTTCCTTTTCTCTCTCTCCCACTGGTTTGACTCACCCTCCCATGTCCATGCCCATGCAGGTCGTCGCCATGGACGACCCGGAGCTATCTGGCATGGTCGGGAAGAGGAGCCCCACGCCGCGGCCTAGCTTTGCCATAGAAACGGGCCCTCTCCAGCAGCCACCGCCGGATCTGGTCTTCTGCTGTCCGTTCATGCCTCCGGCGACGCCAATCGTCGCTAAATCGAACCACTGCTGCCATTGACAACACGCACGGGATCGATTTTTTTTGTTTTTGAAAGTAATAGCAGTAGCACGGGGTAGAAGACCCGCTACAGATAATTAGCAATAGCGCTGTCTGCAACGCACGCTACAGCTAACCATGTATAGCAGTAGCGTGTGTCAACACGCGCTACTGCTACAAGTTAGCTGTGGCGCCGTATCAGTAGCGCGGGCACCCACGCTACTGATACATCCAAAACCCGCGCTGCTGCTAGGCTTTTCCCTAGTAGTGCCTCGTTGCCCATCCGACCAAGAGGAGAGCCACCACCGCCGCCATAGTGCCCGCCGGAGAGCCAACCATGCAGCCCACCATCCGGGGCCGCCACCCCGGCATCCATGGGGCGAGTCACCGCCAACCGCCGACCTCACAATGCGCAGCCATGGTGGGAGGAATAGGAGGTGTCTCCTTCCGCTCCTAGCCCGGCATCAGCCACCCGGCCTTTGTGAGCGACCCCACAATAGGAGGCATCCACACCAGTGTCCTCCGACAATCATCGTCGACTGTGGGGAGCACGGCCTAGTAGCTGCCGACGGCCACCGCGGAGCAAGTCCCGGCCCGGTCCAAGCTCGCACGCCGCCACATCCATGGCCAGCACCGTCGATCCGCCCGCAACATAGCAGCAACACGGGCGCCTACTCGGATCGACGCCACAAAGAAGCAACAGGAAGAAGAGCATTAACGCAAGGGAAGAACAACGAAGACCATGTCGGCTCCCGGACCCTGCACTCCGGCGGACGCCAACCAACCAACCAGATTCAGCCCCGAGGCCGCCTGGAGGACCGGCCGATCCGTCCAGGACATCCACGCCGCGCCCCACACCAGCCCCCCAAGAGCCAGCATCCAGGGAGCACACCGCCACCGAAACCACCAGATCCGTGCCGCTGGCTAACCCCCACCTCCATATCCGGCCGAGAGCCACCTCCCGGGACAGGAGCTCCGCAGCCATGCTCGGGAAGCAGAGCGCCGGCGCGCAGCCACTAGCCGGACGCGCCACCGCATCACGCCCCCACCGCCGCGCCGCTGGGCCCCACAGCTGGCCAGCGCCGCCACCAGAGGCGCCGCCCCCGCGCCAGTTTTCCACGGGCAGAGGAGGAGGAAGGGCCCCGCCGCCGCGCCATCCGGGCTTTGCCCGTCAGCGCCTGCCGGCGGCGACGGGGAGGAGGAGAGGGAGGCGGGGCCGAGGGCCTGGCAGCTAGGGTTTCCCTCCGGCGCGCGCGGGCGCGTCGCGGGATGGGGAGGGGGAGTGGGGGTGAAACGCCAAGCAAGTCTAGCCCGCAACCCCTCCCCTGTGCCTCTTTGTCGAGCTCCTCACACGGGACGGGTGGCCCGCATTGTCACTGCCTCACCGAGCAGCACTGTCACGGCCTCACCCAGCAGCGCTACAATGGAACATCGATCATCCACACCACCTGCTGCGATGTTGCCTCGCCAGGAATGCCAGATCGATCAGCCATGACCTCTGCTTCCATGCCAGACAGGGCTACCACGGAAACTACTTCGCGTGACGGATCTGCTTCGAAAGAAGTCCCTTCGTCTGCTGACACCGATGCCTCCATCGCAGGTGCTCCCTCCGCTGCAGCTCCGCCGCCGCACCCCATGTTGACTCCGTCACGGCGGGTCATCTACCGGCCCAACTAGCACTACGCCAAGGACTACATTTTCGCCATGGCATCGAATACACCAGACCTGCCGCCTGCCCCCAACGCAAGGCTCCATGGGTGATGCACGACTTCTCGCAGCAACATGGCATCGACTTCGACCAGACTTTTCCTGCATCTCACCTTCTACCACTCCTGGCATGTCCATCAATTGGAAGAATGCTTTTCTCCATGTCTGATTGAGGAAGCGCGTCTACTACCGTCAGCCCACTGGTTTCGTCGACGAGCGACAACCTGATCATCCCAACTTGTCAAACAAATATCTATAGTCTCAAAATGGCCCAACGAGCTTGGCATCAACACTTTGGCAGCTACCCGTGCATCCTCGGCTTGGTCACCGCCTTCCCAGTCACTTCGATATTTGTGCTATGACACCGGGACGAGCTGGCATACCTCCTCTTTTATGTCAACGACATTGTACTTACGGCCTCAAGTGATCACCTTCTTTGCCGCCTCATCGATCAGCTCCACAACGCCTTCGCCATGAAAGACCTTGGCCTGCTGCACTTCTTCCTCGGCATTCAAGTGCAGCGCACCCGCCAAGGGTTCTTTCTTCACCAAGGCTAGTACATCGAGGAACTTCTCGAGTGCACCGGTATGAGGAAAGTATGAGGACATGCAAACCCACGGCCACACCCGTCGACTCCAAGCCGAAGCTATTCTCCGCTGGCAGTGCTCTCTCCACGAATGCCACGCACTATCGCAGCAACTCAGCCGACATCACTAACACGGCCGGACATCACTTAGGTCGTGCAGCAACTCTCCCTTCACATGCGTGCTAAATGTGATGCTCATTGGTCCCTTGCCAAGTGGGTGTCATGCTATGTTCACGGGATAACACACTTGGGCATCAACATAACTGCATCGCCTTCCTCCGTCATGGTCGCTTACTTGGATTCGACTGGGCTGGGTGGCTATGACACATGACGGACCACCTCTGGCTAGTGTGTGTATGCCAGTGACTTGCTCATCTCTTGGTCTTCGAACCGGCAACAAACAGTCTCTTGCTCAAGTGCGCAGGCTGACTATCGTGCTGTCGCCAATTCAACGGCTGAATGTTCTTGGCTCCACAATTATCTGCACGAACTGCACATCGCCATCGACAAGGACACCCTCATCTATTATGCCAATGGATTTGCGGTCTACTTGTCAGTAAATCTTGCGCACCACAGACGCATGAAGCATGTTGAGCCGGATGTTCATTTCGTTCGTAAAAAAGTGGCCCTCGGCAAACTACGAGTTCTTCACCTTCCCACAAGCAAACAATTCGCAGATGTGATGACTAAAGGCCTGCCCTCTGCTGCGTTTGAAGATTTTTGCTCCAGTCTTTGTGTCAGTTCGCTAAGACTGTGGGGGGTCTAGAAGTAGCCGATTCCGTCCAGCACGACGTTGTACTTTGTAACAAATTCATCCTACTTCTAAGGCCACTATCTATAGTTCGACGAGTTAGTTCAGGCCATGATTGACTTGCACGTTCATGCACATCTTGTACAGCAGTATATATTAGCTGCCTTGAGATCAATGCAATCTGCGTTGCATCTTTGTCTTGCTTCTTACATGGTATCGGATCCAAGAGGTCTTGAGTTGATGACCCGGCTGGTGCAATTTTAAAATAAAAATTGCAGCCCAGTTTTGGTCAACATACGCCCGAGGGAACCACACACGAGGGGGAGTGTTTGAAGTATAAATGCATAGTCCACATTTCCCCACCAGCTTGAGCTTTTGGTGGAACTGGCTGATGTGTGCAGTTCTACAGACTGGATCTATTTCCAGAAGATTCAGCCATCAGGATGAAAATTGGAAAATAATAGACACTTTCAGAGTAGTCTTTACCAGGCATAATTTTAGCTCACAGAAGGACCCACGTGAGCAGGTAACTGGGATGCGATTCCCAAGACACCTTCTTATCCAAACCATATATTTCCTGAATTATTACCCAATATAAACTAAAAACTTTGAGTGCTTGATAGCCTAACAAAGAGAAAACTTGAATTGTTCATCTGCTTGTGTGATGGTTTCTATTTTTGAGCCATCATTTGTACGTGACTTCAGAAATAAAAGATCTCAATAGAGCTAGAAAATAGTCACTTTTGTGCATTGACTAAGAAAGTCTTATCTTTCGCGACTAGGCTAACATAATCTCTTATATTTACTGGCAGAGCCTAGTGGATTCGTTCAAAGTCTCACAGGGACCAGGCATCTTTCCTCGCTGACTTCCCTGTTGGTTAAGTTTCTTCCTTCACGTACTGACATGCTAATAACATGATCACTCTTGCTGCAGTTTATTCCGTCAAATTTACTGCGCGGAAGCAATGGTTCATTTGCAGCTCGGCCGAAGGTCTCATACATGTGTACAGCTTTGAAACAAAAATGCAAAAGGTCACAAGTTTCAGAGCTCATGATGGTCTTATATCACTGGTGGTTCATCCTACTAAGCCATATGTGCTTTCATGGCCTTGTTTGCATCAACACGAGAAGAAGCTTTGGGACTGGGAGAAGGGATGGGAGTGCACACAGACATTTGAGAGGGAATCCTCTGAAGGGTATTTTGCATGCCATGTTGCTTTTGACCCCAAGGAGACCAACCGTTTTGCTAGTACTTCGAATCACACAGTGAAAGTACGGTATTGTCTTTTACTGTCGAAATGTAAAAGATGAACACAAGTTTTGATGCTAAACATTAAGTGTAAATTTGTATGCTTTACGTTCAGGTTTGGAGCCTTGATGATCCCAAATCTAACTATACTCTGCCTGAGCAATTTAATGGAGTCAATTTCCTGGAATTCTTCACGCGTGATGATCAGCAGTATTTGATCTGTGGCTGTCATGATATGACCACAATGGTATGAATTTTCGTTCAGAAATACACTAAGTATCCATAATAGTACTAATGATGCATGATTTTTCATTCCCAAATCAGATATGGGATATGCAGCAGAAGACATATGTCACTAACAATCTGCAAACTTCAATGTCTCCGGTAGATTCAGTCTTCTCACATCCCAAATTACCAGTACTACTTACACGTTCATCTGATTGCACTTCTCATTTCTGGAGCTCCAAAGATTTCAGGTATTCACCAAAGTTGATAGCCCCAGTTTTTTTTTTTTTTTTGGTGGAAACAGCCCCAGTTTATATTACCGAGCTATTCTGTTGCCATGCCATATTTGAAACTGGAAAGTTGTTAGAGAAGCAAGCCGGGTGACCCATGCAGTTCACATGGTATTAGAGTATTTTTGGGATAAAAGTTATGCTAGCAAAACGGGGAAGTAGGTTGTTCCATGAAATTAGTTCTTTAAACAAGATCGACCTTGAATTAACAAAGCCATCAACCGGTGAAGAGTTACATGGCAACCAAGCAATATCGGCTGAAAGACACAAGGGAGCTGAATGGTCAGCTAACAAAACAACACACACTACAAGCACACAAATATAAAAAGAGCACTGCTAGTAATGTCCATGCCCACTGCACCTTGGCACCCAAGACAAAGAAGAAGAAGTAGCATCGAGTATTAGCCTGAAAGAATCATGGACAAATGTGATCCATTGAACTAGAGACGCACAAGGACCGCGATGCTGCCACTGGAAAGGGGAACCTATCCCCTTTTGCTTAGGCTCGAATGTGCCGAGCTGCCCCGACACGGAAACACCCAACACGAGGAAAGCATCATCTCAAAGAGAACTGGGGAAGTCACTGGCTGTGTCAACCTCCAGTGAAATGGTGCCACCCGGACTCGGGAACTGTTGTGGACCCACTAACCATATCACCACTCACGCAAAGCACCAAACTTCCTGAGGCGGCGCCTCCAAGGAGGCCACGATTCATGAGGCACGGGGCTGCCCAACCCTAGGGTGGAGAGGAGAGACATGAGTAGGTTGTCCAAGGGGAGAAGAGCCACAAAGATGTGTCGCCACTGCCATGACCGGAGCAACCAACCAAGTGTTTCCCATGGAGTTTAGCCTATCCCACCAGCACACACCTACTCTGGCCACAAAGCACACGTAGATGGTGGAGAGCCAAGGAGGAGAGGAGCATGTACTTTAGATATAGAGGGAAGAGCGGAAATCCATGCTACAACCGCTATCCGTAGGATCCTCGCTGCCCTTGAGACCAAGGGTGGCGGCTAATACCTCCCGTGCACGCCGCCTACCGAGAACTATTAGGCAAGGCAGCCTCGCCGGTTGTGGCCGCTGCCCTGCCGTCCGGAGTCCTTCGCATGGGAACAAAGCCACGACGTCCTCATTGTCCACTTTCACCGGTTTCCGCATGGGCTTGCTAGCGAGCACCTGGGATGACGGTGTGGAAGAGAGACGGTCGAGGGGCGGCAGCATCGGAGAAACCGTATCATACTTATTTCGGACGATACCCACTGAAGACACGCATCTACACACCTTTCTCTGATGATAAGCACACCAATGAGGCCTTGTTCGGTTCCTTCAGATTTGAAGGGGTTTGGAGGGGATTGAGGGGGATTAAATCCCCTACAAGTCAAAATCCACCTCAATCCCCTCCAATCCTCTCCAATCCCCTTGTGGGAGGGATTAACCGAACAAGCCCTGAGGGGGGGAATTATTCCTAAAGTGGGACAACTTGCCGCCATATACCAAACAGAGAATTATGTAGAGAAGAACTGAACCAAGTAGCCCACGCCTCTGCACACCACAATTAAGCCTGAGGTCGGGCACACCGCTATCAGGTTCACACTCCCACGCCATCTTATACGGTGACCGAGCCAGGCCAGGTCGCTGTTGGAGGTTGCCCTCACAGCTGACACGGGATTTGGGATCATCTGGGTACCGCTAACCGAAGGCCGCTGCAGCCCGGACATGCATCCCCGCTGCACGTGCTACAAGCCTACAACAGCCCACCAGGGCACCATCCTCTGCCACACAAATCACCTCATGATCAGGAACACCATGTCGCAGCTGGTAACCAAGCATATCTTGACTGATTAAACGCGTCCGAGAATAGTGGATCGCCCCCGCGTCGTCTCCTGGCGACATGGGAGGCCATCCATCCTGCTGCCACAGCCATCCTCCTGACGCCCCTCCTGTCTCACCGCTGCTTGAGGCCCTGCCGGCAAAGCTGGGCGGGTCTGAGGACGGCGGCGGCAGGGCGTTCTCCTGGCTCACCTTCTCTCTCCCAGCATGGGACCTGTACTGTTAGAAATAATCTTGTCTTAGTCCAAGTGCAGTCTCAGATGAATTAGTAGTTGTCTATCTAGGATTAGTAGAGATGTCCGTGTCATACGTAGTTTGGCCAAGTAGTACAACACTTGGTCTGGTTAGGAGAGTCCAAGTAGGTCTAGGAGTTTAAGTCAATCGGTTTCATGGGTCTGGCCCTGGCGTGTGTGTATATATACATGAGGAGGCCTGCCAAACTGTAATACCGGGAGAGAAAAAGAAATAAAGAAAAAGAGAGGCACAACACATGCCTTTGGCTAAGGGTTTTTGTGTACGCATGTTCGTTGTGATTTGATGCGATCGATCCTGAGGCAACTTCCGACATTGGGTATCAGAGCAAGGTCGATTTGAAGTTGTGCTTGCTCCGGGGTGGCGACCTACTAGCACCTCGGGGTGGACAGTGAAGTCGCTCGGTGGTGTAGCGACGAGGATAATCTGGCGATCGCCGTTCGACGAAGCGACATGGAGGGAGAGGATAGGTTGTCGTCGGCAAGCTGGTGGAAGATGATCATTGACGGGGGCGGTGGTGCCGAGATGCTGTGCTGGAAGAGCTCGTCAAGATCGTCATTCGAAAGAGTCAGTTGAGTCAAGAGTCATGCAAGTTACCACGTGTTGGTCTTCGTCGAATCAGCGAGTCGTTGTCGTCATGTCCGAGTGCTCATCTCTACGAAGGTTGGTTGAAGATGAAGCATGTCACGGTCGATGGGCTGTCCGGTCTGGTGTAGCATAGAGGGCAAAGACATGAAGCGAAGATCAAGCTCAAGCGTATAGTGGGACGAGGACCAGTGAAGGGGAACCTCTTCAATGAAGAACTGTCTCTACATGAGACGGTGTGTGATCCAATGACATGTATTGCGTCAGGTGTGGGCGGTGTAGTCCGCATGGCTGCGTGACTGGGAGTCTGGATCATACATTGAGATGGATCGTCAAGGCACGGATCGTCAACAAGTCAAGACCAAAGAAGGCACAAGAAGATGAAGATGACAAGTCAAGATGGCAAGCCGGTGGAAGGTGATCGTTTTCGGGGGCGGTGGTGCCGAGATGCCACAGCCATCCTCCTGACGCCCCTCCTGTCTCACCTTTGCTTGAGGCCCTACTGGTGAAGCTGGGCGCATCTGAGGACGGCGGCGGCGGGGCGTTCTCCTGGCCCACCTTCTCTCTCCAAGCATGGGGCTTGTATGACCATGGCGGCTGGGAGATGTCGGAGCTGGTACCTGCTTCGGCGGGCAGCTTGCATGGGTCGGCGGCGGTGGACCGGCCTTAATTCATGGTGGGATGGCTGGTGGCTGGCGTGCACGAGGTAGCGACGCTCTGATCTGAAGCGGCAATGTTCTCGGACAAGGCAGCGCGGGCAACATGGGCAGGGAGCAATATTGTCTGACATCCTCCATTGAGATCTGATGCTCCCGAGACTGCTCTCCCAAAGGCGGTTAGGCTGCAGTGATGGAGGTGGTGTCGATCTTGCGGTTAGCGGCAGCTGCGCTCCAGCTTTGCGCGGGCAATGTTGATCTTCCTTTCGTCGCGGTGTTTTTGTGCCTGCGTTCGTTCGTGTTGGTTGTGTGCATCCTAACTATGCAGAGGCTGGGTGTGTGCTCAATATATTTTGTATCCTTTTGATGCTCCATGTTGAGCAAATAAAATCCACCTCTTTTCACGCCGCGCGGGTTTTCCCCCCAAGGTGCTCTGACGGTGCCGAGAGGGGAAGTAGATGGGTTGGTGGCTAGGGTTCGGTGTGCCCTTCCAGTTCCATCCGAGGACTTGACGCATTTTGTGCCCCAACTTGTTTGCCTTGGATCTCATTTATAGATTAATCAATAGTATTGTAAGAAACGGGCTATCGATAATTATTGCCATAGTTTTCCCTCGGTCTCTGCCACATGCTGATGCCTGCACGGCATCACACAAAGAGCTCGACAGTGCCGGTTCTTCTTTTATTTGTAATGACAGACATCGGTGCTGTTTCATTTTGATATGAGCCCATTCAATATCGTGGTAGGATAGGCCTGTCTCTACCCTAGCAAAGATGGGCCTTAATGTTTAACAAAATAAAAAGCAGTCCGACACATTTGAATGATCCAAATATCCTGTTCTCCTTTTAGAGCACATAGTAACATCTCTAATTATGTACTCGAAAAACATAATATGAAAATTTGTCTGGTGTGTAGTTAAAAAAATGGAAATATGTCAACAGATATATTCAGCTCATTTTGTTCTATTAGAAAAATGGAAATTTCTCAAAAGATCTTCTTTGGATAAGGAACATTTTCATTCAATTTCTCAACCGAGTATGTAGTTAGTTTGCATGCCTCATTCTTGATCTTAAGAGTTTGTATGCGAGTGCTTCCTTTACACAGGCTTGTGGGAGTCCTTGACTACAGTTATGGAGGAAATATGCATGGTGTCACATGTTTGACGGGATCGGAAAAAAGGTAGTCAATTTTCTCCAAGAGCATTCCTAACTGCTGTGCAAACAGAAAATAATCAAAGTTTGATACTATAGTATATTGTGCACAACAGCAGATGTATCAGCTTCAGTGCTTGGCAAAATTAGCAGGATTTTCTTCCAAAATTAGCACATGTATCTTCTACATCAGGGCCGAGGCAGGCGCAAAAATTATTATTTAGATGCCACAAATTTCGTGACGAGGAATATCTAGGCCCCTAGTCTGCATTGTCAATGTGTACAAGCAAAGAAAATTAAGAACTATCCCAAAGAATCACTACCGAACTAATCAATTGGGAGCAATTTTTCCTTTCTTAATCGTAAACCGCACCTATAACATTATTCTCACCTATGCAAAATCTGTAAACTAATGTGTCTTTATTTGAAGGTTTGTGATTGGACAAGAAGCTGCATTAACAATCCTGGAAATTGATAATAAGAAATGTCCAAACGACTCGACGGAATCTAGACCAGAAGACACAAATTCTCAGGTGAGCTCACTTGAGTTTAACCTAGTGGTTGTTTGAATGATTTGTAGGAAAACCATTTAAGTTAGCCTTTTGGTTAAAGTTAGTCCATAGAATTCCTTGTTTGGATGGGGAACAAAGAAAATATGATTATGCACTACAATTGCAAACAAGAGGCTTCGTCTAGCTCTCGCCCTTCCCACGGCAACAACACCACAGCCCAACTTCCCAACACAATTGGAAGGCTTTCTCTCCCATGTTGGTCATTGTCGACGTCGCCTCCTCAAGAATTCGCCACCTCATAGGACTTCACAGTCGCATCAAGACACTATCACAAGATCTCGCCATGGACAGCACGCGACGCGCGACATCCCATGTTGGATCAGCTTAAACTTGCATGCTCTCACGGTATTGCTAAACAGGCTAGCAGCAGCAGGCGCAAACGAATCACCAGTGACACCCGCCACTTACCTTCTACAACTGCTAGTACGTCACCAGTGGTGGGTTGATTTGTTGATTTGTTCAACCACCACTGGTACCGTTGATTTGTTGTCCAGGCTAGAAAATAATGTTATTGCGGCAGCGTGACAGCGTCTTCGGCCAAATGGCTAATTTTTCAGTTTAATAGTAATAGTATTACCAAATAGGCTAGTAGTCGCCGCCGCAGGTCCGCCTCCTCTCCGATGGCCCTAGGGCCATGGGGGCGCGGTGGATCTCGGCAAGGGCCAGCGGGAGGGCTCCGTTTTTAGTCGTTTCTTTCAGTTTTGCTAGGGTTTGTGTCCTACTCAGGAAGACGAGACGGCGGCGGCTCCCTGAAGATGGAATAAAGGTCTCCCCGCCTAGTCCCCGTTCCGGCGGCGCGTTTAGCACCGTTGGTGGGCGTGTGGAGGTGTGTCTCCGGTGGATCTATCTTTGGTGGATTTGCTCGGATCTCGTCGTTGTTCGTCTACGTTCGCGTGTCTTCGGATTGGATCTTTCTGATCTACGTTATTCTTCATCTGCGGCGGTTGCTGTTCTGGTGCGCTGGTCCTACGGGGCCTTAGCACGACGACTTCCCGACTGTCTACTACAACAAGTTGTGCCTGACTCCGGCGATGGAGGGCGATGACGGCGCGCGCTTTGCTCGCTTCAGATCTTGGTAGTCGTCGCTAGGTGGTCTATGGATCTGGATGTAATTTTTATTATTTCTGGTATTCGTTGTACTGCCATGATTGAAGATGAATAGATCGGAAATTTTCTCGCAAAAAAAAAAATAGGCTAGTATCATATACCACAGTTTAATAGTAAACAGTAACACTGCAGTTTAACAGTAACAGTAACACTGCAGTTTAACAGTAATAGTAATATCATATAGGCTAGTACCAAATATCTTGTACAATTTAACACTTCGACATAACACTAACATCATATAACAAGTTCACTAGTAGAAAAGGGGGCAATGGTCCAGGCCGGTCCAGCCCATTAGTCCCGGTTCAATCCAGAACCGGGACCAATGGGGGCATCGGACCCGGTTCGTGAGCCCCGGGGGCCGGCCGGGCCACGTGGGCCATTGGTCCCGGTTCGTCTGGACCTTTTGGTCCCGGTTGGTGGGATGAACCGGGACCAATGATCCCCGCTCCTGGCCCACAACCATTCGTCCCGGTTCGTGGCACGAACCGGGACCAAAGGAAACCCCTTAGTCCCGGTTCCTGCCGTCAACCGGGACTAAAAGTTGGTGCCCGTTGCGACCAGAGTTTAGTCCCACCTCGCCAACCGAAGGGGAACGGGACTGGTTTATAAGCCCCTCCCTCTCTACCTTATTGAGCTCCTCCGATAATGAAAATAGATGCGCTTATATAGGTAATTTAGCATAAATTCATACGGATTTCTCTTGAAATTCGTTATGAATTTAAGTTGAATTTCCTCTATAAGCGCATCTGTACTCATTTCTGAGTAGTTTTTTTTTCTGCTATATTATTTTTTCTGAGTTATAATAAGTCATTACAAATAAAAAAGAGACGCAATGCTCGTTAATCTGCTTCAACCCTTTCGGGATAGTGTCAATTGCACTGCACATAGCTCTGTGCAGTCTACCATATCCCGCAAGGGTTGAAGCCGACCAACGTGCAGGAGCATTGAGCATCTTCGTCATTGTATCTGCACTCAGGGCTTATAAACAGCTGCGAGTGCCTCTCGCTTGGCGAGGTGGGACTAAAAAAAAACAGCTGCAGAGTCCGTTGGTCCCGGTTGGTGGCACCAACCGACCATCTTCGACTTTCCCGGTTAAGGGCTGCAACCGGGACCAATGCCCTCTTTTGTCCCGGTTTGTGCCACCAACCGACCAAAGGTCTCGTTTCGCCTTTGGGCTCTTGAAAAGAGGCATTGGTCGGTTGGTGGCACAAACCGACAAAGAGGGCATTGGTCCCGATTGCCACGAACCGACAAAAGCTTTGCTATATAAGTAGCACTTAGGAAAATTTCAGAACCGCATCCCCACTTCGATCTCCTGCTCCTCGCCATGCCTCCCCTGCCGCCCGACACCGTCGCCGCCCGCCCGCGCCGTCGCCGCCTGCCTCATTCGCCGTCGCCACCTGCCCTGCCTGCGCCGTCGCCGTCAGCCACGCCCGCCAGCACGACGCCGTCGTCGCCGCCCGCCCGACCACGACCGCCCGCGCCGTCCGCCCGCCCGCCCGCCCACGCCGTCGCGCCCGCCCAGACGCCCCTGCCGCCACGCACACCTACGCCGTCGCCCGTCGTTGCGGCAGTCGCCTCTTTTTATTTTTTCTTAGATTTGTTTTAGATTTTTTTAGTTCATAGATATTTTTGTTAGATTAGATTGTGTAATTTAGATATGTAGTTAATGTAGATTGTGTAATTAATTTGTTAGTTTTTATGTTAGATTTTTTTTCTGTAAAAGATTTGTGCATATTATGTAAGATTTTTATGTTAGATTTTTTATGTTAGTTTCTTTATGTTAGTTTTTTTCTGTAAAATTTGTTCATAATATGTTAGATTTTTTATGTAAGGTTTTATTTAGATTTTTTATGTTAGTTTTTTTATGTTAGTTTCTTTATGTTAGATTTTTTTCTGTAAAAAGATTTTTTAGTTAGTTTTTATGTTAGATGTTTTATGTTAGATTTTTTATGTTAGATTTTTTTAGATTTTTTGTAGTTCATAGATACTTTTGTTAGATTAGATTGTGTAATTTAGATATGTAGTTAATGTAGATTGTGTAATTAATTTGTTAGTTTTTATGTTAGATTTTTTTTCTGTAAAAAGATTTGTGCATATTATGTAAGATTTTTTATGTTAGATGTTTTTATGTTAGTTTCATTATGTTAGTTTTTTTCTGTAAAATTTGTTCATATTATGTTAGATTTTTTATGTAAGGTTTTTATGTTAGATTTTTTATGTTAGTTTTTTATGTTAGTTTCTTTATGTTAGATTTTTTTCTGTAAAAGATTTTTTAGTTAGTTTTTATGTTAGATTTTTTTTCTGTAAAAGATTTGTTCATATTATGTAAGATTTTTTATGTTAGTTTCTTTATGTTAGATTTTTTTCTGTAAAATTTGTTCATATTGTGTAATTTAGATCTTTTGTAGGATTAGATGTGTAGTAATTTAGATATGTATTATATTATGTTAGTTTTTTTCTGTAAAATTTGTTCATATTATGTAAGATTTTTTATGTAAGGTTTTTATGTTAGATTTTTTATGTTAGTTTTTTTTCTGTAAAAGATTTGTTCATATTATGTAAGATTTTTTATGTAAGTTTTTTATGTTACATGTTTTATGTTAGATTTTTTATGTTAGTTTTTTATGTTAGATTTTTTTTCTGTAAATAGATGTGTAGTAATTTAGATCTTTATGTAGGATTAGATGTGTAGTAATTTAGAAAAAGGAAAAAAAGAAGAAGTAGTTTATATATGAAGTAGTTTGTTTTTAGTAAGTACTACTTATTTATTTATAGTAAGTGTTTAGTAGTTGAGCTAGATAGATTTAATTAATAAGACTACTTTTATTTAACTATATATAGAAGTAGTTCCCGCGTCGACGTCGGCGATGCCTATCCCGCATCCTCGTCGTCGTCGAGTCGGCGATGGAGGCCTGCTTGATCAGGGTCATGTTCGGACTGGGCTCCGCCGGGTTGGTATTGGGAGGTGCTACCTTCGGGGACGTAGTAGGTTGGTGAGGAGGCAACCCGTTGTTGACCCGATCCTTGTTTGGTGGCGGTCGCGTGGGCCAGTGACGGTGGTGAGGCATCCGGACACCGCCCGCGTCGATACCCGTCGGGTGCTACGGTTCTAGTTTTATTAGTGATAATATTCGATGATGTACGGACACCAAGAGATGATGTAGTATTCAACCCGTATGTACATCGATCATCTATAGTCAACCCGTGATTTATAATAATGATCTAGTTTAATATTTGAATTATGAACGTAGGCCGGAAATGTCGTCCTCATCTAACGACGAAAATCGCCCGGGGGAGTGCGACTGGTGCCACGATGACCGAGGTATGTGCGACAGATTCATTGAGCTGGAGGAAGATCGGCGATTCAGCATTAAGCTCGAGGAGACTTGCGATGTTCATACTGATGCATAGCAGCGACAATAGTTTTTTTCGTAATTAAGCACGACTTCAACTATTTTAACATGTAATTTTCATCTTTTCAATTCGACTAGCTTATCCCATGCTTTGCAAGACGCTATGTCTTGGAGAGGATGGATTTTGAAGACCACGAAAATTTCAAACAAAAAATTGTCCTAAGTACCGAACATGATGTGGATTTTCAAGTAAAGCTGTACAATGCTCAGAGTGTAACCCATTTTGGTTGCAAAATTGGGATGCATTTTGCAAGATGTATGGTCTTGATGAGGGTATGATTATCACCATGGATCTTGGTGATCCTACAATCGAGCAAGAGACACCTACGATTTGGGTCTTTGTGCATACACCTCCAGTTCTTCCCTCATGTGAGCTAAACATAGTTATTAAGTAATTTATATTGTTTATTTCAAAATATATAGTTGAAAACTTATCTCCATTGACAGCTTATTTTCATTCTTCAAAGAATGTGCGGAAGATGGTAGACAGAACATACTACACCGAAGGCTGCGAATTAACTTATCGGGAGAACGACATCTAGTCGGATTTTGTAGAGATCTTGAGAATTACAATATCTACAATCAAACTCCTCAACATTATGGTCAATACGTGCCACTAGTGCACGTGTTGAACTACGATAACTACCATGGAGATACCTTGAATACGATTATTTTTACTATTACAACATCCGTGCATCTTTTTGCACACTTCTAAACTAGTACATCATTGCTAACTACGAAGTTATTACTATGTTTTTCAACAGATAATCCCGAATGAGTGTGTCCTCATCGATGTATACGCGTGGTAGCCTTCATGTTTTGAACATACTACCAGGTCGTCCTACGAATCTCAACTGTCCATATCGGGTTTCTAAAAGAAGTGGAGACATAACAATCAAAGAATGGAAAAAATGTATGGACAGTCGTAAGGAGCTTCTTGGAAGCAATAAGCAGCGAAAGGCAAGAATTGGAGACAGGATGATCGCCATTCTTCATAATGGAGAGTCAGGGTCTATATTGTTTTATGCTATTTTACCTTAAGGGTGTTTTAGGTCCTATACCGTAATCGATGATCATGTGCTAAGAACAATTATATATGTAGGGTTGGGTTCGATGACTATATACGAGGATGATGATCGTATGACTTATTATTAATAACGAGCTAGTAGAAGTAGTATGATGATGCATGATTAGTAGGACTTTATTATATACATATATATGATGATGTATGATGCAAAGCATGCATGAGCCATGTCATATATATATCTGCGGGTGCAATGAACATATAGCAGCAGCGTTGATAAACCAAGGACGAAGATAAGAGAGGACACTTCTCTCTATTAGCTAGCTATAAATAACAACCTAAAAATAAACCACAAAACCCCTAAAGCAGCCACTTTCTTAAAAAAAGACTTTTGGTCCCGGTTGGTGCCACCAACCGGGACCAAAGACCCTCTGACTGGGCTCGGTGCACATCGCCACGTGGAGTTACATTGGTCCCGGTTCGTCTTTGAACCGGGACTAATGTCTGGTGGCATTAGTAACGACCCATTAGTCCCGGTTCATGAACCGGGACTAAAGGCCCTTACGAACCGGGACTAATGGGTTGTTTTCTACTAGTGGTTCAACAAAGTACTAATATCATATAGCCATTATGGCTACGAACTAATGATCCGCACCGAGTACTATGGTGAGCCGGAGGAGTTCTAGAACACCAGGATATTGTCATTAGATTTCCTCAGAAACATCAAGATGGTCTTCCTAGCTTCCATCATATGTATTGTGTTAATCAAGTAGCTAGGATATTTTCATTTCTGTTAGTGGGCTGCATTAGTTGGCAGGCCCGCCTAGTTTACCTATTCACTCGTTTTGCTTTGCCAAAGGCATGCAGCATTCACGTTGCGGCCATGAAGGGTTTAGCGGTGGTGTTTGTTAGGCCACGGCATGGAGATCGTGAGATGCCGCGATCGTAGCGTGGCGTGGCGATGGTGCCGGGTCAGCCGGAGATCCACGTTGTAAGCCCTGAATAAGACGAAGAGAAAACAGAAAAGCTCTGAGCTAGTAGGGCACAATGCTAACTTCTTTGCGTGCCCTGTTCATCGTCTTCGACCTCATTTAAGTGTGGAGAGTTACCAATTTGAAACGACAAGTGGCATCAGAGCTTTCCTTGAGACCACGCGGACATGGCTGGCAGCAAGGAGCCGGTAGATAAGAATATGGCGGGAGGCTCTGGGTCAAAGTTGCCGCCACATTCAAGGTCCCCGCCGCGTTCCCACATGAGGTCACGCGGGCAGAGCAGGACGTCGTGCGGACTCGAGCTCCCAGTGCTTGTGGTGCCGAAGGTGATCCGGGAGTCTGGATCGGCAAGATGTCCGACGCTCATGAAGCCGAACTACAACAACTAGTCTGCTGATGAAAGTGATGCTGGCGGGGCGAGGCTATTCTGGGAACAGTGCCGCCCGAGATGGCGCTGGAGGCCACTCTGGGAATAGTACCGCCCGAGATGTTGGGCACGCTCGCCGTCAAGCCATCAGTGAAGGCGGCATGCGATGCGATCGCCACCATGCGCATCGACGGTGAACGGGTGCGCGCAGCTAAGGCGCAGTGCGTGGCCCGGGAATTTGAGACCAACGAGGTCCGCGATGGCGAGTCAGTGGATTACTTTGCGATGTGGTTGGGGTCCATGATCACCAACCTCAGTATCCTCGGCGACAAGATCATAGAGAAGAAGGTCGTCCGCAAGTTCTTGCGCATCGTGCTGCCAGGCTACTAGCAGATCGCCCTTTCGATTATGACACTCTTCGACCTCAGTATGCCGAGCATTGAGGACTTGACGGGACGCCTCAAGGCCATCGAGGAGCAGTATGGTCACGACGGAGACATTCATGATGGCAGGAGCCTGCTGCTCACCGCAGAAGAGTGGGCGGCGGCATGATGGAACAAGCGCAAGGTGACTAGTCACGTGGCAAGCCCATGGGCTGTGGTGGGTGCAACGGAGGCCATGGCAGAGGACAGCACGATGGAAGGTGGAAGGATGGCAAGCCCAGAGGAGGTGCACCGAGCGGCGGCTAGGGGTTGTCGAACGGTGGCTACCATTTCAAGGGAAACTGCCACACTACGGAATCTAGGAGCACATGTCCCACGACTGCAACAAGCACTGCAAGCTGCGTGAGGAGGAGGCGAACTTGGTGCAGAGCAACAACGAGCAGCCAGGTTTGCTCATGGCTCTGTGCTGCGGCCTTGTGTAGATTGACACCGAGCCGGCGAACCAAGCGTTCTACCTCAACGAAAAAAAGTGGTGCCGCAGAAGGCGACCCGCGAGGTGTGGTAGCTGGATACTAGGGCTAGCAACCACATTACCAGAGATCATGAACTCATTGCAACGCTGGTTGAGTCGGTGACTGGCACAATGAAGTTCGGAGACAGCTCATCGGTACAGATCCGTGGTAGGGGATCGATGATGTTGAAGTGCAAGAATCAGGCCCACCAAGTTCTATCTGAGGTATACTACATCCCCTCTCTAAACAGTAACATTGTCAGGAATGTGCGGCTAGATGAAGATGATGAAGGTATCCGGGGAATGTGCAGCTATATAACATATATCTGCCTTGTATGCACAAGGTATCGCGGAGTACCAACAATTCTGTGATAATAAGTGGAATCAACAAGTGGAGCATCACTTACTTTTCTAATCTTGAGTCGTTGTTCCATCCGTCACCTTTCCAAGTTTTGTTGAGCATAAGCAGACTGAGAGGGAGTTGTACCACTAGGACCTTGTTTTACTTCAATTGCAAGGTAAAATTTCAACAAACCAAGGTCACTCATCGTGGATTTTTTCTTCATTTGTGACTTGAATGCTTCTATCTCAATCTTGCTGCCTCTGGTAATGACCAAATCATCAACACAAACATCGAAAAGACCCGAATTACCTTCTGACTTCTTGTAAACAACATGCTCGGTTGGACAGTTTTCAAAACTCATAGCTTGGAGAGTAGCATCCAACTTTGCATTCTGTAGTGGGCTTTGTGCAACATGAAGGCCTTCTTCTCTTTTCGGTTGATAGTAAAACCAAGAGGTTGTGACACATACTTCAAGCTCTCCATTAAAAAAAGCGGATTTCACATCCATGTGAGGTGCCAATGCAATTAGGACACACACGGTTTCTATCCGTGCAATAGGTGAAAATACTTCATCAAGGTTTATACCTTGACTTTGCACATATCCCTTTGCTACTAACGTTGCTTTGTGCTTTACCACATTTCCTTTGGTGTCTTTAGTCAACTTGAACACCAATTTGAAGTCAATTTCTTTCTGACCATGTGGAAGCTTCACAAGTTGCCAAGTCTGATTTCTCTGAATGGAGACGAGCTCCTATTTCATAGCTTGTTGCCAACACAACTTCTTCTCAGCTTCTTGGAATGTGGACGGCTGCTCCATACCCATTAATATATCCCGGTGTACTCAAGCTGCACCTCCTTAGTTTCATCATATATTTCCTCCAAAAACCTATTCCCTTGTGGCCCCACATATGAATTCGAGGCAATGGAAGTGCTCGACGAGCCACTAGAACCAAACCCCGGAAGTGATGGCGAAGGGGTTCGAAAAACTGAAGCTTTCGCTGACATGACAACAGATTTCATTTCCATGGCAGGGGTTCTCATTGGAGTTTCTGCTGCCACGATAGCATTTTCCCCCGATGTTTCCGCTACCACCGTAGGAGTTCCAAGGTTGATCCCAATTGAAAAGGTACTCCAACTGGCTTCACTTGGCTACTGCTTCGCCACATTGCTTGACCAATCCCACTGTCTCTGCTTGTCAAAAATGACATCTCGTGACACATGTAGTTTTTGAGTTCCTGGATCATACATGCGGTAAGCCTTGGACTTTGTTTCATAGCCTATGAAAAGTATAGGTGAGCTCCTATCTCCCAAATTGGGCCAGAATGTGCGGAAGTGTTCGACACTAGGCTTCTTCTCGTACCATGCCTCATATGCGGTCATACAGGACATATTCTTTGTGGTTGTCTGGTTGAGAAGATACATTGCAATTATTGTTGTCTGTCCCCAAAATCTGGTTAGTACTTGCATGCTCTAAAGCAAGCTCCTCATCATGCCGACCACTGTTTTGTTTCGTCGTTCCACTACCCCATTTTGTGGCAGGGAGTATGGTGCTATCAAGTGGTGATTAACACCGAACTCCTCACAATACTAAGTGAATTGATTCAAGGTGAACTTGCCCCCACGGTCCGTCCTCAACACCTTCAGTTTGCAGCCAGATTCTAACTCAGTCGCAGCCTGAAACTTTTGTACTACAACAAAAGCTTTATCCTTCGACCTCAACTGGACAATCTACATGAAACTAGGTGGTCCATAGACCACCTCTTTACAAGAAGCCAACTCTTCTGACAAGGCCCCCTCGTCGTCCCTGCTACTTCTTCAGCTTGCGTTGATTTTTCCCTTGAAGAGGAAAGGGTGATGCAGCAAAGTAGAGATAAGTATTTCACTCAGTTAGAGAACCAAGGTATCAATCCAGTAGGAGAAGAATGCACAAGTCACCTAATACCTGCACAAACAATCAAACACTTGCACCCAATACGATAAAGGGGTTGTCAATCCCTTCACCGTCAGTTGCAAAGTTGAGATCTGATAGATATAGGTGTAAAAGATTACTAAAACATGAATGTAAATAGAAGTAAATAAATTGCAACAAGGTATTTTTGGTATTTTTAATATATAGATCTGAAAATATAATGAGGAAAATAGACCCGGGGGCCATAAGTTTCACTAGAGGCTTCTCTCTTGAAGGCAAATATCACGGTGGGTAAACGAATTACTGTCGAGCAATTGATAGAAAAGCACAAAGTTATGATGATATCTAAGACAATGATTATGCAATATAGGCATCAGGTCCGTATCAAGTAGACCGACTCCTGCTTGTATCTACTACTATTACTCCACACATCGACCCACTCCTGCCTGCATCTAGAGTATTAAGTTCATAAGAACAGAGTAATGCATTAAGTAAGATGACATGATGTAGCGGGATAAACTCAAGCAATATGATGAAAACCCGATCTTGTTATTCTCGATGGCAACAAAGCAATACGTGTCTCGCTACCGCTACTTTGTCACTGGGTGATATCACGCAAGCTTGAACCCAAAGCTATGCATCTCTCCCATTGCAAGAAAAACCAATCTAGTTGCCCAAACTAAACCAATAATTCGAAGATAAATACAAAGATACCAAATCATGCATATAAGAATTCAGAGAAGATTCAAATAATATTCGTAGATAAGTTGATCATAAATCCACAATTCATCGGATCTCGACAAACACACCGCAAAAGAAGATTACACTGGATAGATCTCCAAGAACATCGAGGAGAACATGGTATTCAGAATCAAAGAGAGAGAAAGCCATCTAGCTACTAGCTATGGACCCGTAGGTCTGTGGTAAACTACTCACGCTTCATCGGAAGGGTAATAGAGTTGATGTAGAAGCCCTCCGTGATCGAATCCCCCTCCAGCAGGATGTCGAAAAAGACCCCAAGATGGGACAAGGTTTCGGTGGTAGAAACGTGTTTTCGTGGATGCTTCTGATGTTTCTGAAATATACGTGAATATATAGGAGGAAGAGCTAGGTCAGGTGAGTCCCGAGGGGCCCACAAGGTAGGGGATGCGCCCTACCCCACTGGGCGTGCCCTCCACCCTTGTGGCCGCCTCGCGGCTCTTCTAACTTGCACTCCAAGTCTCCTGGGTGTCTTCTGGTCCAAAAAAATCATTGCGAAGGTTTCATTCCGTTTGGTATTCGTTTTCTACGAAACTCAATAACAAGGAAAAAACAGAAACTGGCACCGGGCTCTAGGTTAATATACTAGTCCCAAAAATAATATAAAATAGCATATTAATGCATATAAAACATCCAAAACAGATAATATAATAGCATGGAACAATAAAAATTATAGATACGTTGGAGACGTATCAGTCCCCGCTAGGTCGACTCGGACAACGCCCTAAACCCAGCCGTCAGGGGTGCACACTCCCTCGTGTCCTCCCTCCCTCCTCCGCCACTGAGCGACGCCACCGTTCAAAGCCCCGGCGTCAACGCTGGCGGAGGACATCGCCTCTCTGCCAGGAATCTGGGGTTGTGCGCCCCCCCGAATCGTGTGGAGGCATGCTTGATCCAATCGGCAACGTCGATGGCTGTGGCGCGGCGGCGTCGAAGGCGGCATGGGCCAAGGGCGCGGCAGACAGCCCTATTCGGGCGGCTGCGGTGGCGGCGCGACATCCGCCTTTGGAGTGGCGGCGGCGACGTGAAGGGCCTTGTGGTTGTGTCGGTGGCACTTCCAGACAGATATGTTCTGACCAGTGCAATCGGAAGTGGTTGTCAACTCTTCCGCCAGAGGTGGACAGCCTGCGGCTGGTTGGTTGGATCTTGAGATTCTTCATCTAGTCCTGGATATGAGTCGGGGTGACATATTTGCCGGTGAAAACCGATACGTTAGTTTTTTCATGCTATGACATATTTGACATAGTTGACTATGACATGAACGGCGCCAGAAATATGACTCACCATTCATGTCATATTTTTTCTTTTAGGAGAAACAACAACCTATTAATGAATAATTTACAATGTCAGTTAGTGGCCTAAGAACACACCTACGCTCGAGCTTTAACTTTCATCGCATTGCTTCATATCTAGATGTTTAGAGTAGTAGTCAGTAACACATCCCGTTTGTGGTTTCAAGCACTGACGTCAATACTGGTTCTGTCATTCTTTTGCCAAATAGAATTGAAAAGAATATACGTACCGAACATGAATATGTCCTTGGATTTGATAACCATCTGTCACACACACACAAACCCTGTTCTCAGGTAGGTTCATGAATATGTCCTTGGATTTCATAACCATCTGTCACACACAAACCCTATTGTCTCCAGAATACAACTGAAACACACACACAAACCTTGTTGTCTCCACAGTTCATGAATATGTCCTTGGATTTGATAACCATCCGTCACACACACAAACCCTGTTCTTGGATAGGTTCATGAATATGTCCCTGGATTTGATAACCATCTGTCACACACACAAACTGTGGCACCCCGGCTCAGCGCGACCGGACCACCCCGTATTCCAACCCAAAGATCAAGTCTTCTCGAATACGGCATTGCTTGGCATAGAACAAATCAACTCTTTATTTCAATCGATATGGACAAAAGGGTTCTAAAGACCCAAGGATTACATCGGTACGGCGACACTATGCCTACTAAGGTAGCTCTATGCTAGTAGCGGAACCAAGTTAGGAAGCGGAATAACTCTCAGTGGCGGAATAACGATGACAGTGGTCAACTTCAATACACAGGGACTCTGGCTGGAACGTGTATCCTAGCTCGCAAACTCAGGATGCTCGACAAGCAAGAAAACATGACATGACCTGCAAACTGGCATGATACGCCAAGTGAGTACTTTGAATGTACTCGGAAGCTCACCATAACTAAAGCAATCAAGACAAACAATAGCATGACATTTACAGGTTTAAACAAGGATGAACATGATATCACTAGAATAATATAAGCATGACATGAACATATGAACAATGATCGTACTAGCATGCAGCATGTTTAATATCATGATTCCACTTACTCTGTTCGAAGGTTACCTCGTAACCACCACATGTATAAAATTACCACCATGGACATCACATGATCATCTTAGGTTCAACCAAGCTTGGTATAAACAATACTGTAGTGATCATCACATGACCACAAGGAGCTTGAGTTTTACCCGGAATCATCACATGGCACAATAAATATCAACCCACCTCGGTATCCTCGATACGCTGTGATCCTCTCATGATCACATAAAGATCAACCAACTTCTTTCCTCATCGAACCGAGGTTATTAGTAATGTTGAACGATTGTGTGACCTACTACGAACTGGGCCCATATCCGCGGCCACGGCTATCGATATATTATGCGCTCTATAGAGGTTAGTACACTGTACCCACACCACGGAACCCAAGGCCTCATGCTCCCATTCGGGTGGACCAATGGCGTTCCAACAAAACTGATCTATTGCGTGACACTCTCCCGGCACTCTGACAAACTCCCCTTTTGGCTAAGTCCTCGGTGGCCCCGATGTTACAACGTGACATCCGCCAGCTTCATAGCCGGCCACCGTCATCGCAAAACAAAAACTGTCCCAAACGGCGACATGAGCTAAATACCGAACACTGGCACACAAGTCTATGGTCACTTACCTGATCAGGGTAACACGCACACATAACCTTCCCTAGTGGGACGCACCGGCGAGAGGCATGACAATAGACCGAGTTAGGACCCCCCATAAGGCAAGTGTTGCTGCGCTGGTCAGCTCGATTTGGTGGCACCATGACTCAACCAACAGGTGTTCAAGTCCAATTACGTCAGGTTTAACTTGAATGGTAATGAGCTGAGTCTAAATAACGTAATGAAATAACAATGCATATGAGCATGATATCAACATGAGCATGGATGTGAAGCATAGCCATTTAACATAACGATCATAGTATCAAGAATATTTATTCTACTAATGCAAATGAGCATGGCAATATTAATGAGCATGAATGTGACAAGTATTATACTACATATGAAAATAGCACGATCAGTAGCATCGTAACTAAATATCAGAATAGAGCATGATAATAATATTAGCAAGTAGTCATTTAACCAACTAGATGCAAAAGATCATGGCCTAAAGATATGCAGGGATTCAGAAAGATATATAAAGCATTCACAACCTATTAACAAGCACAAATTAATTAAATATTCAAGTTGAAACACTGGCACCCGCAAGGCCATCATGTAAGTGGTTGTCGTGGCTTGCCTAGGGATGAAGGATTGTTCGAGCAGAAGTGCGGTGACTCACGGAAAGAATCGCCGGAAATGTTTCTCTCTCGGCAGAGCTGAATCGAAGTTACGTTGTGGAGATATGGCCGTTCATTCGTTAAGCAAAAAAATATTAAAAATCTGTCCATTTCTAATCTAACTAATGAACAATCGCTATATAAAGGTTTTGGCCGTGAGTTTTAAAGAGAAAGCATGTTTCTGGAAGTACGCGTTCCCTTAGAGAAAATGCATTGTGGCTCAAGCCCGTAGCCGAATACGCTTTCACCTACGGAAAGCATAAACCCAAAATTATGCTTCCACCTAAACACATCAGCGGGTTCGGCTAGGTAAACACGTGAGGCTTACAGATGGGGTCGGCGAGTCTTCTCTGTCTCCTCCAGTCGTCTTCTACCTCGCGACAGAGAGCGACAGAAGCACCGGCTGCCGCGGTTCTAGCCGCTGCGCCGGACGGGAGGCTGACCCGACGGCTTGGGTGTGTGCCCAGCTCCACGCCGCACACGAAGGAGGTCACGCCGACCGCGAGGGCTACAGGGATGAGCGGCGCTTCGGCAGTGCGGACGTCCGCTGTAGCGAGCTTGGGCTTGCTGAGACGAGTCACCGGAGGATGAGGGGAAAGGCGAGGAAGCTCAGCAGCTCGTGGGGTTCCTCAGGGGATGGAATGAGGAGGGGAGGAGATCTACACAACGCGAATTTGAGAGGGAAGGGGCAGCGGCCATGGTGGCCATTGGAGGGGCAGGGGGGCATGGATGCGTGGCCAAGGGGAATAGGGAAGAGGAGTAGGCGAGAGGCCAAGGGAATCTTCTAGACATGATACCATGGCGAGATCGTGAGGGAACGGATTAATAGAAGGGGCCCGACTGCTAGAGCGCGCAGACGTGCATGCCCTGCACGGTCACCGCGTGAACAGGCGCACGCGGTGCACTCTAGCTCTGCAAACCGTGTCTGGGTGATAGGTCATTTATCAATGAGTGGCAAAGAGAAAAGCAACGAGAACATGGAGCCATGAGGTGACTAGAGGCAGCTCAAAGACAATTGAACAGGAAGGTGTTTGTTGCTTTCTGGGGAAGATTGGTATGGTGAGTGACTCTGATATTTGGCTGAGAGTGATCAACTACTAAGGAGATCATCTTCTGCAAATTTTGAGCTCATTTGGATTAAGTTAACTAGCACTTGCTTCACAATGTGCAAAACTAGACAGAATTGGGAATGTTGTAGCACTCCCATTGATGCTTGTATTGAGCTGAATTTTGCAGGAGATGAGTTATTTGGGCATATGGAAACACTGTAAATGTTTCATACCATTTGGACACATCAAAATGGTACTTGATTCACAATGCTTCACTTTGGACAGAATCTTGGGAAAATTATGGGGGTAAAATGGCTAGATGGAATGAGTACAAATTTTGGTGGAGATAATTTATATGTGTAGGATCATGCTCTGGTAAATTTTCAGCAATAATGAAGCAATATAAAATATAGTTGCTTCACAAACTGAAAATATGACTAGAATCACAGATTGGATGGTGTGCTCACATGGAGTGATTAATGAACCTAAAATCATGAGGATCACTATTGTTTGAGCATGTTGAGGTCCTGGAAAAATTTCAACTCATTTGGATAAGTATAGCTAGTACTTCCTTCACAAAGCTTCTTCTTGGTCAGAAACTTTGGAAACTATTTGAGAAATATTTATTAGGCAAATGAAGTTTAATTTTGGCATAATGCAATGATATGGATAGGAAAGAGTGTCCAAAATTTTTGGGAACAAACAAACAAATATAAATAGCACTTCTCAAAATGCCATTTACGGCAGAATAGGAAAATCAATTATCTTGAATTATTTTTGAACTAGGCAAGGAAGGATTTTTACATATCTAAGGAAGATATGTCTCAAAGGATCTATGACAATTATTTGGGAAGCAAAGGCAATACATGACTATAGGTTACTTCACAACATAGATCAAAAAGGATCATTCTTCTGATAGAAAAATGAATATTCCTAATAAAAAGAATATTGGGATTTGGGCTAAGATGAAAATGACATGGTCCTGGATGGATCTGGGATTGACAAGCCACTCTGGAAAGGAATAAGAGATAATCTTCTCATGTTTCCAGACCACGGAGCCACAAAAAAGAAATCCAAAAGTTGATAGTAAGGGCTAAAATCGAGGGCGTTACACAACCCCTGTTGTCTCCACGTTTGCCGCAGACGGGGTCCATTTGGTATATTCATGTTCACAAAAAAGCCCTCATAAAAACGATGAATAGAAAAAATTCTTACGAACATGAAGAATGCACATTTAAAAAAAACATGAGGAAAACACATAGTTGGTAGCATAATTAAAGAACTCTATTACAACAAATAGAATGCTAATATAAGTTTAAACACTCTAGTATAATCAGGAAAAACGTGGCATGAGTTTTGCTAAAAAGTGGAAATATTGATGGTCAGAAATATGGCCAAACAAAAGTTAATCAACATTTCCCTAGAACATTGGCACTCAGTATGAATCCATGCAAATTTTGAATATACGAACATCACAATTTATATTATAATACGACTTCTAGCTATTCATGCTGCAGTATACAAATATTAAGTACCAAATAAGAAGGGAGCATAGTATACAAATAGATTGTGCCAAGGGAATCATATTTCAATTAATGCAGCGGTTATAGCTGCTCACATTGTAATTTGTTGTGATGGAGGCAACGTCATATATATAAAGGAGATACGTATATAAGTTATATGATTAGGATAAACATAACTAGTTTAGTTGTTTTGACAAGGATCCAAATTTTGGGATGAACACAACTAAGAATTTTACCTTTTTGTTTATGTGAATGGGGTCTCTCTCTCTCTCTCTCTATATATATATATATATATATATATATATATATATATATGTGTGTGTGTGTGTGTGTGTGTGTGTGTGTGTGTGTGTGTGTGTGTGTGTGTGTGTGTGTGTGTGTGTGTGTGTGTGTGTGTGTGTGTGTGTGTGTGTGTGGTGGTAGTTACACTCATATCTCATATACTATAATATGGTAGTATATATGTTATTTCATCATTCTAAGAATGTTCATATACTATATCTAAGGTTTTCTGAAAGTGACATATATGAATTTTTTTGCAAGTGAGACCATAGTTTTTTGTTTATTATGAAAATACCTTAAGATGGACACACTAGTAAAAAGTCTATCATGAAACTTGCACGAATTTAACCATCACTCAACTCGCGGACTAGTGGCAAGTATCCACTATAATTTTTGCCAGATCCATAAGTGAGACTAGAGAATTCTTCTTCTCCCAAGTTAGCCATGAGCCATAACTGTAGTAGGTCTCGTCTACTATATTTCGTGTATCTCTTGAACAAAAGAAATAAGCTATAAATTTAAAAAAAGTATATTAGGGATGAATATCAACTATTTTTAAATAAGCAATATAGATTATTTAAAAAATTTGTATGAAAAACTCACACGGAGGTAGAATTGTAATAATGTTCAGATCCACCAAAGTATCTTTATCTTGAGGAATGCCAATATCGAAGGTTGCTTTCATACCCTCATCAAATCCGGGCCATGCATAAACCTTTCCAATTTGAACAACCAAAATGTGTCTGACCTACTTCATTTATGATCTTAACTTCAAAAATTTAAACCGTGTTTTATCTTAAGGAGAACTTTCTTTGAAATATAGCTTCTCTAGGACATATGGTCTTGCATAGCAGGGGATACGCTAGTCGAATTACACAAAATACAAATTACACGTTAAAGAAAAAATCTTAAGTCATGCTTAGTTAAGAAGAAATATGTGCCGTCATACCGTAATATATTTGAAGCCTTCCTTAAGCGTGAGGGAGAAGCATCTACCATTTTCCAAATGAAGCATGTCACACATACCCCATTGTCGGTACATTCCTCACACTTGGGGATCCTATCATCGTCATCCATTTGGTGTGTTCACAGTTGAAAGATTAAAAATTGATGCCAAATACCAGGAACTCAACACGGGTTGACTTTTGGTTTGTCGAGTCTCCCTTGAAAATATCTCATCTACGGCGGTGTATAAGTGGCACACCCTCTCTTATATTTCAATTGTTGGTGATGGTATCTCCTCCCTTCTTTCCCGAGTGCATTCCAAAAATCTCAGGCACACGGGAAAGAATGAGAAGCGACCCCCATGACAACAGTCAAGATTCTTCTTGATTGAAACTTCGACCGTATACGTTGGTGTATATGGTGGAAAATCCCACAGTGATATTTCAACCGTCGATGATGGTTGCATCCCCCTCCCCTCCTGCATTACCTAGGTAAATCACGAGGATAATAGGAGAAAGCGACTCCCACGACAACAGTAAGGAGGATCCTTCAATCAAGAATATTAATCTATCACACAAGGAGCTCAACAGACTGTAAGTCAACCATAAGCATCAATATGTCAATTGTAAGTCATGCAGAAATTCACGGAAAATTTCGGTATGACCTTTGCTAAAAATAGGACATATCGAGCGCTTGAAATTTGCCGGAACGAAAATTAATCAACCTCCCAGGAAAACATAGGCCACTCAGAGGGAACACCTGTAAAATCATGTATCATGGTAACTTTTCTTTCTTTGAACACAAACATAGCATACTGAATATTCTCCAACACGTTGATTTCGTCCATGCGTCAAACTTTCATGTACATTGGACTTGTGTTTATTCCATGAGTACTGCTTCTACTCCAAAGACTCCATATGACTCCACCTGCAACTTGTAGTCCTTTCATTTCTTGATCACAGTCAACATTCAAGCAAACTAAGAGAACCCTTTGCCAAAAGGCACAACGAGGGAAGGAAAAGTAAGAGGGGGAGAGAAGGGTGGAGGTGGTCCCCGCTGCAGGGGGGGGGGTGTTCTAATGGCGGCACGGGCGGATCGCCACAGATGTTGCCTTAGAAGGGTGGTCCACTGGCAAATGCGAGACCTTGAACTTTAAATCTGATTTAGCTATATGGTGCTCCATGTACTATATATAGTCCTATGTTTTAATTTAGTCCTGTATCAGTTCATCTCCTTGTGGATCAGTTCATCTCTACATACACTTTTTTCGCGAATACAAAAAGTTTGGTTATCTTTTCATTGATAGAAAAAATTAGAGTGAGTACAATGCTGGGTAAAAAAAATGACACCAATGCAAGGAGGTGCGAACATGTTGCCCAGAGCAGATGAACAAGTTATGCTTGGCCCGGAATAGGGTATACAGACAGCTAAACCCACCAAGACCCAACAAGAGAGGCAGATCGAACAAGCAGTGTATTCGACCTCCGGCGGCGGCGATATGGGAGAAACAGGGTGGGGTGGGGTGGGGGTGGGGGGGGGGCGTGGCGGGCTGGGCAACTTTATCTGCACGTGCATTGGCAGCTAGTTCGCTTTAAGTGTGTAAACAACATTCCCCTGTAAATGTACCATATCCCCTGATGTGTATTCCGTGGCGTGGCACAAAACAATGGTTGTCATTGAACAAAGAGAGATGGAGTTATATACATGAGAGATTACCCGAGAGTAAGCTGGGTTGACCATAATGCCCCTTCTATGTAATAAAAAGATTAGTGCTAATTGAACCGCTAGTTAGCATCTAGATCCATGCCACTTTTTAATCGAGGTGAACAGAGGCTTTCCTCACTCCAAAAACCTAATTGAAGAACTACATAGCCGAAATATTTTAACCACGTCTCTTTTCCTGACTACTCATTTGACATTGAAGTACGAAGAAGGTTAACCATTGCAATGTTGTTCTCCTGCAGGCGATAATCCAAGGGTCAAACAAGCTTCTTCATGTCCACCCGCTGAAGCTCTACTTCCCCTTCCAAGCGCACAAGTTGATTCCGTCCTCACTGCACCTCACAAACATCACCGATGAACATGTGGCTTTTAGACTTCGTACAGAAGAGGGAGTGCAGCCCTTTGCAAGAATGCCCCTAAGCGGAATCGTGCCACCGGGATCCCCATACACTCTCGTCGTGACAATGAGTGAGCTGCAACTGCCGTATCTACTACAGGAAGAAAACTTTAATCTGGTCCTAGAGAGCAGTATATCTGGGGATAAGTACATCTATACATTCATATATCAACCCGAATGTGACATGTTTTTGGCGGACGCCAAAGAGACAAGGAATCCAGTGAATGAGGTGAAACTGGAAGCGATTTTGTCTCCTGAAGGAAAGGCAATGTCTGAGGTGAGGTTGTCTAAGTAAATAGATATACTTATCATGTATACATATTTCTGCCCATGTTTACCATTTAAAGTTTCTACTTTGTCTTTCTTAGATTTTTGAAGCTAAGCTAAAACAAGGGAGTTTTTCTGGTATTATGCTTTGCTTTATTACTAAGGCAAACTTTGCTAACCCCATGTTACTCCTGTACTTTTATTATTTTGAGTATCCATAAAATTAATTGATATAAGAGCTGTGTCAAAAAAACAAAAAGAGCAGATTTTTTTAAATAAATTAACGTGTCCAAATTTGCAGAACGAATCGACTGGAGAAGACGTAATCCAACCTTTAATAAACGTATGGGGTTTGTTCCACCCAGCCAAAGATTTATCTGGTGTGTTGTGTTCCCTAGATGCTGATGCGACAGAGTCGTGGTGGGTGCATAGCATGATAGGGGCATTTTAATAGTTAATTATATGCTCATGTGGGCCATTTAGATGCGAATATCCTATCACTGAATCAATCCTCGTCACACAGGATTATAACGGGACATCGGCATGGAGATGTTTCTATATGGAAATGCGGCACGCAGGCAAGTACCATAGTCCAGTTGTAATTTGTTTATGATTGGTGATGGTCGTATTTGGTGACAGCCAACGCTAAATTCGTCCATGTCTGCCTGTCTCTTTTCTCATGATGGCTTTGGGATTACCAACGCTAAATTAATGGATTTATCACAAAATAACTCCATTGTATTAGCAAATCACACCTGTTTGTTTCGCTCGAGTTAACAAAAACAATCTATTATTACCTTTAGAGAATGATGTCTTCGATGAACACCTGGGAGGAAATCGGACTCCCTCGGAATATCCTTAACACTCAGCATGATGTTTATTTGGTCAAATTTATGTCAAGGAGGCGATGGTTTCTGGCTGGGACATATGATGGTTTCATCCATGTGTATAACTATGCAACAAGAATGGACTTCATAGAGAGATTCAAAGGTATGCGTTCATCTCCATTTGTAGATCCATTATTCGGTGTTCCTTGTATTTCATCTAAATGAATGTAAGCATACAATTTGTTGGTAGTTTACAACATTAGTTAATCTTACTTTTCCATAATTGCATTCTGTAATGAGCTATTTTCTCGTGTCCACAGTACACTCATCCGGTATTATAGACAGTGGTATTTACTTGTCCAGGGCGCTGGTTGTGCATCCAACCCAGCCGTATGTACTCTCGACTTTTGATGAAATGAAACTTTGGGACTGGGACAGAGACTGGAAATGCATACAAACATTTAAGAAGCAACACTCTGATTCCATACGTCAAGTAGCATTTAGCCCAAAGGACACCGACACTTTTGCTACCGCTTCAAGTGATCACACAATAAAGGTTTGAATTTCGCAATTGTTATTTTTAACTTCTAACGCAACATTGATCGCATTTCAAGATAACTTTAATTTCTTCTATACATTGGCTTTGAATTCCTACGCTATACTTGTTGTTCAGCTTTGGAGCATTCATTCTCCCACGTGTATGTATACTCTGCGTGGGCATTCCGGGAAAGTCAACTGTCTCGAGTTCTTCATACACGATGATCAACAATGTTTGATTACTGGCTCCCAAGACTGTACTGCCAAGGTAGGCATATATAAGTGCATGCATGTGTGTGTGAGCGCCGCGTGCATATCATTTCCATTAAAATACTAGTATAGTATGCGCATAACATTGCAAGTAATCCATGTTTTTTTTTGCCAAATGAGATATGGGGCTTGCAGGAAAAGTCATGTATTCATACAATGGACGTTTTTATGTCTCCGGTTGTTTCTCTCATTTCCCTTCCAGATACTCCATATTTAATTACAGGTTCAGAAGATGGCACGATTCATTTGTGGAGTCGTGCTTATTTCAGGTAACCAGTGAGTAAAATATGACACTATGAGATTTGAGTCAACTAATTTTGTAGATCAAAATGCGACTAATTCTGGTAATCAAAATACGCTCGCAGACACATATTATATTATAGAAGTATATATACATATATTTATAACTATAATTAGTGCACTTTTTTATTAGGGGCGTCTATTTTACACCCATGTTTATAATATTCTCTTATTTGTACTCCTTATTAAGAGTTTCCCCGTGGGGTAATAACCTTTTTGTGGAATCTGTAGGCTTGAAAGAATAATTAACAATGGTTGCAGTGGGCCTATTGGGAATCTATGTTTGATGGGGTCAAAGAGGTAATGAACATTATCATATCATATGAACCTAAATAGTCAATCCCCTACTTTATCTGCCACCTCGTCAAAGGATCACCTTAATATTCATGGAAAAAAAAAGTTTTCCTTATTAGTTGGCGCCAATGCTTCTACTTATCTCAATATGGACACATGCTACGGCATCACACATGCCACCTCATCAAGGGCACACAACGACATGCATGGAAAAAAGTTGACCCTCACTACTTCTATTTATCTCAACATGCACACATCCCTCTCACTACACAAGTACTATTCTTTGTACTTACTAGAACATATTAACTGAAAAATGAAATTAACTATGCTTTATGATTATTTCGAACTTACTATGTCAGTAGTATGGGAGTGTAGTTTTTTTTTTCTAGAACAGCTCACACTTCCTTTAGTATCATATGCTTTTAAACAAGTATTTGGATCCTGTAGGGTTGTGATTGAACAGGAGGGTGAAATATCAATCATGGATATTGACACAATTTCTAAGGTAAGCTCAACATACATAGCTGCAAGCCACTTATGAATGCTTGATATATGTTGAGGACACTAGGCTGGCACACAATCAAAACTAGATGAACCCCCTTCCCATAATGTTCCGCAAGCAAAATGCATATTATTTTGATTTTTGGTTGTATGGAACGTAAAAATTTATACTAAAAGTATGAGAATTTAAACTCAAAACACTTATGATATATAGTATTTGATTATTCTATAGTTGTATAATATTTATTCAACATATGTAATATAATAGAATATTATCATTAGTATAATATTATAAAGTTTTGCTCATGCATAGTGAAGGTGTTCCGTCTAAGGGCCGGGCTGAGGACCCCTAAGCCAGTTCCATCCTAGGCCTCTTATGGCGGCCCATGGTGGATCAGATGAACATTCGAGAGGACTTGGAGTGCAAGAGAAGAAGTCGGGGTTGCGGAGAACTCTACCTCCCGTACGTAACAAAGAAGAATTTTTGACCCTAGGGCCTTCGGTATGCTATATAAGGAGGGGTTCGGGCTCATAGATAGACACATTAGAATCTCTCGGTACAGACCCTAGTACGTGAATGTTGTAGCTCAATGGGAGTTCATGACTTTTGTCCAGACACATATCTTCTTTATTTGTGCCACAACATTCATTGGCGACACGGTTGACCACCTCAGCCAAGTCGACACATTCATTCCTGGCTAGATCATCAAATTTGGTAATCTTGAGTACACCACATATTCTCTAGGAGAGCTAATTCTCCAGGGTTTTAACCAACAACCACCAATGTCGTTGCTAACGTCGAAGATCTTACACACATCCTCGAGAGTTCCACTGAGGAGGTACAAGAGATGGAAGAGGAGGTCGGGGAGTCTGGGAACAACCTATCACCAACGCGAGTTCGAGCAACACTAACGGCAACAACAATATTAATGGTCACTAGGATGAGACCGATTATGGTACCGAGAAGGAATCTGGGCCATATGATACACCATGTGACTAGAAGGGGGAACCTTGGTCTATGAGTGGATTTTGCACTTACAATGAGTATATACAGAATGAATCATTCAGCAGCCCTCGGCATGACGAAGCCCATGAGAGGCTGGTCATGCCAGAAGTTTGCCAGAGACAACAATTGGTTGCTCGAACGGATCCCAGACCTTGAAACCACTGACAGCAGATCCTCTAATATGAGAAGAACCTGAAGGGCAATCACAACCCGAAGGTAGCCAAGAAGGTGTCGGCCATGCAAGGCCGGGAGCTGGTCAATGAAATGGATGCCGTAGTAGAGCATAGTGTGACCTCCAAAAGAACGTGGGAAAAGAATTTACAAGACGGTGCAAGGGATAGATTGCCCCGTCAGGTCTGTCGGGTGGCTGATACTAGCAAGTGTGCCCTTCACGCAGTGGGACAGCATGGCAAGAACCACGCTGCGGCATCCCGTATTGCGGATATCTCGTCTTCCCACCACAGGGAGGAATCAATCTCCTCCCATAATAGCGAGGTCGGACACCGCCCAAGGATGAGGCTCCTAAAAAAAATCTACCAATTAAAGCACAATGCAGCTCGTTCCCCATGCCATCATGGTAAGTCGGTCGAGTAGGGGGCTCTACTGCATGAACATGCGAGGGACATGTACTATTTGGCTTTTACCAAGTGTGATGAAGTCGTGGTAATAAACGACACATGTGGTACTATCGATGCTCTTTGGGAAATAGTAAACCCATCAGTGTTTTGTCGCCCTGTTTCTCAGATCAAATTGTCGCCCATCCCTTCCAGTTGAACTTAAAAACTATGAATTGTTATAAGCATGATAGTAGCATGACTCCCAGAAAATTGGATTGGAGATTATATCCTTGCACTCCAAGTGACGAATAGTAATGACTATTATGCGGTGAAGAACCTTCTTCTCATACTCAGAGGATCAGCTCAGGCCTACTTGCACACACTCAAACCGAGCTTCATTGATGGCTGCGAAGACCTCCAGCCTAAGTTCATGACATGTTTTTGAGGTAAGTCTGTCCCACTTGTGGATGCCAGTTACCGGTCCAATACTAGGTAGGGGAGAAGGGATTAAGTACATAATAATTTGACTCGATTCCTGAAGAAGAAATACAAGATCGTCGAGTGCAAGGATGACAAGGCCATTGCCGCATTTAAACATGGCGCCGATGATGAGTTCCTCGCAAGAGACATCAGTCACTACAAGCCCAACTCCATTCCTGAGGTCATGGAGGTGATGAAAATATTTTTCTCATGCGAAGCCACGTGACTCGGCAAGTAGAGGGGCAAGGATGGTGAACCCACATGACTTAGCAAGAAGAGGGCAACGATGGTGAACCTTTTCCATACGGGGCGAAGGACAGGAACCAAAACTCATGGCATAGTCGCAAGAACAATCGCCAAGGCAACAACGAAAGAGAAGATAGGGAGGCAAACACCGAATTGAAGAACCAGCGCCAGTAGGGTGGTGGCAACAAGCGGTAATTCCTCGGCAAGATGGGCGAGGGTGGCACCTTGGCCCTGGGCAAGATCCAAGACAAACCCCGTGCATGCATCACTAGTATTGTAGATCGTCACATAATGAGGGTGATGGGTACGTGCATTATTCTAGAGGGAACAACATCGAACAAAATAAGTTCCCACCGAAAGGACACTATTTATATGTGCCATATGTTGAACAAAGATCGGAAAAGCTCACTCCGTGAGGGGTATGCCATGCAGCCCATTGGGCTGAAATATAACCCGTGGTCTAAAATCCCGATCATGTCGATCACCATGACCATCCGACCAGTTTGCGCCACAACGGCATGGACGCGCTCATCCTCAACACCATTTTGGACGTTTTCTACCTCCAAATGGTCCTTTTGGACGGGCGACATCAGCCAAAATCTTATTTACGCTCACATGCCGATGAAAATGAATTTTGACGAGTCATGAATTGAGCCATTGAATTCCAAATTCAAGGGCATCATCCGTGGTATGGAGGCACATTGTGCCGGAAAGGTCACGTTAGGCGTGTTTTTCGTACCTCGACAATCTATCATCTTCAGGCTTGGACATATGACATAGTTCCATTCAAGAGAGGTTATCATGCCCTCCTCGGTCGAGCAACATTCAGTCCCTTCTACTCCTTCCCACATTACGCTTACTCAAGATGAACATGCTGGCCCGAACACTATTATCAATACCTTGGGAAACATCGGGAACTCCTTTATGTCCGAGCAGGCAACATTGGTCTTGCTCATCCAGTCCGAGGCTAAGTACGTCGCCTCCGAGGACCTCACTGACATGAGGACTAAGGTTGACAAGTACAATATCATTGTCACCAAGTGGCCAAACTCGACATCATTCTAGCCCGTCCACAACATATACCATATCCGCCCCTTAGATCCACCCAAGCAGGGGTCCTTAGAGGCCAACCTGGGCACTGATCTGGTTGGGGCATTCCTCAGCTCTTTTATGCAAACTAGGAAATACTACCTTGGCATCCTTTAGATATGACAGGCATCCTAAGGATAATCATGGAGCACGCTCTCAAGATCATCCCTGTGCCAAGCGTGTAAAGTAGGGGATGCCCCGCTTCTCATAACCGAAAGATCAACTGAAGGTCAAAAAGTTTCGCCCAGTTGCATATTAGATCATCCACCGAGGCATACATCAATGTCCGGTTGATCAAAACCAACAAAGCCGACACCCTTGTAGACGACTTACACGAGACCTTCAAAAATCTCCACGCATTGAACATAAGGTTTAACCTAAAAAAATGCATCTTTGGCATGCCTCCAGGGAAGCTGTCGCGTTTCCTCGTATTCTACTGCAGGACTTACGAAGACGAAAAAGCTCAAGGACGTCCAAAGGTTTGTCGGGTGTATTGTCTCTTTCAGCCAGTTTATTTCCTACCTTGGCGAGAAGGCACTTCCCCTCTACTGGTTCTCACAGAAGACAAATGACCTCAATTGGACTCCTAAGGCTGCCAAGGCCTTGGAAGATATTTAGACGCTCCCGACGACCAACCCAATACTCACATGGCCATGCATGGTGAAACTAATTTTACTATACATCTCGAATGCCAATCAGGTGGTGATCGCGGTACATGTGGTGAGTCTGAGGAGGATGGGCACGTTTATAAAGTTTAGTGGTGGTATACTATGTTTACGAGGTGATGTCCCTTTGTTAAATGAGGTACAAAACCACCAAAAGGTTGCATATACAGTTTTCATGGCTTTCGGAAGCTCCAACACTATTGCCAGGAGTGCCCCACCACCGTGGCTTCTTAGGTTCCCATGGGTGACATCATCAGCAACCGGGATGTCACATGTCATGTCAGTAAAGCAGCCAAAGGCACACACCGCTTGTACATATTGGTCCATGAACGTTGCATTTTATTAGCTAAACCTAAGTTTACCTGACCGGCAGCCCAACAACATCCATGTTGAGATGCATGTAGGTAATTGTAGGGTGCAACAGTGCTAAGCCTTTTTGAGGTTATATGCATCTTCAGCGCTACCGTCTATGCTATCTTGCATAAATTTAAGAGCATGATGAGAGACTACCTCCATGTCGGTCGTAAAGATGTTTGTCATATCCTCCACACCTTGGTTCAAGGCGTCAGCCCACTCCATGGCCTTGAGGCTTCCCCTCTACACTACAGTCAGAATAGGATTCTGGCAAGACCTTTTGGCAAATGACGGCGCAAAGTCTATGCGGCTTCGACATGCATTCGACATCTCCTCATAGGTCTCCTGCATATAAATGAATTTGGGCTTATTGGCAGGACTTGACAGTGCAGGAGAGGCGGTGGCACTGGGAACAAGCACAGACGATGGTCCAGTGGTCGTTGCAATACCGGCAATTGTGGAGCAAGGCAGTGGAATGTGTTGCTCTTCACCCCGACGAACCGCGGAGTTTACATCCCCGACATGTTCATTTTTCCCATCCTCCAATAATTTTCCTCGGAGGCACGGTGTTGTTTGTCGCCACATCATGGTGCTACCCTACTCTGTCCGTGACGTCAAGACAACAACACAATTCTAGGGAGGAGTAGGGGAATCCTGAGAGATTGGCTTCTCAATCAATGTCATCATGCTGGGACGTCGATTCATTGGTGGGCTCATCGCGCAATGGTCTAAGAAGACATTACAGTGAAGATGAATCACAAGGTCGATCTAGTATTTTACAGTTCGGTCAGAAATGTACTTACATGCTTGCCGCCATACCCCACGTCAGTGGGGCAAGGCCGTCCAGACAAGTGGTGCAACCATTTAGGGTGCCTCATCCTGAAGCACCTTTTGACGCTTTTCCCACCCATTGTCCTCGATCGAATGTAGCCCAATGGCACCATATGCATGCGTGTTCTCGCCATGAGCGCTGTTCTGAAGCTCGAAGGTGCTCACCTCGTCATCGTTACCCTCAACGCTGAATTGTTCGCCAGCACTGTTGTTGTTGTTTTCGTTGTTGTCTTGCTCTGAGTCCACAAGGTTGACAGTGACAGGAGGGCCCTTGGCGCGGTGGTGGCCCCGGTGGTTTCCATAGAAGGAAGCCAAACCAGCCCTTCTAGCTAGGTTTCTTCTAGTTGTGAAGTCGGGGAGCAGAGACTTGCACCCAAGAGTGCCACAGCTAAGACGAGAAGAAATTTATCAAGATGGGCAGCTCTGACTACCCGTCAGTCTGAATTAAGGTGGTGAAGTTCTTACCTCCAGAATGCATGAAAGGTTAATCGTGTCACATGGCAGCAAATCTCTTTGCATTCCCCCATTAAGGCATTAATAATGCACCTCACCGTCGATGGGACATGGCCTGAGCGGACATCTCACTCACAACCACATGTCACTTTGATCGTCAGGTCAAGGCTAACACGTGGCCAGGTCGCCCCGTGGATAAGACTGGTCTGGTATGTCAACGTCGGTCCATGTTACCTTCAAGGTGAAGCGCGGGAACATCACCGACGAAGTGACTGGCTATGAGGGAGATCTTCTGGTGCGCATGTCAGATATGTCAATCCAAATTTCAAAGGCCGAGGTGGTTTACGTCACCTGAAGGCAGGTCAGCTGATTGGGGTCAGATGCATGAAGACGATGTTCAGACGATATTTCGTTCATCAAGTTTCAAGCCCCACAACCCAAGGTGACGTGCATGTCGGATGAAGCGAGGTGTTCCAAGTTTGAAGACTAGTTAAGGGGCTGCTAATAGTGTCCCGGCTAAGGTGCCTTTCAGAAGGTTGGTTCCCGACCTGGACGGCTGCGCTGAGGACTCCTAACTCATTTTTCATCCTGGGCCTCTTCGGTCGGCCCATGGAGGTTCTCATGAAGATTCCGGAAGACTTGGCATACAAGACAAGAAGCCAGGATCATGGAAGACCGGCCTCCCAATATGTAGCCGATTTGCATTTGTAACCATAGCGCTCCCGATATGATATATAAGTCGGGGTCCAGGCACATAGATAGACACTTCAGAATATGTTGGTACTTTACCTGTATACTATACACACCCCAACAGAATATATAGAAGCATGACGTAGGGTATTATCTCCTCCAGATAGCCCAACCCAGATCAGAACCTCGCTCCTATTAACATCGTGTTAAGTCATCTAGCTAGGATACCCTACCGGGCAATCTTCCATATTGTGCTCTGGCACCCGGTTAATGGTGAGGTGGCATATTTGCATGTAGAAATAGGTGAGTGGGTATCACCTATTGAGATACAATGGATGACACATGTGCGTCACCGTCCACTGCAATATATTTTCATAAGATTTTATTGTATTAACATGAATATTTGAATTATAAGACATTGGTTATTTTTTATCACGTCACATGTGCACTTAATTATCAGTATGGGTGTCGAGAAAAAAAGACCGTGAAGTGTAGAAGAAGAAAATTGGGTATGGAGGACATATGCGTGCATGCAATTAATTTCTAAAGCTTATTAGGGTGATGAGGTGGCATATCTGCATTTGCTTTAAAATAGTTAGTGGGGAATAGCTATTTGGATATAGAAGATATATGATTGATATAGGCTTGTTAGTACTAAATTGTGTTGTTAATGGCTAGATTCCCATCTTTGGTATCGAAATGCATAGTTGTGTTATGATGAGCTAATGTTGATCAATTTCTTCTATACCTACCTCTCATTAATCCATCGCCTTCTTTCATTGGGTTATAGACAAGCTCATCACCTCCCTCAAATAAGTTGATCGAGATTGACCCCCCAGAATTGCGCTTCCCAGTTGCCCAAGAGGTGTCAACCACATTGAACATCACTAATCTTACAAATTACCACGTGGCTTTCACTATACGGTCATTCAACTATACAGCAAACTACAATGCATGGCCAACCAAAGGAGTTATATCACCACAGTTGACGACAAAAGTTGTAGTAACAAGAGTTACGCATCATTGGATGGGAGAAAACAACCTTGATGAGGCAGTCTTTGTGATGGGCGCCATCGTGGCCAATGGTTTAGAGATCATGGATGTCACCAATGACATGTTCAAACCAAAGACAGGTAATTTGCATGAGGTGAAGCTGGAAGTTGTTTTTGTAGCCCCAGAGGTGCGTCCAACCTTTACCAAATTTTCATATTTATAAACATGTGCCCCATGTTGATATGTTCTTTAACCATACTATGTCTTGGATATTTGTGATCAGATCATATCCACGGTGAGGATACCATGGACATTTGATATGCATCCAACTAAGTCATGGTGAGTGCATATTTTCCGCAAAGATTGCACAATATGAGCTTGTTGCTTGCACATGACGCCATTTCTATGAAATTTCATGTGTCCCATATCAGGATACTGATGGCTCAAGGGGATTATCACGTTCATATATGGAACTATGAGACACGGGCAAGTAACTAAACTCATAATAGTTAATTCCTTACTCTGTATGTAGGAATGGACTTGTCTTCGCAATAGTTTTAAAGTGAATTCCTGTATTCAGAAAAATTATACCTCCATGTATGAAATAATCTATTCTTTCTGTAATATGTATAGGTAGTATCACAATAATATTTATAACACTTGTTATAGCTTGTAGATTTTAAAAGAACTTACCCTAAATAGCCATCTGAGCTATACACAGGTCTTGTGTATTTAGTTTTCTTGAAGCATCCTTCCTCGAATAGAAGTTATGCATTTCATACAAGGAGTAATCGATTAATGTGTGCCCATATTCCTGCAGAAATCAGAATTTATAGCTATCAAGGGGAGAGAAGGCATGCTTCTGACTTTTAACGGTGTTATCCTAATGTTTTTACCAAAAAAATAAATTAATAGACTTTTTTCTGCCTAACATCACTTGGATTGCATGCAGTCACTTCGGCTAAATTTATAACACGCAAGCAGTGGATTGTTGCGGGTTGCTCTAGTGGATTTATCTATGTGTACCGCTACGGTAGAGTAAAGAAAATAAAGGTTCTGCAAGGACACTCAAAATCTGTGAATTATTTGGCTGTTCATGCAACTGAGCCATATGTGGTGTCAGCTTCCCAAGATGGCGAAATATTGATCTGGAAGTATGAAAATGACTGGGAATTAGTGAAAACAGTTCATACCAATAGCCTTTCTGTAGAGCATGTCGCGTTTAACCCAATGGATACCAATGTGTTTGCCAGTGCCCAGGGAAAAACTGTAAAGGTTTGTTAGGCTTTCCTATATGTGCATTCCGTAAACATGATTGTGGACGTTCCAGCCAATATAAGTTTTCTAAATGGATGCATTTTATTGAAATTACAGATATGGGATATGCATTCTGGTGAATGTAAGCTCACATTGTCTGAGCATTCTGATTTGGTGGTGTCTTTGGATTACTTCATTTGGCGCGGCAAGATATACTTGATCACCGGTTCAAAAGATAGAAGTGCCAAGGTATGGCATTTTCAGTGAAGAATAGACTGACAAGCTATACTTTATCATTAGCAGAAAATATATTTTTAGTCATGCGTTTTTCTTCATTTTGAATCAGATTTGGGATTGTGAGGAAAGGAGTTGTGTTCAGACTTTGAAAGGTCATACGGATGTTGTTAAGGTTGCTTGTTGCCATCCGGATCTCCCAATACTAATGACAGGTTCATGGGACGGGTCAGTCCGTCTGTGGGACTCCGACACCTTTGGGTAATTAATTACAAACAAGCATGTAGCGTCACAAGCGACTCATGCAAAATGCACAATCCTAGCGGAAATCTTGCTTATTTTTCTTAAAAAACCAACCTTTGGAAACCATCAATATAGATGACAGATGATTTATTCATTCTAATAGATATCCTTAGAGCAACTCTAGGAGAATAACTAACGGGGCCAACTTCATAATAGCTATTAATATGGAAACTAGGGTGGCAAAATGTGGCCTACCAGATGCTCCATAACCAACGGGAAACTATGGAGTGGGCTCTAAAAGTAAGAGCCACCATATTTGAAGGCGCACTTGTGTGTGTGTGTGTGTGTGGGGGGGCTATTTTGGAGCGGAGTCCAGTCCAACCTACTGCACGGGAGTACCCTTTTCTTTGTCTTCATTCCAATGGCACAGGTGCCAGCTCAGTGAAGCAGGCCCCTTACCAGTCCCACAACCAAATTTAAAGGCGCACATTACAATCGCCCGCTACATTTCGACCTGCCCCACACCCATTCACATAAAGATTTCCCGTTGGCCACTCCCTTTCTTAACGAAATTTCTTGTGACCCAGGCCCTTTCCCATAGCGTGCCTACAAAATACTGATCTTGACACCTCTATCACTACCCGTGCCCTCTCCCACTCCACTCCCCAATCTACTCACGCCCTTTCCTCCAATGACCCCTTGCTGGCCCATCGTCGCTTCGTAGAGACGAACAATGGGTTGTCACCTCTAACAAAAGAGGAGCAGAATCACTACTAACGCATTGTTTGCATACAATACTTCCTAATGATGATGCCTAGTTTTTCTCCCTAAAGAGAGTAAAAACAAGAGTGATAAAAAAAGGGGAATGTCATTGTCGGCACAGTTTCTCTCCCATTTTGCCTGGTGATTTGTTACGATCCTTACTCCACATAATGCACCTTGCACATCCACCTTCCCTTGGCACTTGCTCCACTGCTACATCGCCCCTTTCGTGGCTTCCCCTCATGGACATGGTCATTCTTCACCGTGACTTCTAGATTCAAGAGTGGATGTAGGACATCAACTTCCCTGGCGGCTTCAGTAGGTCTTGGTGGCCATTCTATACCATCTCTTCCCGTGGCTTCCACAGGTTGTGGTGACCACTCTTCCACCAGTGATTCTATGCTGGCCACTCAGCTATGGACTTCACTAAGTAGCAAATTGCATGACTTTGACATGTACTCACGACTTCTATTTTTTGCATCACATACTAACTCCACATCGACCTCCCCCATTGAGCACTTGACCGTGTTGGAGATAATGTGTCTTTGGTGACTACTGATATCTTATTTTGGTAGTCCATATATAGGTTCTTCTATTAACTCTTTTGGTACACAGAGGGGCAGATACTCAAGAGTCAGATAATATGACTATTTGTCCTTACAATCTGTCCTCTATTCGACCTCTCTGTTCTCATGTTGATGTTCTTACAGCTAATGATACTTCTGCCCTAGTAGATTGTAATGGAGAGTTAACACTTTGTCTTTTCTTCCTGTTGTTTCCCATGTTCCTCGACATACTATGCAACTCCTTTCTGGTGACCAACTGTTGACATGGTCGTAGTAATTCACCACATTGACTCTTCTTTTGTTCAAGATAGTCGTGAGCTCTGCTTGCTGCTTGCCCCAGAAACCATAACTACTAGGACCTCTAGGAGGTTGACTAGATTCACCATCCCTCTATCCCTGTTGGCGCAAGTCTCATTTTCCGTACCTCATCTAACGGCTCCTTTTAACAGTCTCAACATCGTGGCCTTCTCATATACATCTGTGCCAACATATGTAGACTGTCAGGGTTGTCAGATTGGTAAACAGATTAAATCCCCTTACCCTCATAGTGATATGTATCTCATCGTCATTTGATCTTTTTGATTCTTATATTTGGTGTTTTATCTAGTATAATAGCGAAGAAGCCTTTTCAAACAATGTCGCCAAACTTTGATATAATTTATGACTTCTCGTAGTGAGGTTTATCTATCTATATTATCTTATCAAAGTGTGGCAACATTGTTTTGAAAGGGGTCCTTTGCTATAGTATACCATTATAGATGATGTTTTATTCACACATGGATATAAATCATGTTTCCTCATAGTGAGGTTTTATCAATCTATATGTAGTTTTCTGCTATTACTTTTCCACTACTATTTGTTTTATCGTGCCAATTTGGTTGGTGAGTATAATTCGTTCGTCGCCTGAATATCTTGACGAGCTGGGCAGACTTGATCTATACTCTTTTCCTAGTGCTCATGCTCCAAATGGTATTGCTAATCGGACGTATCACCACCTTGTTTAGACGACTTGTGCTTTGATGATCGACACATCTCTTCACTAGTAGAAAACGGCCCATTTGTCTTGGTTCCAGAGGGCCTTTAGTCCCGGTTCTGGAGCCGGGACAAAAGGGTCGGGACTAAAGCCCATACCCTTTAGTCCCAGTCCGCTTACGAACCGGGACAGAAGGGGCTCCACGTGGCCGCTGCGGCCAGCCCAGGAAGGAGGGCCTTTAGTACCGGTTGGTAACACCAACCGGGACCAAAGAGTATCCACGCGTTAGCAACTCAGGAGCTGGGGTTTTTGTTTTTTTTGAAGGGGGGGGGGGGGGGTTGGGGGTTTTGGAGGGTTAATTTAGGGTTTCATATATTATGTTAGCTAGCTAATACGCTGAAGTGACCTCTCTTATCTCCGTGCTTGGTCGACGCTATGTACTATACGTATAGAGAGGACTCGACATGCTAGCTAGTAAGCAAATGAAGGAAACCATTAAGTACACAAGATCGTCATGAACATATACAGAGAGTAGTGATCGACCTCTCCTTCTCCGAGAGATTGGTCGAACAACAAGTTTTCTTATATCTATCTGATGCTACTAGCTACATATATACAATATAAGATCTCTTACAAATCACTAACATCTGAAGTCAAGTTCCACATGGTATTCTCCGGCTGGATTGATGACGTGGTCAAGAAAGAATCTCGCCAATTCCTCTTGAATTGCTTTTATGAGATCATGCGGTAGGAGTTCAACCCGCATCTTCGAGAGCTAATTTAAAGAAGGGAGTCAATACATATATATGAATAAAATAAAATTGTGAATATGATTTGCTTACGCACCTCATATTCTTTTTCAGAGTAGCACCACTTAGACTCCATCTTGTTGTAGATGAACTCACAAATGTAGTATCCACATATATCATTCCCGGCTTCCTGCCACAAGCACTTTACGAGAAATAGAGGTCAATCAAACTGATAAGCAAGCATGCTAAATGGTATTGATGAAACTAGCTAGAATGAACGGAAGATGCGCGGAACTAGGTAGTATTACTTACAGACAGTAGCAAACCACGAGTGATTTGTCGAGGGCCTTTTGATTGTAGAACTGGAAAAACTCGTCAAAATCAACAGTAATCAGATGTTGTCCAACGAAGTCGTGCTCGTCTTTAATACTCATCGACAGAGCATCCTTCCCAGACTTCCTGCAGGTTTCCATGTACCATTCATGGAATCTTCGCATCATCGTTGTTAGAGCAGGACTTCCATCTTTGACGAGAGCCTTCCTGTACTGGTATCTGAATTCGTCCACCTCCATTGCATCAAAATGTACATCATCGCTCAGGTAATCAGTAGGATTGGTACGGGGCACCATCCCCGGTAGATTTGCGATGATGTCGCTAGACACCTTGAGAGGGGGGCACGATTGGGTCACCTGTTCGCCGAGCTGGGGAATTTTTTCCCACTTCTTCGTTCTGTTAACCTTTTATCAGTTGAAGTAGTTCCCGAGTTCCGCGCAGCTCGAAGTGTCTTTTTAAGAGCGCGAACATGGTTGTCATCTGGCGAAGGCGGTGGTGGTAGTCGTCCGCGTTTTCCTCGTCGGTCCTCTCGTATGGTAACTTTTCCACAGGCTTGAGGGGTGGACCATATCTGTATTGCCTCCCGCTTCTGGCTGTACTGCTAGCCGCTGGAGCGGCGGTGTCTCTCTTCAGTTGTTCCTTACGAGGCGGAGAATGAGGCGGACTGCTCCGATGTGCCGGAGGAGCCAGAGCGGTGGTGTCTGTCTTCTGCCGTCGCTGAGGAGGCGGAGGAGGACTGCTCGGACGCGCGGTGAAGGAGGAGGCGGAGTGGCCTCACGCGCCAGAGCAGCCGGAGAAGGAATATGCCATTCATTATCCTTTGGAAGCTTCTTCTTCAATATTTTCAGTAGCTTCTCAAATCCTTTGTCAGGCACACCATTCTCTTCGTTCCACTGCAGCAATTCCAGTACGGTACCAAGCTTTGTGTTGTCATCTTCGCAATTGGGGTACAGCCCTTTTTTGTGATCCTCTAACATGCAATCAAACTTCAGTTTCTCCTTTTCACTTTCGCACTGTCTCTTTGCATCAACAGTGACCTGACGGAGATCATCATCGGGCACATCGTCTAGTTCCTCTTGATCTTCAGCTTCCCCCGTTGCAGCATCACCGTATTCAGGGGGCACATAGTTGTCATCATCCTCTTCTTCTTCGCTGTCTTCCATCATAACCTCTCTTTCTCCGTGCTTGGTCCAAACGTTATAGTGTGGCATGAAACCCTTATAAAGCAGGTGGGTGTGAAGTGTTTTTGAGTCAGAGTAATACCTCGTATTCCCACAGTTAGGGCATGGACAACACATAAAACCATTCTACTAGATTGCCTCAGCCACTGCGAGAAAATTATGCAGGCCCTCAATGTACTCAGAGGTGCGTCTGTTACCGTAGATCCATTGCCGGTTCATCTGCGTGCATTATATATAATTAAGTGTGTTAAAAACCATTACAGAACATCATGAATAGATAAGTGAGAAAATTAATATAAGTTCATCCTCACATTAAAACCAAAGTACATGCATAGTTCTCATTGAACAACATATAGTTCTCCAGAGCATCTAATTAAACCATACATTGAAACTATGTAAAACATTTAAATGCAACAACAAATGCGATCATGATCGCAACCAAGGTAACAATTGATCCAACGGCATAATGATACCAAACCTTGGTATGAATGGTATATTTTCTAATCTTTCTAATCTTCAAGCGCATTGCATCCATCTTGATCTTGTGATCATTGACGACATCCGCAAAATGCAACTCCAATATCATCTTTTCCTCCTCAATATTTTTTTAATTTTTCCTTCAAGTAATTATTTTCTTCTTCAACTAAATTTAACCTCCCGACAGTAGGGCCGGTTCGGATTTCCGGTCCACATACCTCCTAGTAAATAAAAAAAATATGTCACGTTGCTCGGCATAATTTTCATAAACACTAAATGAAACTAATAGTTACAAAAGATAATATATATACCACATCCGAATAATAGACAGGATGAGGGCCGAAGGAGGCGGATACCAAAACCATCGCACTATATTATAACAATCAATAATAAAAGTAAGAAAATTACACAAGTATCTATCTAAATCATACAAGTAAGAACTTTTTTCTTTTATAAAGAAGATAATAACAAGAGGCTCACCACGATGGTGCCGGCGACGAGATCAGCGCGGGCGATCGACGGCGGTGAGGACGGGGATGGGACAGGACAGACCACCAAACCTAGACAAATCTTGAGAAAAATGGATTTTGGACAAGAAACTTTGAGAGGAGAAAGCTTAAGTGTGGCTCGGGCATTTCATCGAACACCTCATGTGCATAGGAGGTGAGCTAGAGCACAACACACCACTCACATACCTCTCCCAAAAAAACAGAGCAGTGAGCTGAGCTGACCGCCTGGGCACTATATATAGGCATCTCATTGGTCCCGGTTCATGGCTAGAACTGGGACTAAATGACCCCCATTGGTCCCGGTTCCAGCCACAAACCGGGACCAATGGTTGTGGGCCAGGAGCGAGGCCCATTGGTCCCAGTTCGTGTCTGGAACCGGGACCAAAGGGGCCAGACGAACCTGGACCAATGGCCCGCGAGGCCCGCCGGCCCCCTGGCCTCACGAACGGGGACAGATGCCACCATTGGTCCTGGTTCGTGAGTGAACCGGGACTAATGGGCTTACCCGGCCTGGACCAAAGCCCTGTTTTCTACTAGTGCTTCCTCTTTGCAACTAGCATGAGGTGATTTGTTCTTCCAGCTATCCAATCAACTCTCTTCTTAAGGATCCCCAAATTCTACTTTAGCTATTTAGCAGTCAAAATATTGAGAAGCTGACATATTTGTTTAGACAATTATATATAAGTCTATAATTCAGTACACCAAATCAGTTCTCATTGTTACATTTTGCAATATTACGAATACCGAACACATAGACGGGCTCACAGTTAGTCCGCTAATGTCAACAATTCTATTGCCACAGGATTGAAAAATGTACAATGGAATTACGGCATTAAAAAGCAATTATTTTTGAAGATTTGAACTAAATTAGTATGTGGACTACTAAAATACGCCAAAAATTGTGATCAAAGTAATGTTGCACCATTACTTTTAAATAACTAATCCGGGTGGATGTAGAAGCAGTAACCATATGCCTTACATTCTTCCAGATACTTGCGTACGATCAAATTTGACCTTGGAAAAGTGTATGCCATAGCAAGTTTGAAGGAATCAACAAGGTATAGTATCAAAAGTATAATTTTCCATGCTTATATTTGGTTTATATGAAATTGTGTTCCTACAATCGCACAGTCTTATAAGTGTAAATGGAAATGAATTGGACTGCAAATATATTATTATGTGGTTTTCAATATAATTAATTCGAGGGTCTGTTCCATGGCCTGCTAGCTCCCATAGTCATTTCAAGGCAAGGAAATTTTGATACTGGCAAAGTTCTAACCATTATATCCACTCCATCTACTACTCCCTCCATCCCATAATATAGGAGCGTTTTTAACAGTACGCTAGTGTAAAAAATGCTCTCATATTATGGGACGGAGGTAGTAAAATTTATGACAATATCATGGTTTTGTTGTAGCACTTTGATTTTTACTCCCTCCGTCCCAAAATTCTTGTCTTGGATTTGTCTAAATACGGATGTATCAAGTCACGTTTTATTCTTAGATACATCCGTATCTAGACAAATATAAGACAAGAATTTTGGGACGGAGGGAGTACAATATAATTGTACGGCACAAAAAGTTAAATCGATGTGGCGTAGATGTTAGTAATTTTGTGTCTGCCTGTATTTGGGTTTGTGCATGCGTGCGTGTGTGTTCATTGTCAAAAATCTGCGTTTTATTGCATCCGTAACCGTCATTTGTTCTTCGTTTGGCCTTATCTTATCATATGTAGAAAGTCATATTTTTAGATAATGCAAGTGTTCTACATCAAGCTCTGCATCAATTACCTTCAATATTAAACTTGATATAATGTGCAATATGATAATTTAACATAGGATTGCGATTGGAAATGAAAGAGGATTAGCACTAATTGAAATAGCCCCATGGTACAAGAAAGATGTAGGTGCGTGGAGCACCACTGCAACGATGGGTTCCAAGAAAGACACAACTCGGATGATTGAGGAGGTTAGTTCCTGAAATAAATTAATCTGCTTTATATTTACTTTTACTATGGAGAGTCAAAATATTGGTTCCAAGAAAGTATGACCTGGAAAGGTGGACACACAAACTTCGTATTTTTGACACTACTCCGTCAAATTCTCAAGCGATTGTTCTTTTACCCAGTATGTGGTGTGTAAGCCATGGTTTTCACTTTAGGTGTAACTAGCAAATATGCCCGTGCATTGCAACTAGCAAATATATATATATATATATATATATATATATATATATATATATATATATATATATATATATATATATATATATATATATATATATATATATATATATATATATATATATATATATATATATATATATTGGGCCACCATCAACTCCGGCGTCTCCCTGCTCCAACACTATTGCGCGCCCCATCCTCTCCGACTCTAGTAAATGTTTGGCCTATTTCCTATTATTTGTAGTCAAAATAGTTCATAACAAACACCTACCACTTTTGGTAATAATTGGGGTCATGGTGGTCCTTCTATTCCACCTTAGGGTATCTCTGATCCCAAATCTTTTCACTGAAGATTCAGAGGGTTGAATCCATATGATTTTTTTTCTAGGCTCTCTTATTGTATGAGTGAATTAATCCTATAGAAAAAATTCTACAAGTTTTTATGCACTATATTCCTTAGGAAATTTTATACCATAGTAACATCTTGGAATGATCCTTCATTTTTAATTAAAATGCATTCTAACTAAAATAGCTCGCTTGCAAATTTAATCCAAAATCAAGTGAGCAAATGCTACATCTGAACCAATAAAATTCAAGTCTGTTGTTCACATACTGTAAGAAGATCATGTGCTGGCATTGACTGGAACTAAAATTTCCGTGCATGCAAGGCATATGTTTGTTTGTGCATTCGGGAAAGCAATTCAGGTCACGGGGCAATGATGGTTGATGGATGCTAAGGCGGAAATAAATCAAGAGGGAGAAATATTAATGGCAGAAAATTCTCTATAGAAAAATGTCACTAAAATAATTCGGACTTGTGTGTTGGTCACTTGGTCTGCATCTGTTAAATAGAATTGAACAACACCACAACTGAACTATGTATATGTTGTGTCTCCTAAGCATACATGCAGCTGAAAATGCAATGAATATATTTGATTCACAAACGTAGGTCCATAAGAAGACAGAAGGTACACATACTTTCTATAATCCAAGCAGATCAGGCATGAATTTCCTTTGAACATCTTATCTTGTCTCACGATCGGTGCCAAGCATCATCTTTTCTCACGATTGATACGATGGCAAGCGTTCAGTGCAATTGTCTCATGCCCATGCAAACAATTGTTCGTTTGGTCGGTGCATGATGATTGTCTCATGTGATTTTATATTAAGCGTGCCTAGAGACAATAAAAACTTGCGAACTGTAAATAATCCATAAAAAAACATGCATATAGTGGTAGAATTGTATGATAGACATTAGACTCACACATCCTTGTACCATTGTTCTCTGCATGCATACATATTGTCCTGAATGTGTCCTGTCCTGAAGAAATCTGTGCCTGAACATCCATGCATTGGTCATGAAGAAATTCCACGTAGCTGCAGAACTTAGTGGAATTAGTCTCTTTGCGTAACCTTCCTTCTTCCGCGAAAACTCTCTTGTGTGCTCGGGCGCGCCTGGTCATGGAATCACAATAGCATCTGGCCATTACCCCAATTAATGCTCGCTGTATTCATCTGGATATTGAACTAAAAAACTAAATCTGATTTTGATGCATGCTCTGGCCGGCGATGATGTGAGTTTGATGCGACAGTAATTTTGGCCTGTCCAGCGTTCACAACTCCAATCACTGACATTGCCTGAAAAATCAAAGGCAACTCGCATTAGCATCCACCCAAGATATATGTTTTCTAGTAGTACATCACTCCTTCAAAATTCAGAAAATCAACACACATGCATTAACATCCATATATCATCGACGTGATACACATGTATGGCCGGAATAGGATCGTCGGCACAAGTGCGATGCCAGGTCTTGTGGAGCTACCGCTGGTCGAGCTCGAGAGACGGGCATGCGAGTTTGTTCATGTTGGCGTTGTAGGCAAGCTGTGCGTGGCCAGGGGCGGAGCCAGAAAATTTAGCCATTGGGTTCACTCATTGACTTAGTGTAAGGATTTGCGATGAATAAATTAACTATAAAGTCCAGTTTTAGACCATCGAACGACAGTAGTATATCACTCAAAGACAGCATAACAAAAAGAAATATAATATCAACTGTAGGGAACGTAACAGCTGGATAATTATAAAACCACTTTACATATTGTAAAATGGAGTAGTGCCAAAATAACTTCATAGCTTCAAGTACCATTTCTTGTCCTCCTGAAAACATCTGAAAACATAGCAAATTAAAAATAAGCACCATCAAGCAAAAAAGCATGTAAAATCATCGCATTTATAGTTTCCCCTTTCAAATTTTCATCATCTAAAGAATATTTGTTGCATTAGTTTGGATTGCTTACCTCATATGTCATCTAAAGAATATTAAGCACATAATCACTACTAATGCTAGAAAACATATCTTTCTTAACATAGCAAATTAGACAATCAATTATAAACTGATAGCCTATTTATAACACAATTCTTCTTTTACAACATTTGAAGCTGAAAATAGTCTTTCCGCTGATATCGTGGCAACTGGCAATATCACATCACACTAGCTTTAGAAATCGATTGACCAGAGTATAGAGAATTTAACATTAAATCTTCGTGCAGCATCCCCAATGATCCTCAACGGATAACTAAAACAGGTGGTGACACGAAAGGTCCCCTGGTTAAATATCTTCACCTAATTACATTTTACTTCTTAGTGAGATCATCTAAATTAGTTTCTCTATGAGTAGAAAGCTCTTAGAGATTGCTTGCGCTTTACCGGTATCTAACGGGTGGCTCTGAACCATTATCTAAATATGGCGATTGGTTTATTTTTGAGAAATAATAGTCCATAGACTAGATTAAAGTTTATGAGAAAAGCAATAAAATGGATGTATCTAGCATACGGTAAGATACGTCTGTTTGAGCGACACTTCAACATGGGATGGAGGGAGTATATTATACTACTACTATAGGTTAGATTGAACACGCACAAGACGAATTGGGGAAGACCGATATAGTGATGTGACCACGTACCTTGAATTTGGACTGTAGTTGTTTGCCCTAGCTAGCTTGCCGAGCGGCGGCGATCGGCAGATAGGTGAAGGGAGCGGCGGAACGGAAGAGACGAGAGTCTGCCCATAGGGAGTAACCGATTGCGTCAATTCTGGAGGCGTGCGTCGTGTGGCGTGGTGCGCTATGTGCGTACATCGCATTCCGTCCATTATGGATGGAATCAAGTAAATCATGAGATTGGTTCAGCTTTAATACCGTAGAATGGGCTAGTCACATTAAGAAGATTAAAGGGCACAGAGACAATTAGCTTGTGGGCTTCTGGGCTTTTCGATGGGGTCAGCTTAGATTTTTTTAATGGGTTCAAACCATTAAACACCTGTACGTTTATACGTGGCAGTCAAAAGTCGATGGGTTCAGCTGAACCCAACGAGTATACGCTGGCTCCGCCCTGTGCGTGGCTCTGCGGTCTAAGAGCCGACGAGCACCAATGACAGCGTTCAATTTCGCCCTTGGGTTGACATGTCATATGGTTCATGCTCGAGTTTGACAACGCCGGCCTTATGCTCAGTCATGGAGGTAGTGACGGCGCCGTCGTCGTGCTCCTGTATGGAAGAAGCACCCATGACGTGCTCCCGTGGAGGGACAACATCGAGTGCCACCATGGCCACGGCGTGCTCCTAATTCTGCATTAAATGCTAACGACTACTCTACTTGGCAGAGCCGCAATTCAACAAACTTTACCTATGCACAAGTATTGCGTTCCTTCATTACCTGTCACCCATCGGGCCTCCATAGCTAACATGGTGGATATTGAGGGCAAACGCACCGAGCATTGAACGTCCGCGTCCCCTTCTTCCTCACCTCTTCCTTCGCTCTGTCCCGCACCCTCTTCTTCCTCTCCTTCTATTCCTTCGCAATCTCTCTTTTTCCCCTACAAAGAGACGCCGCACAACCTTCATGGCAGCCGCCTCTCTAATCCCTATGGTCACCGCTGCCCCTACAGAATCGCCAGATCTGCCAGCCTCCGCTCTATTCCCGGCGCCAGCAGTGGCGATGCCGGCGCTTGTGAGCTCCTCCTCTCGTCCTCCTGCATAGAATTGAGCCGCTACATATGCATTGATTGCTGGCGAGTGCGTATCTAATTTTGTTTAGGCAAGCGAGCGCGTAGGGGAGGAAGAGACCCGGTTCAATACGGACTGATGGCTCAAGCGACGGACGAAGAACGTTTTTGCGTACAGTTTTTTTCCTATATATAGAAGAAGAGAGGAGAAATCTCAGCCATTAATCTTTATAGTTAACATAAAATCAACGGATATAAAGGGATAACATGTGGAGAACTATGAAAGGCTCCGTCCTTTAATATTAGTTAAAGATTCGGTAGAAATTTCGCTAATTTCGCTACATATTGAAATAATTGCCATTCAGTCAAAATATTTGGTTGGATCGCAGTCAAATTCAATTTTAACTTTTGGTTCTTTCACTACTAGGGAAAATCCTAGTAGTAGCAGCGTATGGGGTGTAGGAGTGCGGGTGCCACTCCATGCTGCTACTATGTCTGTTACAAGTAGGGTAGGTGCCATGTGCACTACTACTAATTATCTGTAGTGAGTGTCTTATACCCCGCGCTACTATTATTAATTTCCAAACAAAAGATTCTCGATCCCGTTCATGCTGTCAATGGCGGCACTGGTTCCATCCAGCGACGACAGGAGTTGCTAGAGGCGCGGACGGGCAGCGACATTCCATATCCGGCGGCGGCTACTTGAGAGGGCCTAGATCCAGGGCAGAGCAAGGCGACTGTGTGGGGCTCATCTTCAGGGCCAAGGTAGGGATGTCCTGGTCGTCCATGGAGATGACCTGCATGGGCATGGGCATGGGAGGGTGAGTCAAACCAGATGGAGAGTGAGAAAAATATAAACGAGGGAGAAAGGAGATGGAGGGAACATGCTACTACTAATTAGCAGCAGTAGTAGTAGCACGGGGTTTATACCCCATGCTACTACTAATTAGCAGCAGCGCGGCCCTATGCCCTTGCTACTGCTAAGCATCTATCTACAAAGTATTTCCTAGAAGTGTTTAGCCGGAATGAAAACTGAAATCTGTGGATTTCAAAGAAACATAGTATTTCCGTCAACCACTGAATAGTTTCTAATACTGAATGTTAAAACCGTGATGTAGCTATTCATCTCTTTACATGTCTATAAACTTCAGCCGAACTTTGGATGGGCCCCTTCATTTCCCGACCGCCTTCCTTTCAAGTCTCATTTCCTTATGTGGGAAAGTGGTGGTCAGGCGACCATGATGGTGCTCCGTGATGCAACTCCTGGCCAAAGAAAGATCCAACCGAATAGTACAGATCACTCAATCGAAGAGGTCCGTTAATGGTCATAGTTCCATTTCTTTTCATTGATGAGACAAACATGTTGAAACTAAATTATGTTATATTCGTTACCTCAGTTGTTTGCTTCTCAATTTGTTGCAGATAAGCTCATCAACTGTCTCAAGTGGGCTTCCGTCAACAAAAACTGTTTCATGTGAGCTGATCAAGGTTGACCCCCTCGAGTTGCGGTTCCCTGTTGCTCACACAGTTTCAAACACACTGAAGATACACAACATTACAGAGGACGACGTGGCCTTTAGTATATGCTCAAATAAAAATAAAGCGAAGTGCAACATATTGCCAAATCGAGGAGTTCTGTCATCACATTCGACGATAGATGTTCGTATAACATTTTTTTTCCGAGGAAAACATGAAACCTTCGAGCCCAAGGAGTTAGTCACGGTGAAGAGCACCGTCGTGGAGGGTACTTTGATGACCACACAAGTTACGGATGAAATGTTTGAGACACAGATGGGCCGAAAAACGTACCATGTCAAGCTGGCAATAGTTTTTGTAGCCTCTAAGGTGAGTCCGACCTTTGCCTGATTTTCATTTGTCTCAAACTATGGCTAATGGTATATATTTTTAACCATCTCTATTTGGGCGTTCATTAATAGATCATAAAAAAAGTAAAGTCGGCGACGACAATAGACATGCATCCAACCGATCCATGGTGAGTTGATTCATTTCTCATGCACTAGTACAGAAATTAAGTTTTCTATTTGCAATATGACTACATTCATATCAAACAACCTTTTCTTCTCATACAGGATGGTCATTACTCAAGGAGACAAGTCATTTCGAATGAACTACCGTACGCAGGCAAGTGACTCAACTGACTCGAGAATATTCAAACACCGATATATACTTTTCAGTTACAACGTATGAATATAAATAGATGTTGCACACAAGATTTTTTCCGGGATAATCCACTCATCTTAGGCCCTCATTTCCTAGCCGCCTGGCCCTTAAATCCAATTATTTGATAAGCCGAATCAGCAGCCGACAATCTTCCATTCACGAAAACAATAATCTTTGGCAGGTACTCTAGGGAGACGGTTTTGCTAACTTGCAGATGACGCACCTTGATTGATTAGTTTTACCCATGACCATAGCCAAGTCGCTAGGATACTGTGAGTCTGTTCAAGTGCAGACTTTTGGCACCCAAGACTCCATGTTTCACTGTGCACAAAAAATAATACTCCCTTCGTCTCATACAGTGCGTATAGATTTTCTGGAAAGTCAAACTAAGCAACCTTTGACCAAATTACAGGAAAGTATTTATATATACATTTCCAAACATATACAACATAAAAATATAGCTGATGATATCTCCAATGATATGCATTTGGTATTTGAAATGTACCTATTTTTTACTATAAACCGTGTCAATGTTTGTGATGTTTGGTCTTTGAAAAAAATTCTATATGCACGACATTATGGAATGGAGGGAGTATATGAAAGAATGTTTGGATCACAATTTTTTTTTCATATCCAGATTGAAAGCCCTTAAGCACTAAACATTCTTCAGAAAATAATGTTGATTTGAGTCCTGTATAATACAAGCTTTATAAAATTAATTTCGGCAAGGATTTGACCTGAATGTCCAGATGCTGGAATTTTCTCACCATGAACTTCTCGAAAGAAAATTCAATTTTGAATAACCGGGCTTAATTTGTTACTTTTGCAGTCAAGAAAAAATTCAATTTTTCTTGAACCATACATGTTTCCTGCATGTGAATACATAGAAAATGATGGGCACATCCCAGAAGGATGAACAGAAACAAATGAAAGGAAGAAGAAACAGCCACACAAATATCAAAAAAGAAAAATCAAAACAACCCCAAGAATCTCAGAGCACAGTTAGCTTTTGCATCTATGGAGGGAATTAACTTTCTGGTTGCTCGCCATAGCCCCTACACTACCGGAAAACGGGCCTACGCCGACGGCCAGACCTATGCCTACGGCTGCCGTCGGCCTAGTTTGAGATATGCCGACAGCCAAGTCCTGGCCGTCGGCTTACACTGGCCGTCGGGTTACATGGATCTATGCCGACGGCCGCCGTCGGCACAGAGCGGCCGTCGACCTAGGCGCAGGCATGCCGACAAAGAGCCGTCGGCATAAATCAGCCGTCGGTATAGCTGTGGGCCAGCGGCCCCGCCCGTCGCCAGCCGCTAACGCCACAAACCTATGCCGACGGTCGGGGCGGGCGACGTCGGCATATCTCCGCATGCCACGTCACCGATCCGCGGCGTAGGTATGCCGACGGCAGCCGTCGGCATAGCTGCCACGTCACCGATCCGCGGCACGACGCCAACCCTGCCGTATCTATGCCGACGGCTTTGCCGTAGGCATAGATATTTTTCTACATACTTTTTTTTTCATATGTTTTAATGCTTTTTTACATATGTTTTTTTGCATATGTTTTTATGCTTTTTAAAAAATATGTTTTCATGCTTTTTTATGTATTATATGAATATATATGTAGTTTATAATTTTTTCCATAGATTATAAATATATATATAGTTTGTATTTTTTCGAGCACATTAATAATATGCTGTCATGTTCTTTTGAATATAGGTCCTTAAATTTTATTAAAATCAAAAACAGCTATGCGACATAAGTTTAGTGGCGGTTGCAAACGCCTGCACCTGTCTCCGAGTGTGACCCCCTCACGTCCGTGGTGTGCCCCGGTCACCGGCGATGACACGGTAGTAGACGTTCTGCAGCCATAGCGGATTGCCCTTCACGCGTCTACGGCTGTGGCCGACGGCCTCCTCGGGCTAGCATGCCGCCAAATCTTGCGTGGCGGCCTCTCACAAGTCTAGAAGTGTTGTGGCGGTTGCAAGCGCGCACGCAGCGTGTCCGTGTGCCCCCCCCACACGGACGGCGCCGCCCGCACTGGAGGGGCAGACGACGCACGGGTCTACACGAAGGGGATCTTGCTGTGGGTCAGGCCCGGTTGTTGCTCCAAAGTGTTCCTATGGGCTGACCTAACACAACCGGGTGGGGAGGTCCCCTGGTCGAAGCCCGTCCGTGCAAAGTCAAAGGGCTAGATCCTGTGGTCAAACGCTACAGGGTTAGGCGGGACGGGGGCCCTGGGGGGGTAGCAATGCCAACGGAGCGTCGCACCGGGCCTTCATACATGCGGGGTGGTGTGGTGGCACGTCCGAAGAGGCGGCACGCGTCTCCGGGGCGTGGCCCCCCCTCACGGACGACGACGACACGGTAGTAGACGTTCTGCGGCCATAGCGGATTGCCCTTCGCGCGTCTACGGCTGTGGCCGGCGGCCTCCGCGGGCTAGCATGCCGCCAAATCTTGCGTAGGCGGCCTCTCTCACAAGTCTAGAAGTGTTGTGGCGGTTGCAAACGCGCGGCACGCGTGTCCGGGGTGTGCCCCCCCCCCTCACGGCACCTGGAGGGGGGAAACGACGCCGGGTCTACACGAGGGATCTTGTGTGGGTCCGCCCGTTGTTGCTCCAAAGTGTTCCTATGGGCTGACCTAACACAACCGGGTGGGGAGGTCCCCTGGTCGAAGCCCGTCCGTGCAAAGTCAAAGGCCTAGATTCTGTGGTCAAACGCTACAGGGTTAGGCGGGACGGGGACCCTGGGGGGTAGCAATGCCAACGGAGCGTCGCACCGGGCCTTCATACATGCGGGGTGGTGTGGTGGCACGTCCGAAGAGGCGGCACGCGTCTCCGGGGCGTGGCCCCCCCTCACGGACGACGATGACACGGTAGTAGACGTTCTGCGGCCATAGCGGATTGCCCTTCGCGCGTCTACGGCTGTGGCCGGCGGCCTCATGCGGCTAGCATGCCGCCAAATCTTGCGTGGCGGCCTCTCTCACAAGTCTAGAAGTGTTGTGGCGGTTGCAAGCGCTGCTGCACGCGTGTCCGGTGTGTCCCCCCTCACGGCACCGGAGGGGGAAACGGACGCCGCCGGTCTACACGGAGGGATCTTGTTGTGGGTCCGCCCGGTTGTTGCTCCAAAGTGTTCCTATGGGCTGACCTAACACAACCGGGTGGGGAGGTCCCTGGTCGAAGCCCGTCCGTGCAAAGTCAAAGGCCTAGATTCTGTGGTCAAACGCTACAGGTTAGGCGGGGCCAGGGGCCCTGGGGTAGTAATGCCAACGGAGCGCCGCACCGGCCTTCATACATGCGGGTGGTGTGGTGGCACGTCCAAGAGGCGGCCGCGCGTCTCGGGCGTGGCCCCCCCTCACGGACGTCGATGACACGGTAGTAGACGTTCTGCGGCCATAGCGGATTGCCCTTCGCGCGTCTACGGCTGTGGCCGGCGGCCTCCGCGGGCTAGCATGCCGCCAAATCTTGCATAGGCGGCCTCTCTCACAAGTCTAGAAGTGTTGTGGCGGTTGCAAACGCGCGGCACGCGTGTCCGGGGTGTGCCCCCCCCCCTCACGGCACCGGGAGGGGAAGCGGACGCCGGGTCTACACGGAGGGGATCTTGCTGTGGGTCTGGCCCGGTTGTTGCTCCAAAGTGTTCCTATGGGCTGACCTAACACAACCGGGTGGGGAGGTCCCCTGGTCGAAGCCCGTCCGTGCAAAGTCAAAGGCCTAGATCCTGTGGTCAAACGCTACAGGGTTAGGCGGGACGGGGGCCCTGGGGGGTAGCAATGCCAACGGAGCGTCGCACCGGGCCTTCATACATGCGGGGTGGTGTGGTGGCACGTCCGAAGAGGCGGCACGCGTCTCCGGGGCGTGGCCCCCCCTCACGGACGACGATGACACGGTAGTAGACGTTCTGCGGCCATAGCGGATTGCCCTTCGCGCGTCTACGGCTGTGGCCGGCGGCCTCCGCGGGCTAGCATGCCGCCAAATCTTGCGTAGGCGGCCTCTCTCACAAGTCTAGAAGTGTTGTGGCGGTTGCAAACGCGCGGCACGCGTGTCCGGGGTGTGCCCCCCCCTCACGGACGGCGCCGCCGCCGGCACCTGGAGGGGGGAAACGGACGTGCCGGGTCTACACGGAGGGGATCTTGCTGTGGGTTGGCCCGGTTGTTGCTCCAAAGTGTTCCTATGGGCTGACCTAACACAACCGGGTGGGGAGGTCCCCTGGTCGAAGCCCGTCCGTGCAAAGTCAAAGGGCTAGATCATGTGGTCAAACGCTACACGGTTAGGCGGGACGGGGGCCCTGGGGGGTAGCAATGCCACCGGAGCGTCGGACCGGGCCCTCATACATGCGGGGTGGTGTGGTGGCATGTCCGAAGAGGCGGCACGCGTCTCCGGGGCGTGGCCCCCCTCACGGACGGCGATGACACGGTAGTAGACGGATCAGGCACTCGCATATATAGTTACCGGATCAGGCACTCGGTAACGGTACCCCTCAGTCAGTTGCTCTCCTATGTATCACCTTTTGCAAGACCATAGAAAAAAATATACGTGATATTTTAGAATATTGTTGTACAATGTAAAAAAAGATCATGTCATTAAAAATAATGTTTCAAACCATTAAAGAAAATGTATGGTACATTTTAAATAATGTTCATGCATGTAAAAATTATGTATAAGAAAACATTAAAATATTTATATAAAATAAGAAAACATTACAAAATTTATACTAAATAAGCAAAGTCAAAATAAAAATATGCGACGGCAAAGCCGTCGGCATAGCTGCGCCATACGACGCGGATCGATGACGTGGATAATAAAAAAAAAAAAAACTATGCCTACGGCTAAGCCGTCGGCATAGGTGCCACGTGGTATCGCCCGGCTATGCCGGCAACTTAGCCGTCGGCATAGTTCTCCTTATCCATCCGGCGGTCGCGCCCACCACTCATTCCTCCCCAATCCCCACTGCCCGACCCAGCGCGCCGCGAGCCCGACCAGCGCCCGCCCGCCGCTCCCGTCGCCCGCGCCGCTCCCGCGGCCCCCGCTGCCCGCCGCCCCGCTCCACCCTCGCCCCCCCTTCCCTTGCCCTCCCCTCCTCGCCCCTCCATCTCGCGCCGCCGCCAGAGCCAGCGTACCAGCGCCGCCGCCGCCGCTCCCGTCGCCCGCCCGCTCCCGCCCCCCCCATTTGCCCGCCGCTGCCGCTCCACCCGCGCCACTCCCCTTCCCTCGCCTCCCCCTCCTCGCCCCTCCATCTCGCGCCGCCGCTGCCACGCCGTCGTCACCTCGTCTCCGCGCTGCCGTGACCACCCCCCTCTCCGCCCCCTCACCCCACCACCACCCCCGTCCCCCCGCCACCTCTCGCCGGCGCCGTCCACTCCCGGCCTCCCTGCTACTCGCTGCACCGGCGGCCAAGGTGAGCTTTTTTTCAATTTTTTGCATTTTGTTACTGTTTTTTTGCATATGTGATGAATGGATATGTGATGAATGGATATATACATGTACAGATTGATGGTGAAGTTTGTGATAGATGGATGCATTGATGTATATTGGTCAAGTTTATGAATTTGGACACTTAGTTTAAAATATGGATAGATGATATTGGTCAAGTTTTTGAATATGTGCATGTATAGATTGGTGGATATTGGTCAAGTTTTGCATTTTGTAGACACTTAGTTTAAAATATGGATGAATTGATGGATATTAGTAAGTTTTGTGTTTGGTCAAGTTAGTGTTAGATGGAAGCAATTCGAGGCACTTGGTTTCTAAAATACTTAATGAAGCTTTTTTTGACAATTTGACATGTTGTTTCATGTTCATTCATAATGTTGTGTCAATGCTTAATGTGAGGTGATGACCTAAATTTTTTCACTCGTGTAATTAACAGGATTTGTGGTGTTCCATCTTCGTGGAGTGATTGTCGACGTTGGAGGTGTTGGTCCACGATCGTCCGTCTCCTTTGATCGACTACATCGGAGGGTGAGCAACAATTCCATGACCTCGTCCACTTTTTTTCCATGTCACTAGATTAAATTTTCCATGTCAAGTCGCGTAACCTAGGTCTCCCGTCCGAAAGGGTTGCATCGATAAATATGCATTCAATTGCATATTTATCACCGCAGCTCTTTCGGATTGTCAACGCTTTCACGGACAGCCGAGGATGTGTAGATTGGATGCGTTGTTCATGCTCTACCCGCTCGAGACAGATTTGGCGGCGCCTCCCTGTTGTTCTCCGGATGCACATTCTCTCGGCATTTTGCCGAGACGTGTATTTGGAGAACAGCGGGGAGGTGCTGCCGAAATTTTGTCTCGGAATGGGGTAGAGCATGGACAACGTACTCAATCTACACATTCTCGGGTGGGATTAGGACCCATCTTTACCTATTAGAGATGTAGGTGGAGTAAATGTCGTTTCTCGTCAACCTTGTAAAAAATAAAATATTGATGTGAGTAATTTAAATGAATCCTTAATTTTGTTGTGTGGCTTCCAATAAAGCAGAGATGGCAGATAATCAGTGGATGTATAGTGGGTTTTTCCGTCGGAATCAAGTAACAACAGAGTGGGTCGAGAAAACTGATGTGTTTTTGAAAGAGATATTCCGTAGTCCAATGAGGATGGTGCCAGAATGCCCGTGTGCCAAGTGTAAGAGGCGTCACCGCAGAGATAAGAGTGAGATGACTAAGCACCTTCGCACGCATGGTTTTATGCCCAACTTTAATATGCCGATAAACTTTGCCCAGCGGCACCGTGGTAGAGAGGATGTGATACGACAACGCGTCGCTGGTTATGAGGACGATGGGGTTAGAGACATGCTAGATGATGTCTTTGCTGCACAGCGGACACCTCCGTCACATTCAGCGAATGAACCGGAGGAACCGGAGGAACCGGAGGAAACCGCAAAGGCCTTCCTGGAAATCTTGGCCTCGTCAAAGAAACCTCTCTATGAGGGTGCCAAGCTGTCTGTGTTGGATGCCATCTCGCAACTGATGGCAGTCAAGGCTGAGTACGGCTGTAGCCGAGGTTGCTTCGAAGCATTTCTGGGAGTATGGGCTAACAGCCTGCCTGAGGGCCATGAACTGCCGAAAACCATGTACGCTACGAAGAAAATCATGAAGGCGCTCTCCATGGACTATGAGAAAATTCATGTTTGTCCAAAGAATTGCCTTTTGTTTAGGCATGAGTATGCGGATGACAAGTACTGTAGGAAGTGCGGTTCCTCTCGGTATATTGAGGTGGTCGATAAACATGGTCAGAAGCAGCAGCTAAAAATCCCTGTGAAGGTTCTTCGGTATCTTGATTTTATCAAAAGACTGCAACGCCTTTTCATCACCGAGGAGTCTGCCAAAATGATGAAGTGGCACAAGGAAGGGAAAAGGTACAATCCAAAAAAAATTGTACATCCATCAGGAGGTGAAGCATGGAAGTCATTCGATATAGAGTACCCGGAGGAAGCAGCCGAGGCTGGGAATGTCCGAATTGCTATAACAGGTGATGGGTTCAATCCATATGGTATGTCGTCTAATTCATACAGCTGTTGGCCCATATTTGTTATTCCGCTCAATCTCCCTCCCGGCGCCATAATGCAACGGAAGACCATGTTCCTGTCGCTTATAATTCCGGGGCCTGAATATCCGGGGAAGAATTTGGGTGTGTTTATGCAGCCGTTGGTGGATGATTTGCACCATTCTTGGTACTTCCCGAGGTTGACATACGACCGACATCTGCAGAAAAATTTCTTGATGAAAGTTTGGCTACAATATTGCATGCATGACTTTCCCGGTTATGCCCTGTTCTGCGGATGGTGTACAAGTGGAAAGATGCCTTGCCCAGTGTGCATGCAGGCCTTGATTTTCATTTGGCTGAAGAAGGGTGGCAAGTATGTTGCATTTGACCTGCATCGACAGCTTCCTCCTCCGCACCATCCCGATAGGGAAGACAAGAAGAACTTCACAAAAGGCAAAGTTGTCCATGAAGTGAACGAGATTCCAACGTTTTACGGCGGATGTGCTTGCTCACTGAAAGCTCTTAAGCCTGCCGGTGAAGGGAAAGGCAAAGGCAAAGGCAAAGCCACGGCGAAGACGAGGGCGAGGGCAAAGGAAAAGGTAAAGGGAAAAGAATTTTGAAAATTATGGTGAGACGCACAACTGGACTCACATTACCCCTTCACGCAGCTTCCCTATTTTAAAGACCTCAAACTTCCATACAACATAGACGTGATGCACACGAAAAGAATGTCGCAGAGTCCCTTTTCACACGATCCTCAACATTCCCGATAAGACAAAGGATAATGTTAATGCTAGAGTTGATCAACAGAATATTTGTGATAGACCACGCCTACACATGCAGCCTCCCACAGCAAATCGAAAATCTTGGTTCAAGCCGATGCTGATTTCGACTTAAAAGGACCATAAGATGGAGACATTTAAGTGGCTGAAACACGTCGTGAAGTTCACTGATGGTTATGCGTCGAATATAAGTAAGGGGGTCAATCTTTCAACGGGCAGAGTGACCGGGCTCAAGAGTCATGACTATCACGTATGGATTGAGCGGATTATGCCGGTGATGGTTCGGGGCTATGTTCCCGAGCGTGTCTGGCGTGTTCAACCTGTGGGGACAGAGTAAGTGCCTCTCAATCATATTTTCAACACATGACAATATTTTCTTATTGTACACATGGCAATCCTTTGATTCTTTTGCAGAAACTGGATCCTTCGCGGAAAGGGCCGTAAACCGAACGGCCTTCTCACTGTCCTGTTGAAGGAGTTTTGGCCTGGCCTATTTTGCCCGCGGCCAGACAAGGACCCGCAGCAGCGGGTTTTGGCCATGAGCTGGGCCCACTACGAGGCTTGCAGCAACGCGGAGTATGGGACGGCCGCTAAGGCCGTGATCACCAAATTTTGGGTAGGTTCTCTTCTGAATCACTTCTCTTCAGTTCCGTTCATGGTTTATCATTGAATCACTCAACTCATGCCTTGTTTGCTTCTGGTTTATGCATGATTGCAGCAACTCTATAGAGTTCTTGACGAGCACAAGGCCAGAGCCGACGTGGTCTTGCTTGCGGCTGCGAAGAAGAAAGCTCGTCAGTTGCAGTACGAGGTGCGCTGGGTTGCCGTCTCGCAGTACTACCACATCTACCTGCACCAAAAGATGACCAAAACTGAAGCACGTATAACGACTTACCTTGAACAGGAGCAGTTCATGATGGTAACTATTATTAACTTTTCATTGTTTCAAGCAGTGAACTATATGTTTCGTGCTCACATGTCATGCTTCCAAAATTTGCATAGGTTGTTCCTCGTTGGTGCTATGGAAGGCATGATGGATGGGCGAGTTTGGTGGATAGGTGGCTCGGCGACGATGCAGAGTTTGTTGCCAAGAGCATCCAGGCCCGGAATAACCGTGGAATCGACGGGACACACGGCCAAGGAAACAGGAACCACTGGGGCTTCAGGGCCATGAAGGTATATCTATGTGCATGATGCATTTTTGTTCTTCTTTACCGTCATGTTCTTATGTATGGCTAACTTCTGTTTGACGTTGCAGGAGGACAAGTTGAAGAGGCCGCTCTCAGACATGGAGTCGTGGATGATGGCCCGTGAGCGGAGTCATCCCAAGGAGGGCGAGAGCAAGTACTACGGCAAGACCGAGAAGCACCTGGGGTCTTACACTCATCACTATCAGGAGTTGCATCCGGATGTTCCTGTTGCTGAGATCGCCAAGTCTCAGATCGACGACACGGCGGTGGTGGCCATCCAGGGGAAGTCACATGGCCGGTATCCGTGTTTCGATGGGTTGATCACTCCTTCGATCTCGTACACACAGCTTCGGCTACACACTCGAGCCGCTTAGAGAGCAGGCGTTCACAGACTCCCTTAGCCCGCCAGCATGCTGTAAGTACTTCCCCTTTATCTTTTTCTCTCTAGCATTCTCAGTTTATTTTCAGCATTGCTCACTTAGAAACAACCTAATTTATGTAGGCATATAAGGAGTTTGTCGAGCTTAGGAATCTCGAGGTGCGGAGTACTTGAAACGAGTGAAGGCAACGATGATTACAACCGTCGATGATGACGGTTAGTTTTGCCTCTTAAAACCAAGCTACATTTTGTAGTTTCATTCCTTCCGACCTTCTAGTTTGCTTGTTTAACTAACATCCGTGCTATGTTGGCGTCTTGGAGTAACCGCACGGATCCACCACAAATGGGACCCCCACCACCACTGCAGGAGACCCCCACACGTGCCCACGCTCGATGAATGGGTGGCACTAGGCGGTAATAGTCCGGTTAGTACATTTGCCTAACTACTAGCAAACTAGTTCTCGCTCATTCAACACTATCATATCATATTTACCGTTAGAATCGTCTACGAAACATGTAGGGGACCAGTGGCTCGACTCCTGCTTCGTCGACCCCAGTCACTCCGATCTGGCAGAGTGATGCTGGTCGCGGTGGCGGTTTTGGTGGAGGTGATCTTGGCGGTGGTGGTTTTGGCGGAGGTGGTCTTGGCGGAGGTGGTCTTGCCTGATGTCGATGATGATTCCGTGCATGTGGCCGTCGTGCCATGCCTTTCATGTTCCTACTTTTACGATGTTCCATGTCTTGCACTACTTTTATGTTCATGAACTTCCGGCGGTGATGATGATGAACTTGAGTATGTTTAGATGATGATGATGAACTTGAGTATGTTTAGATGATGATGATGAACTCGAGTATGTTTAGATGAACTTGAGTATGTTTGGATGATGAACTGTCATATTTCTGCATTATTCCATATTATTCTGCTTTGAAATGCTGTCAAATGAATTGGAAAAGGAAAAAAAAAAAAAACTATGCCTACGGCAAAGCCGTCGGCATATATAAGCCTAGGAGCTACCAGGGGCCGCCACGTTGCAGATCTATGCCGACGGCTTTGCCGTAGGCATAGATGGACACCTATGCCGACGGCTATGCCGTAGGCATAGACCTGTCGCCAGGAGGAACCAGGGAGCGACACGTGGCACAGCTATGCCTACAGCAAAGCCGTCGGCATAGATGTATCTATGCCTACAGCAAAGCCGTCGGCATAGATATATCTATGCCGACGGCCAAGCCGTCGGCATATCTACGCCACGTGCCATTGCGTGATTCGTTAGCGCTTTTGACGGCGCCGTGCGTTGCCGTCAGACGGAAAACACTGCCGACGGCTAATCTATGCCGACGGCTGACGCACGGCCGTCGGCATAGGTCCCTATGCCGACGGCTATACTATGCCGACGGTCTGACAAGACTACGCTGACGATATCTATGCCGACGGCTCTATGCCGACGGCAGCCGTAGGCATAGATCTATGCCGACGGCCTAGGGGCCTATGCCGACGGCCGTCGGCCGTAGGCATAGACCGCGATTCCGGTAGTGCTAGTTTAGCTTCCCGTTTGGTTTTTATTATAAGCAACAACTGCATGGGAGTTTTTATTTTTCCAACGACCCTTTTTGTTCCTACACGACAAAAATAACCAAAGGCTTGAAAGCATTTCTTGTTTTGCCGTGAATCCAAGACCGTGTTCTAGACCGCACAGAACCGAGGCTGTTGTTCATAGATTGAATGACATCTTGGAGCTTGGCGAAAGTCAAAGCAGACCTCCAAATAATGTTAGATTCATGCTTTCCGGTGTCGAGCAATAGAGGCTAGAACATTGACATTGAGTTTTTTTCCCGGATATAGGAGCACAGGCAGCCTAGCCCACGAACGTCGTCTCAACCGACACCTCCCTTCCACCACGCCTCTATACCAGAGGCTCCTATCGGCGTAGCTCGCACACATGCCCAGGACTGTGCCTGTGGGGGAAATCACTGGGATCCGATTGCCATGTCGAGCGACAGAGTTGATGTCGTCCTACTGCTCTGTCCTGCTCCCTCTGTCCTCCTCTAGTCTTCCACAGTCAGATATCCTATACTTCTAGGTCACTGTCGCCAGGTCCATCCAAGGTTGTTTGAATCTGATTTTCAATCGAATCAGAGCTCCGATGGTTCGATGGAAAAATCATGGGATCTTAACTATCACGATCGTAGAAACATAAATTCTATTAACTAAAATAATAAAATCGGAGTGGTTAGTTTGGATCGTAAATTCATAGAATCGTATAATAGAATCACGACTCAGAAACCTTTTGTCCATACTCCCCCGCCCCAGCGCCACAGCTCCTCCGCAGCCACCTGCGGCGGCCCCGGTCGGCGTTGCTGTGGACCGCCTCTGGCTCGGTGGTTTGTTGCAAAGTGTGTGTTTGCGGTGGAGATCCAACTCCGACCTCCGGTTGCTTGCTTCTCTTGGCGGCTACCAGGCTCCTGCGCGTGTTGTGGCTAGGTCTTTGTAGCGACCAGACTTCAAACAGTCTGATCTTTGTGCATCAGTGTCATCCCTGGATCGGTAATGCTGACACACACAGTACTTGAAGGATTTATAACAGAGTAGCAATCACACACTTATTACGTCGAATGTCTCAAAAGAGAACTTATTACCATAAATATGGCTTAAGGCCATTTGATAACGGTAACAGCGAAAGGCTTGGAAGATAAAGCGAGTCCATCAACTCCAACGGCATCACTGAGTATAAGAGCACGACCTAAGGCACCTTACTCGTCATTTGAAAAGTTTGCAACATGAACGTTGCAGCCCGAAAACGGGTCAGCACATGGAATATCCTGGCAATGTAACACATAGAGAGTCATGAATAGAATAATGCTATACTACATGCATATATGGCTGGTGGAAAGCTCTATGGTTACAGTTTTGCATAAAGTTAATTTTTCCCTACCACAAAGGAATAAATTTAATTTAACTATCATGGTGGTTGTTAAACATTGAGAAGGTTCACCCAACTCAATCCCAATTAAGCATCATCATTAAAACCCAACAATTAAATTAAGTAACATGATGAGATTCACATGATAATCCAAGTACTAGATACTCAAAACATCCATAACCGGAGACACGGCTAACCATGATTAGTTTCTACACTCTGCAGAGGTTTGTGCACTTTTCCCCACAAGACTCGATCTCCTTTGTGGGATTTCTCGCACTACATGGTGTTTGAGAAACGGATGACCGAGAAATAGTATTTCAGAAGCGTTTGCACCTTACGATGGGTAGACAGTTACACCTACTTTCTCCTACATCTGCTAGTCTACCACTATAAGAGTTCACACGACTTAATCAACTATGCTAGAGCCCACAGTTGCTTGCGGCTGCACACGGAAGTTTCCAGCATGAATAATCTGATGATCCCTTTGAGCCTGGGTGGCGGTCCATAGGAGAATCACACGGTACCCCGGGATTTTCAAAAATACAGACAACACTGGGTTCCCCAGGTGCCTCAATCCACCCAGATGTGTATTAAAGTTGCCACCTTAAGTAAACCATTAATTAACAATCTCACATCTGTCATGGATACACTCACCCAATCCACATCTACTGGCATAGCATAGCAATATAAGCAAACATAGAAGTAACTCCCAAAGGTTTGATAATAAAACAGGTAATAGGTACTACCTCATCTACTTCCCAAAACCCACATATTAATCAGATCCTAATCATGCAATTGTTTGAGGATTGATCTAATGCAATAAAACTGGGTAGTAAAGAGGTATCATCAAAGTGTTACTTGACTTGCTGATGATCCGGGAAACCTAGAGACTCGTAGTATCAAGCGGCGCACTCGGGGTACTCTATCGCAAACAAACAAGCATACAATAAGCACTCATCTAATGCACGGGTAAAACTCAAATAAGATATCTAACAAGAAAGTTCAACTTAAGAACTCCGGTTTGCAAAAAGAATCAAATCAAACGAAACACCGAAAGTGAAACGGCGAAAGAAACAAGCTTCGTTTACTAATCTGGACATAAGTCAAATTTTATAGTAGCAAAAACTTGTTTAAGTTGGTTAAACGGAAAGAGGGTTTCGAGACGAAACTCTAGGCGCTTGAATCACCTGATTCCGATAAAAGAGCGAAAAGTTATACTAAAACGAAAATCAGATCAGAAATCGCGATCGAAAATAATAGCGGAAAATCCGAGAAAAAGAAAAACGGACGAACAGGCTAACGAACAAACGTTCGCTGTCTGGGGCAAATGACGAAAACCATTCGTTCAAACGAACATACGGACGAACGTCCGCAAAATAAATAAACTGAAAAAAAACTAAACCAATATATTAAAAAAAATAAACCGCGGTTTCCTAAAGAACAACCGGTTTTCCGAAGGAAACCGGCAGCGGCGCAGGTGGCTACCTCCGGCGGCGGGGTCCGGCAGTGGTGGCGGGTCCGCGGGGCGGCGGGTCCGCGAGTGGCGGCGGGTTCGGCGAGTGGCGGCGGGCTCAGCGAAGGCGGCGGTGGCGCTGGCGGCTCAGCCAGAGGCGTGGGTGTCGGCGGCGCTGCATGACGACGGAGCTAGGGTTAGGGTTAGGTGGCGGGGCGGGCTGGGGTGGGCTGGTGGGGTCGGCGGCTTATAAAGGCCGAGCGGAGTGGAGTCCGGGTCGCCCACGGCGGCCCGAGTCGGTTCGTTTTTTTTAAATAATTCGGACGTGCAGAAAAAGAAAGAAAAGAAATACTAAACGGACTCTAAAAGTCCCGAAATAAAATTTTTCCGTCCTCTAAAAATAAGCCAGACAGGATGAACATTTATTTGGGCCTAAAATGCAATTTTGAAAAACGAGCATTTTTCCTAATTCAAATAAAATAGCGATAAAACTCCGAAATAAAATCTTATTTGATTTTATTATTAAATCTCCAATATTTCTTTATTTTTGGGAAAGTCATTTTATTCCATCTCTCTTATTTTTATAATAGAAATATACGAAGATAGAATAATTAATATCAGATGATCCTATTTTCAAAATTTGAGAAAAACTCAAATATGAAAATAACGAAATCCCCAACTCTCTCCGTGGGTCCTTGAGTTGTGTAGAATTTCTAGGATCAAGGAAAAATGCAATAAAATATGATATGCAATGATGATCTAATGTATAACATTCCAAATTGAAAATTTGGGATGTTACAGTCTTGCCCTGATTCCGGCGTCTACCCCGGTTGCACGGCCCACCCATGACTCCACTCGGGCTGGCCGTTTGGTGATGGTGGCCGTAGGTCTCGATCTTCTCTCCCCTGAACTGACTGGGACAGCATGGGTGCCTTTAGAGAGGGCAGCGTCGAGTGGTGGTGGGTCCAACATCCGCGTATTTCCTTCCAATGGTGGCTGCTGCAGCCAGCGTTCTCATGTCCACATCTCTATCTCTGGCGGCTTCTTTGGGATTGTTCTGTTCAAGGCCAAGCGAAAACCCTGCTCAGCTAGCCGATGCTGGTAGGGGCGACACCCATTGATGTTTCCATCTTCTTGAAGGTGCTACCACGACATCACTACGATTCCCTTTGAGCGCCGGGGGAAAACCTAGGTCCAGTGATTTTAGAACCCGTGCTCGGTCTAGGCCGCTTCCCACGACATGTGCTTCAGAGGCACAATGTACAAAATAACCGGTGTTTCCTCCAGGCCTTCCTCGTCCGGCACGGATGGGTCCTCCATCGCACTTGCGAACGCCTCTAGGTGCATAGATGGCGGCACGTTGATTCAGTCAATGATGGAGTGATGGCCACGCGACGGAGTCCCTTGTGCTGGTCGTGACACCGTCTACGTGACTTGTGTCCCTTCTCATCGCTCTCTCTGGCTAGAGTTCAGGCTAGGTGAGTGTTTAGGATGTGTTGCTTGTTAGCTCAGTGGCTCCCCTGTCTCTATCTTATATGTTGTAATTGTGCTTTTCTATCCATCATAGAAATGATACTCAATTCTTTGCATATTGATTAAAAAAATTATCGGCTACTTAGTCCATATACAGCCCCGAACTGCAAGCCAGGTGAAGAATTTGCAACAAAGAGGCCCGTGGTTTCCAAACTGACTAGGGAAGATCCCATGATAGAGCTGCCGAGGAGAAGGCCTTGTATGTCAATTTTGACAAAATCTAACATGACAACTCGCACGACCAAGTCCAGATGTCTATCCTCGTATGTTTTAGATGGAATTCGATAAATGACCTCCCAGAGATTGAGCGCCTATGCAAAGATGTGAATAGAAATCGGATTATTTGTGTATGTGATCCATCTCCCACAGACAAGCCTTCCACAATTTTTCTTCTAGCATTGATGATTTGTGGAATTTCTTGAAAAACCTTAGGCGCGAGATCCTTCACTGTTTTCTCGTTTACCCATATGTAAGTACAAATGAAACAATTCTTGCCTTCACCAACATGCCCTTCGGCGACGCGTAAAACTGATGCCGTGCCTTCATATCCATGGAGTTGGCCAGAGTGAAATGCGTCAATACTCCCTTCTTTCTACGCTTTAATCATCATGTGACCTTGAAATGACACACGATAATTTTCCCTTCTTTTTTTTTGTTCCAGTATGTACATACAGTTTTTATTAATATAGGAAATACCGTAAAACAATACTACTATTACTACTTTGATTTCGGCTAGCACATCACCGAACTCCTACTCCAGATAACAATGCGAACCATGTCACTTTTGCTTAGTTATCATGTTTAATTGTCCATCATGTAAGATTTTTTTTTAATTTGTGTGCATCTATCTTACTCACAGGAAGTAAAATTGGTTGCGTTGGAGCGGGGAGAAGGCATGCTCCTGACTTTCACCATGTTAACCTAATATTTTCTTTTGTTATCACACATTTTCGGAAATATAATGTTAAATATCTACCTGATTGTAGTTACTCTGGCTAAATTTATAGCCCGCAGGAGATGGATTATGGCAGGCTTTACTAGTGGACTCCTCTGCCTGTACAGCTGTGATTCACGAAAGATAATCCGCGCTCAGCATAGACACACAACATCTATCAAGTCTTTGGCTATCCATGGTACTGAGCGGTACGTACTGTCAGCATCCAGTGATGGCAACATTTTTCTATGGGACTATGGAAAGGGCTTGCATTTTGTAAAAACATTTGATGCCAGAAGTGGGTATGACAACGATACGATGGAGCAAGTCGTGTTTAACCCAAAAGACACCAATTTGTTTGCCAGTGCCCAGTCGAGAGCAATAAAGGTTTGTTTCGCTGCTCATAATGGGCATTTTATCATTTGCTAGTGTTGTGCATATGGTAGTACCTCTATAGTGTATTCTATCGTAGGTTAGTATTTTAAATGGTGTCATTTAGTGTTCTGCATCCACACCATAATATGATATAAGCATCCTCTTCTTTTATTCAATTAATACTATATCATTTCACCAATATGTGCCAAGTTGACATTGCAAGGTCTGCATGATATTTTCCTTGATAACCACCACTACGGAAGGGTTAGGTTACATCTACATCATTGGATAAACAAACATTCCAATTAGCATCAGTTTTCCTGATCCATGTATTTCCTTTTAACTGCAGATTTGGAATCTACATTCTGGTGAATGTATTAACGTATTATTCTGGAATTGGCATTCAGATTTGGTGTGTTTGGATTACTTCTGTCTGGGTGACAAGCTGTATTTAAGTACCGGTTCGATAGACAAAACTGCGAAGGTATGGCATTGTAACAGAAGCATACACTAGCCCTATACATGTGTACAGGATATTCGTTAAATCGTGAGTTTTTCTCCTTGTTGAATCAGATCTTGGACTGCGACGGATTGAATTGGATTCAGACACTGGAAGGTCATAGAGATGCTGTTAAGATTGTCTGTTGCCATCCGGATATTCCAATACTAATGACAGGTTCATGGGACGGTTCTGTTCGTCTCTGGGACACCAACACGTTCCGGTAATTAATTACAAACACCCATGTAGTATCACAAGTCTAAACACATGCAAAGTTCACGATCTTATACACCCACAAATTATAGTTAATATTACTACTTCATCTATCATTTTACAATGTTACTATATCCCATTTAAACTTGGAATGAGTAAATCGCATAAAACTACCCTATTTCGAAGTAGGGTTCCAAGAAACAGCCACCTTCTCTAATTTATCAAAAATCTACCACAAAGTTGGTTTGTTATTTGAAAAAAACACTAGTGATCGATTGGTGAAAATTTAGCTATGTTTATGACAGGTAGGGCCTATCTTTCAGGGCCACGTGGCAATAGATATAATGATGCTAGTCAAACCATTTCTTTGACCACTAACTTACATGCTGGGACCGAGCCAAGAGAAATCAGATAGAATGATACCAACAAGCTCCTCCGGAGGGAGGTTACGGCAGCCAGTGGGGGGTCGGCGCGCGAGATCGAGCGAGAAGAGAGACAAGGTGGTGCAAGCACAGGAGGAGGACGTGCAGCTATCGGTTGGTGGTCTTGTCTGACCTCAAAAGTGGAGTTGGATGTGGATGACGAGTACGAGATGGCCAACCTGCGAGCTTGGCCAGTTAAGTAAGAGCGGGCCGGCAGGAACGGCCGGTTTCGAAGGTAGCGCTGCCACTCGACATGGCAGGAAAGTGCCCGGGCTCGGGGGGTGTCCGGCTGTTTGCTGTTGGGCTGCAGCGCTACGAAGCTAGGCCTCGTGTTTTCTTTTCATTATTTTCTCTCCCTCTTCACAATTACAGAAATTGAGAACAACATAGGGAAGGAAATAAATGGTAAGGACCTCTAGAAAAGGTGAAACTTGTTGAGAGGGTTTTCTAGAATATTTGCAAACCAACAGAGGTGTTTCCAGCAATTTTGGAAGAAGTTCAATTCGAATTCATTTGAATTTTAATCGGTGGATTTCAACTAGAGGTAAAGTTTAGAAGTGTCCAAAAATCATGAGACTTTGTTGGAACTTGGGAAACAGATGTAAGAATTTTGGGCAAGGTTTTGGGTGCCAAATATGTAGAAGAGCATGCGAATTTTGGTAAGATTTTATAGGGAAAGGGAAAGCACATAAATATAATAGAAACAAGGCTCGAAATATTTTCTGAAAATGCTCACTATTATTTATTTGGTGTAACCTATTTGATGACATGATGACAAGCTGATGCAAAAATAATATAGAAAAAATATTACCATAACATTTAAGGAAAAAATCCAGTGAAATTTGTCTCGCACCATTACAATACTCCCCCACTCACAAGAGATCGAGGAAGTGGTTTAGCTATATAGTTGTTTTTTCTGACAAAATAGAGATACCAAAGAACTTTAGACGTTCAAAGATATGAAAATGGACAGAATAAACAAGAAAGGACTGGGACAACACTCCGGTTGAAAAAGACAAACAAGGGATCCAACATGAAGTTAACATGATTGAAATAATTTTGAAAGAAAGGTAGAACACAATGCTCCTGGAATAATTGAATTGAAGTTGCATACCTAGAACCAATTGGACAAAGAAGAAAAGAACATCTCCTACCACAGGGAACATTAAAGAGCTGGAAGGCTCGAACATAGTTGTTGACATCTTAAGAAGCAAAGGATATTTTATTCATGGGCTTGTAGAAAACATCCCAGAACTATAAGGTGAAAATCTACCATGAACCTAAATATGACGCTTGAGAGCAACAAAGAGAGGAAAAACTACTTTCACAGAAAGGATAAAGAGAAACTTGGATTATCTTGAGATATTCAATGTTGTCTATAGGACAAAATCACATCCACGGAAGATATGGCTGTCAAGCGCACTAACGGCGGTGGGTAGGTATACTACGAGTACGAGGTGATGGGAGCCGCAACACACACAATAGATCTATATTGTGTTTTCTCCCGTTATGGAGCTAGCTATTTGTGTTCTCTCCCATTGCATCACACGAGCATGTTTCCCAGTAAATCTATATTGTTAATGAAGAAATTCATCAAAATTAATCCCCCTCCCCATAAGACAAGCATTTGGTATTCCAACTGGCAAATCATTTCTCAAGTCTCTCTTTCATGTATTTGCACTCAACAATAGTTAGTTTACCCGGTTACTGGATGCGGATGTGCCCGAGATGGCACCCTAAAATCTCAGCACACTGGGATGCCGAAGCTGGGGCGTCACCATAGAGCAAAATTCACTTTGATGGAAATCAGTTTTAGGATTGGAAAGCATCTCAAAACCACATAATACAAGCTTGAAGTTCTTGCTGTATGTAGGAACTTTTTGAGTTAGATATGTCGCCACACCAAAAGTGTAGGATGGGTTTGGGTTTGAAGACTGAAAAGAAAATGATTCCTTCTCCTACTTTGATCTTGGTTGTTACAGCGAGTGGGCGAGCAGGTGGAAATTAACAAGTTGTACATTGCACTGATTACTTGGTCAACATTGCACGAAACTTCTTCTTCAAGGACAAACAAGAGAATTGTGTGCCTTTTGTATCAACAGATAAAGGAAGGTTCACAAGACAATACACATCAGAAGCCAACACAAGCCTAAGACCCCCACCATACAAAGCAAGGCAGCTAACTCACACTTCCTAAGAACCCACCAGTTCCAATGATCTTCCACAACAAGAAATCCTCTGTAATCCGTAGGACAATAACACATAACATCCAGTCTACCTTTTCAAACACATGACTATTGCACTCAAGCCAGGTGAGCCTGAGCGTGAGACATACCACAGTACCTCCCAGCAATACCATGGGATAAGAGCAAGGTGATGGGCGGCAACCACTCTTGTAGTGTGAAATTCTAAAGCAAAACTCGAATCAGGGCATGGAACCAAACATCCCATGAGAACAAGCAGCATAATGACAGATAATTAACGTCCTTCTACCCTTGGCAAGCGATCACAAATTTTTTTGGTTACTGTAGTTGCCTCCTAACAAATCGATCCTCGGTCCATTATATGCTATGCAAAGCAAGCCTCACGAAATATTGATGTCCAAATGTGCATATGTTAAAATTTGGACTCAACTTAAAATGCATAGCTTGACATGGGGAGAGAAAGAATCTAGCACAAAAGTAACACAATGGGACACTATATCATAAGAGTGAAGTGTGACATTATGCATACACAGGGAGATCTAGAAACCATTCTCGAGGGGAATATTTAGTTGTCTGTCCCTGTCCTACACATATTAGTGCTAGGTTAGTTGGTCAGCTTACAGGCGTGTTTGGCTTGCCTGCTAAGTAGTACTCGTTTGATTCATGTTTATACTAAGTGTCCGGGTGTGTTAAGAGTCGACAACAAGTATGAGTAAGTTTTGGTGTCCTTTGGGTCGGCTACTCCAAGTCATATCCCAAGCTGAGGCCGTTTTGGAGTAGACAACCAGTATGAGTAAGTTTGGGTGGCCTTTGGGTCGACTGCCCCAAGTTAGTTTTGTCAGATCTGAGTTTAACGAAAAATATATCAATAGAGTATGAAACATATCCCTTTCCAAAGTATTATCGATCGCCTGTGTGTTTGTCATACAAATTTTATAAGATCCATCCTCTCAGTAAATTCCAACAATCTCGAATATGTTCATGCTATAGTCGTGGGAGGGGAGAGCAGGCCATCGGAGAATTGGTGATGAAAATAGTGAGTGGAATGCACTTGCTTCCAACCAACCAGCCTAGCACTTTGAAACTCTTCCTCAAATTCAAACTTGTCGCAATAAAAAACTGGTTATGGTTAGTTTGTCTCTTGTACTTGGCTAGACGACTACATTTAGATAAATAAGTTGTCTTCCTCCAAAATCCCCCAAAATATGTTTTTACGCGCTTTTTTGAACTACCATTGTTAATGTTTTCATCATATTTTTGCAGGCTTGAGCGCATACTGGATTTTAAGCTTGGAAAAGTAAATTCAATAGTATGTTTGAAGGGATCAACAAGGTACATAGTGAAAAGCACATTGTTAGAATGAAATTGCGCTTCTCAAATGAATATCCTTGAAACACCAATGACAAGAAATTACAATCGAAATATACTAGGAATTATGGACTTTGTTCATCCTAATAGAATTTCTTGGCATGGCATTCAAGGCATGCATTTTTTTTTTGAAATTAAATATCTCTATCTTGCGTACAACTGTTGATTGCATAAGTGCAGTCCCCAATGTGCCAAGTTGGACTATATCTTCATCATGCCACCTAGGAACAAATTTATTCTGGCAACATATTTGATGAGGGAACAACAAGTTAGAATAACTTAATTCTATCTTATTACTAAGTATGTCCTCCCCTCTAACATATTTATCTCAAGATGCAACTAGCTATGCCACCTCAACATGCATTCATGTATGTGAAAGGTGCCACAAATCTTGACTACAAGAAAACTCAAATTTTAATAATATTTTATAATATGAAAATAATCACATATATTTTGAATCTACTTCTTATTAATGTTCATAAGCAAATCTCAATGAAATATGGTGCAGACCACTCCATTGTAACGTACGGGATATAATCTAGACTCGATATAGTTCTTAGCGCCAATACCAAAACGAATCATACTTTATCTCTCACAAAATACATTAAATGAGACCCCTTATAGAAAAAAGATATAATGCATTGGAGTAGTTATATGTATGTGCATTTTTATTGGGAGTGCCCTAAATAAAGTGAGTCGTGTTGTGTTTATTTTGGCCTTGTGTCCTCCATTGTATAATGTGGAATATGTTAAATTTTTCCAGGATTGCTATTGGGCATGATAATGGATTAGTACTGGCGGAAATTGGCCCCGAAGATTCCAGTTCTTGCATGATAAGTCATTGAGAAATGGATTTGAGCAACATAAGGAATAGCTAAAAGATATTGCAAGCTGGTGGAGTAAGTCAAGATGGTTGGACAGGCTGCTTTAAGGTTATGGTAGTGGTTGCATAGAGTACCTTAAGGAATAGCCTGCCACTAGTAGTGTTGTCACCATATCAAGAAATTGCTGTCCCATCAGAATTATTTTGTTGTCATGGCAGCATGTTAGTTGCACTGAAGCAGTATATTGCACTCAATCATCCCACTACATTCAAACAATCATGTTACAATGGTGATGCAATAGTTAAGAGTATTAATGACACAATCATTCAGTATAATAAGTGTAAGGCAAGTGTGTCTCAACACATATAATGTACAACAAATCAAGATGTTTTGAACAACTGTATCACTCACAATTGATTACCGCAATATGTCTTCGACTCGGTGACTTCGTTCTTCATTGCAGTCTAGCTAGTTGGTGGTGAAACTTCCCATACTCATTTAAAACCTCTTTTTTGAAGATTCTGGCCAACACCTTTTTAGGCGGCCATCCTCCGTTAATAGTTCTGTTGTGTCCATGCCGCTCTCCATCTCTTTAGACCACTTGATGATCTCGCTATGAGTACACAAATATTTGCTTTCTTAAAAAACCCGTCCACGATAGCCATGGCAAAGTAGCCATACCTATGAGAGGTTTTCACATTTTGTTCTTGATAGCAACAAACGCTAGTGAAGAACTTTAATTCTGAAAGTTCTGTTATCGTATCTCTAAAGTTCTTACACTTGCCGAGGGCATCATTTAGAACCTTCTTCAATTTGGTCCATTGATTTTGAGGGTGTCTCTTCAAATCTAAGATATAATTCAAGCCCTGCATCGGCAATCGTGCAATGACGATCCAATGTCGGTCGCTGTGCAAAAAAATGAAGAAATTGGCATTGATGAGATCAACCCCAAGGCCATTTATATGTTTCAAAATAAATAAGTGAACATTATTGACTTACTTGTCGCAGTATGGCACTAGAAAGGTGTCTTTATGTGGATGATTGACAATAAAGAACGGGAACAGGTAGTGTGAGATTAGGTCTTGCCCTTCTACGGTTTCCAAGTTGTGGTCATGCATGTAAAAAAGGATCAGATAAGGACACTTTACCAAGCGGGAGTGGGGATTGCTACTTCTTGAGCTTGCGTTGATTTTTTCCTTAAAGAGGAAAGGGTGGTGCAGCAAAGTAGAGATAAGTATTTCCCTTAGTTAAGAACTAATGTATCAATCTAGTAGGAGGAACGCACAAGCCTCCAATAGTTCTACCTGCACAAACAACCTGCACCCAACGCTATCAAGGGGTTGTGCATCCCATCACAGTTACTTGCAAGGATAAGACCTGATAGTGATGGGTATAAAAGATATGCAAAAGTGCAAAATAAAATAAAAGGAAATAAATTACAGCAAGTTATTTTTGGGTCTTTGATTTTGTAGATCTGAAAATAATATGTAAAAAGATAGACCTGGGGGCTGTAGTTTTCACTAGAGGCTTCTCTGTTGAAAGAAAGCCTACGGTGGGTAAACAAATTACTATTGAGCAATTGATAGAAAAGCGCATAGTTATGAGGACTTCCAAGGCAATGATCATTTATATAGGCATCACGTCCAAGACAAATAGACCGACTCCTACCACTAATAGGGAAAACCCTAGTAGTAGCGCGGGTTTTGATGCTATCAGCAGCGTGGATAGCCACGCTACTACTAGTTAGTAGTAGTGCGGTATAAACCCGCGCTACTACTATTCACTATATCGGTAGCGCTTTTATGGAACGCGCTACTATTAAGTAGCTGTAACACTTTTCTGTCCCCGCGCTACTGTTGTATCTTTCATCATTTCCCTGTTCCCTGCCCCGTTTCACGTTTCAGTATATAGTTTATAAACTGCAGCTTCACATGTACCAGATTAAAAAATCATTAACCACAATACCATATAGTCATACAGTAGTCATACAATAACATAATGCATTATAAGTACTCATACATAGTCAACATGCATCCTAACATGAATATAGCATATATGATAAGTAGTACTAGCTAGGTTGTCTAACAGCCACACATATATAGCAGTTCTACTAGGTATATACTATCATACAACCACACACATATGTAGTTCTACATGATATCGACGACGATCGTCATCCACAAGCCTTTGCGGTGGGTGTTCCTGATAGTAATTAGGATGGCCTGTCCAATGATTCTTGCCAACGAGGAATCTCTTCCACCCAACGGAGTTTAAGTGTGTGCGACCGTCCGTGTCCACGCCGTAAGTACATGTGGTGATGGAGCCCCTTGCGGTATGGCGTAGTCCAGCTGAGCCTTCTTCATCAGGCTCGATACCACAACTCACAGATATGCTCTTTCGCAATTTATGAATAAGAAAAATATATCAGTTAATAAGTAGCCTTGCACATACTCTTGCAAATATATTTCTACTAAGTATAGATTTCTACACTATCAAAAGTCACAGTACTACACATTTCTACTAAGCATAAATTCTACTAATAAGTATATATGGATTATCTACACTATTAATAGTTCCTTGGATGTTACACTAATAAACATGTGATCGGACTCTACACTAAAGCATATCATCGGATTCACTAAGCATATCATCAGATAATTTGCATTTGTAAGTAAAATAATAAAGCACATCATCGGATTCACTAAGCATATCAAATTACTACAGTTAGTACAACATACCATATCATGCCGATCGACCATGGTACTTGTCAGGCGGGTCACGAATGGCACCCCGACAAAGTCATCACGTGGCAGAATTATGTCCCATAGGTTGCACACCTCCTCCTCGCTCAGCCTCATTCTTTGAGCTACGATGGCTTCATGAAGTGGGTCCTCATCATCTTCATCGAGTGGGTCCTCATCATCTTCATCATCTTCCACCTTGTTGATATAAATGACAGCCAGCTTGGGTCTTTCTGCTCTGAAGGAGAAGCTGATCAACTCGCCACCAGTAACAGCATGCGGGCGAGGAAACGGGCGCATCCATCTCCTCCAATCTGCGATATATTGCGTCCTTTCTCGACCTCCATAGTGTAGGGCCCCCCAGGAGTCTCAAAGGTCACAGTGTCTCCTGTCAGCTTTTGAATTTCAATCTCACATTGCATGGGACGATCTGTGTAAAAAAAGCAAAATGACACAATGCATTAATGCCAATACAAAAAAAAATAGTTGTTACATTTCATATAATTTTTTACCGCCGTATGATGAAAACTCGGCTGGAAGTAGATGTCGAACAGCTTGCCAGTTGCAAGGTGGCGCACCATGACTTGCACAGTCGACATGGTGATGGTGGTGGTGGCGCCATTTTGCTAAAGCAATATGTGGAAAGTTGAACGATCCACTTCACAGGAAAGGAAAACAATAACATAATGTGATACAAACAATATGATCTAGAGATGCTGGAATTAACCCAATGAAAAATAGTGGTACACCAACTTCAATATTGCATAAAAAACAACTTAACATGGGATGATCAACTAGCCTACTAAATGAACTAAATCAAAATGTTCTAAATCAATTATCCTACTAAATCAACTAAATCAAAATGTTCTAAATCAACTTAATCAACTAGCCTACTAAATCAACTAAATCACCTAGCCTACTAAATAAACTAGCACTACTGGAATTAACTTATTTGCCGTATGCTAATTCTTTGCCATCTGCTGGCTGACGGCACAAAAGGTCTTTGTCGTTCGCTTACAGTAAATGGACCGCAAAGAGCCGGCTGATGGCAAAGAAGGTCTTTGCCATCAGCCATTTCTTTGCCGTCTGCTAGTGGTCGGCAAAGAATCTTTGCCGTCAGCTAGCGGACGGCAAAGAGAGAGGTGGGCCCCACTAACGAGCTGCTTAGAAAAAATCTAACGGCCCACTCTTTGCCTTCTGCTACAGACGTCAAAGAGAAAAAAGCGGACGGCAAAGGAGGGCCGACTACAAAGAGTTGAACTAACTAACGGCCGAGCCCCACCCCGCCACTCTCTCTCTCTCTCTCTCTCTCTCTCTCTCTCTCTCTCTCTCTCTCTCTCTCTCTCTCTCTCTCTCTCCCCGACGACCACTGCCACCCGCCGCCTCCCTTGCCCCGTCGACCCTCGCCCCTGAAGGAAATATGCCCTAGAGGCAATAATAAAGTTATTATTTATTTCCTCATATCATGATAAATGTTTATTATTCATGCTAGAATTGTATTAACCGGAAACATGATACATGTGTGAATACATAGACAAACATATAGTCACTAGTATGCCTCTACTTGACTAGCTCATTAATCAAAGATGGTTATGTTTCCTAACCATAGACATGTGTTGTCATTTGATTAATGAGATCACATCATTAGGAGAATGATGTGATTGACATGACCCATCCGTTAGCTTAGCACTTGATCGCTTAGTATTCTGCTATTGCTTCCTTCATGACTTATACATGTTCCTGTAACTATGAGGATTGTGTAACTCCGCCACCGAAGAACACTTTGGGTACTACCAAACGTCACAACGTGAATCGGGTGATTATAAAGGAGTACTACAGGTGTTTCCGAAGGTACATGTTGAGTTAGCATAATTCAAGATTAGGTTTTGTCACTCCGATTGTCGGAGAGGTATCTCTGGCCCTCTCGGTAATACTCGCCACCCAAGCCTTGCAAGCATGTAACTAATGAGTTAGTTATGAGATGACGATTACGGAACGAGTCAAGAGACTTACCGTAACGAGATTGAACTAGGTATTGGATACCGACGATCAAATCTCGGGCAAGTAACATACCGATGACAAAGGGAATAACGATGTTGTTATGCGGTTTGACCGATAAAGATCTTCGAGAATATGTAGGAACCAATATGGGCATCCAGGTCCCGCTATTGGTTATTGACCGAGACGTGTCTCGGTCATGTCTACATTGTCTCGAACCGTAGGGTCCGCACGCTTAAGGTTTCGATGATGCTTATATTATGAGTTTATGTATTTTGATGTACCGAAGTTTGTTCGGAGTCCCGGATGTAATCACGGACATGACGAGGAGTCTCGAAATGGTCGAGACTTAAAGATTGATATATTGGACGGATATATTTGGACACCGGAAAGGTTCCGGAGAAGTTTGGAGCTACCGGAGGTTACTGAACCCCGGGAGGTATATGGGCCTTATTGGGCCCATATAGGAAGAAGGAGAAGGAACAAGGGGGGCGCCCCAGCCCAATCCGATTGGGGAGGGGGCCGCCCCTTCCTTTCTCCTTCCCCTCTTCCTATTACTACTACTAGTACTTATTCCTAATACTAGTACTCTTTCCTTCCTCCTCCAAATAAGATAGGAAAAGGGGAAACCTACTTGGAGTAGGTTTCCCCCTCCTCTATGGCGCGCCCCTTGGGCGGCCTCCTCCTCCCTCCCTCCTTTATATACGGGGTAGGGGGCACCCTAGGATACACAAGTTGATCATTGAGATCGTTCCTTAGCCGTGTCGGTGCCCCCTCCACGATATTACACCTCGGTCATATTGTAGCGGTGCTTAGGCGAAGCCCTGCGACAGGAGAACATCAAGATCGTCACCACGCCGTCGTGCTGACGGAACTCCCCTTCATCGCCTCTGCTGGATCGGAGATCGAGGGTGCGTCATCGAGCTGTACGCATGTCAAGAACTTGGAGGTGCCGGAGTAACGGTGCCTGGATCGGTTGAACCGGGAAGACGTACGACTACTTCCACTATGCTGTGTCAACGCTTCCGCTTCGGTCTACGAGGGTACGTAGACAACACTCTCCCCTCGTTGCAATGTCATCACCATGATCTTGCGTGTGCGTAGGAAATTTTTGAAATTACTACGTTCCCCAACAAAGGCATCGAGCCTAGGTTTTATGGTTTGATGTTATATGCACGAGTAGAACACAAATGAGTTGTGGACGATATAAGTCATACTGCCTACCAGCATGTCATACTTTGGTTCAGCGGTATTGTTGGATGAAGCGGCCGGACCGACATTACGCCAGACGCTTACGCGAGACTGGTTTTACCGCCGTGCTTTGCACACAGGTGACTAGCGGTGTCTGTTTCTCCAACTTTAGTTGAACCGAGTGTGCTACGCCCGTCCTTGTGAAGGTTAAAACGAGTCTATTTGACAAACTATCGCTGTGGTTTTGATGCGTAGGTGAGATTGGTTCTTGCTTAAGCCCGTAGCAGCCACGTAAAATTTGCAACTACAAAGTAGAGGACGCCTAACTTGTTTTTGCAGGGCATGTTGTGATGTGATATGGCCAAGATGTGATGCTATATTTTATTGTACGAAATGATCATGTTTTGTAACCGGTTATCGGCAATCGGCAGGAGCCATATGGTTGTCGCTTTATTGTATTAAATGCAACGCTCTGTAATTGCTTTACTTTATCACTAAGCGGTAGCGATAGTCGAGAAGCAATAGATGGCGAAATGACAACGATGCTACGATGGAGATCAAGGTGTCGCGCCCGGTGACGATGGTGATCACGACGGTGCTTCAAGATGGAGATCACAAGCACAAGATGATGATGGCCATATCATATCACTTATATTGATTGCATGTGATGTTTATCCTTTATGCATCTTATCTTGCTTTGATTGACGGTAGCATTTTAAGATGATCTCTCACTAATTATAAAGAAGTGTTCTCCCGAGTATGCACCGCTATGAAAGTTCTTCGTCTTGAGACACCACGTGATGATCGGGTGTGATAGGCTCTACGTTCAAATACAACGGGTGCAAAACAGTTGCACACGCGAATACTCAGGTTATACTTGACGAGCCTAGCATATACAGATATGGCCTCGAACACGGAGACCGAAAGGTCGAGCGTGAATCATATAGTAGATATGATCAACATAGAGATGTTCACCATTGAAACTACTCCATCTCACGTGATGATCGGACATGGTTTAGTTGATTTGGATCACGTGATCACTTAGATGACTAGAGAGATGTCTGTCTAAGTGGGAGTTCTTAAGTAATATGATTAATTGAACTTAAATTTATCATGAACTTAGTACCTGATAGTATTTTGCTTGTCTATGTTTGTTTGTAGATAGATGGCTCGTGTTGTTGTTCCGTTGAATTTTAATACGCCCTTGAGAAAGCAAAGTTGAAAGATGATGGTAGCAATTACACGGATCGGGTCCGTAACTCGAGGATTATCCTCATTGCTGCACGAAGAGTTACGCCCCGAAGCACCGCTGGGTGCCAGAACTGCTGCTGATGCAACTGACGACGTTAAGAACGTCTGGCAGAGCAAAGCTGATGACTACTCTATAGTTCAGTGTGCCATGCTTTACGGCTTAGAACCGGGTCTTCAACGACGTTTTGAACGTCATGGAGCATATGAGATGTTCCAGGAGTTGAAGTTAATATTTAAAGCAAATGCCCGGATTGAGAGATATGAAGTCTCCAATAAGTTCTATAGCTGCAAGATGGAGGAGAACAGTTCTGTCAGTGAGCATATACTCAAAATGTCTGGGTATAATAATCACTTGATTCAACTGGGAGTTAATCTTCCGGATGATAGCATCATTGACAGAATTCTCCAATCACTGCCACCAAGCTACAAGAGCTTTGTGATGAACTATAATATGCAAGGGATGAACAAGACTATTCCCGAGCTCTTCGCGATGCTGAAAGCCGCGGAGGTAGAAATCAAGAAGGAGCATCAAGTGTTGATGGTCAACAAGACCACTAGTTTCAAGAAGAAGGGCAAAGGGAAGAAGAAGGGGAACTTCAAAAAGAACAGCAAACAAGTTGCTGCTCAAGAGAAGAAACCCAAGTCTGGACCTAAGCCTGAAACTGAGTGCTTCTACCGCAAGCGATCGACACTGGAAGCGGAACTGCCCCAAGTATTTGGCGGATAAGAAGGATGGCAAAGTGAACAAAGGTATATGTGATATACATGTTATTGATGTGTACCTTACTAATGCTCGCAGAGCACTGGTATTTGATACTGGTTACTGCTGCTAACATTTGCAACTCGAAACAGGGACTACGGATTAAGCGAAGATTAGCTAAGGACGAGGTGACGATGCGCGTGGGAAATGGTTCCAAAGTCGATGTGATCGCGGTCGGCACGCTACCTCTACATCTACCATCGGGATTAGTTTTAGACCTGAATAATTGTTATTTGGTGCCAGCGTTGAGCATGAACATTATATCTGGATCTTGTTTGATGCGAGACGGTTATTCATTTAAATCAGAGAATAATGGTTGTTCTATTTATATGAGTAATATCTTTTATGGTCATGCACCCTTGAAGAGTGGTCTATTTTTATTAAATCTCGATAGTAGTGATACACATATTCATAATGTTGAAGCCAAAAGATGCAGAGTTGATAATGATAGTGCAACATATTTGTGGCACTGCCGTTTAGGTCATATCGGTGTAAAACGCATGAAGAAACTCCATACCGATGGACTTCGGAATCACTTCATTATGAATCACTTGGTACTTGCGAACCGTGCCTCATGGGCAAGATGACCAAAACACCGTTCTCGGTTCTATGGAGAGAGCAACAGATTTGTTGGAAATCATACATACAGATGTATGTGGCCCGATGAATATTGAGGCTCGTGGCGATATCGTTATTTTCTCACCTTCTGAGATGATTTGAGCAGATATGGGTATATCTACTTGATGAAGCACAAGTCTGAAACATTTGAAAAGTTCAAAGAATTTCAGAGTGAAGTAGAAAATCATCGTAACAAGAAAATAAAATTTCTACGATCTGATCGTGGAGGAGAATATTTGAGTTACGAGTTTGGTTTACATTTGAAACAATGTGGAATAGTTTCGCAACTCATGCCACCTGGAACACCACAACGAAATGGTGTGTCCGAACGTCGTGTCGTACTTTACTTGATATGGTGCGATCTATGATGTCTTTTACCGATTTACCGCTATCGTTTTGGGGTTATGCTTTAGAGATGGCGCATTCACGTTAAATAGGGCACCATCAAAATCCGCTGAGACGACGCCTTATGAACTGTGGTTTGGCAAGAAACCAAAGTTGTCGCTTTCTCAAAGTTTGGGGCTGCGATGCTTATGTGAAGAAACTTCAACCAGATAAGCTTGAACCCAAATCGAGAAATGTGTCTTCATAGGATACCCAAAGGAGACTATTGGTACACCTTCTATCACAGATCCGAGGGCAAGATCTTCGTTGCTAATTCGGATCCTTTCTAGAGAAGGAGTTTCTCTCGAAAGAAGTGAGTGGGAGGAAAGTAGAACTTGATGAGATAATCAGATCTACTCCCTTATTGGAAAGTAGTTCATCACAAGAACCGGTTCCTATGACGACTACACCAATTAGTGAGGAAGATAATGATATTGATCATGAAACTTCAGATCAAGTTTCTCTCGAACCTCGTGGGTCTACTAGAGTAAGATCCGCACTGAGTGGTACGGAAATCCTATTCTGGAAGTCATGTTACTAGACCATGATGAACCTACGAACTATGAGGAAGCGATGATGAGCCCAGATTCCGCAAAATGGCTAGAGGCCATGAAATCTGAGATAGGATCCATGTATGAAAACAAAGTATGGACTTTGGTTGACTTGCCCGATGATCGGCAAGCCATTGAGAATAAATGGATCTTTAAGAAGAAGACTGACGCTGATGGTAATGTTACTGTCTACAAAGCTCGACTTGTTGCGAAAGGTTTTCGACAAGTTCAAGGGGTTGACTACGATGAGACTTTCTCACCCGTAGCGATGCTTAAGTCTGTCCGAATCATGTTGGCTATTGCTGCATTTCATGATTATGAAATTTGGCAAATGGATGTCAAGACTGCATTCTTGAATGGATTTCTAGAAGAAGAGTTGTATATGATGCAGCCTGAAGGTTTTGTTGATCCAAAAGGTGCTGACAAAGTGTGCAAGCTCCAACGTTCCATTTATGGACTGGTGCAAGCATCTCGGAGTTGGAATAAACGCTTTGACAGTGTGATCAAAGCATATGGTTTTATACAGACTTTTGGAGAAGCTCAGATTTACAAGAAAGTGAGTGGGAGCTCAGAGCATTTCTAGTTTTATATGTTGATGACATATTATTAATTGGAAATGACATAGAATTTCTGGATAGCATAAAGGATACCTAAATAAAAGTTTTTCGATGAAAGACCTCGGTGAAGCTGCTTACATATTGGGCATCAAGATCTATAGAGATAGATCAAGACGCTTAATAGGACTTTCACAAAGCACATACCTTGACAAAATTTTGAAAAGTTCAAAATGGATCAGCAAAGAAAGGATTCTTGCCTGTGCTACAAGGTGTGAAGTTGAGTCAAACTCAATGCCCGACCACAAAGACAAGATAGAGAGAAAATGAAAGATGTTCCTATGCTTCAGCCATAGGCTCTATCATGTATGCAATGCTGTGTACCAGACTGACGATGCTTAGCAATAAGCTTGGCGGTAGGTACCAAAGTAATCCAGAGTGGATCATCGACAGCGATCAAGAACATCCTGAAATACCGAAAAGGACTAAGGATATGTTTCTCGATATGGGGGTGACAAAGAGCTAGTCTTAAATGGTTACGTCGATGCAAGCTTTGACACTGATCCGGACGATTCTAAATCGCAAACCGGATACGTGTTTATATTAAACGGTGGAGCTGTAAGTTGGTGCAGTTCAAAACAAAGCGTCGTAGCAGGATCTACATATGAAGCGGAGTACATAGCTGCTTACAAGCGGCAAATGAAGGAGTCTGGATGAAGGAGTTCATTTCGATCTAGGTGTCATACCTAGTGCATCGGGACCAATGAAGATCTTCGTGACAATATCTGGTGCAATTGCCTTGGCAAAGGAATCCAGATTTCACAAGAGGACCAAGCACATCAAGAGACGCTTCAATTCCATTCGGGACCAAGTCCAAGTGGGAGACATAGAGATTTGCAAGATACACACGGATCTGAATGTTGCGACCCATTGACTAAGCCTCTCTCACGAGCAAAACATGATCAGCACCAAGACTCCATGGGTGTTAGAATCATTACTATGTAATCTAGATTATTGACTCTAGTGCAAGTGGGAGATGAAGGAAATATGCCCTAGAGGCAATAATAAAGTTATTATTTATTTCCTCATATCATGATAAATGTTTATTATTCATGCTAGAATTGTATTAACCGGAAACATGATACATGTGTGAATACATAGACAAACATATAGTCACTAGTATGCCTCTACTTGACTAGCTCATTAATCAAAGATGGTTATGTTTCCTAACCATAGACATGTGTTATCATTTGATTAATGAGATCACATCACTAGGAGAATGATGTGATTGACATGACCCATCCCGTTAGTTTAGCACTTGATCGTTTAGTATTCTGCTATTGCCTCCTTCATGACTTATACATGTTCCTGTAACTATGAGGATTGTGTAACTCCCGTTTACCGGAAGAACACTTTGGGTACTACCAAACGTCACAACGTAACTGGGTGATTATAAAGGAGTACTACAGGTGTTTCCGAAGGTACATGTTGAGTTAGCATAATTCAAGATTAGGTTTTGTCACTCCGATTGTCGGAGAGGTATCTCTAGGCCCTCTCGGTAATATTCGTCACCCAAGCCTTGCAAGCATGTAACTAATGAGTTAGTTATGAGATGACGTATTACAGAACGAGTAAAGAGACTTAACGGTAACGAGATTGAACTAGGTATTGGATACCGACGATCAAATCTCGGGCAAGTAACATACCGATGACAAAGGGAATAACGTATGTTGTTATGCGGTTTGACCGATAAAGATCTTCGTAGAATATGTAGGAACCAATATGGGCATCCAGGTCCCGCTATTGGTTATTGACCAGAGACGTGTCTCGGTCATGTCTACATTGTTCTCGAACCGTAGGGTCCGCACGCTTAAGGTTTCGATGATGCTTATATTATGAGTTTATGTATTTTGATGTATTGAAGTTTGTTCGAGTCCGGATGTAATCACGGACATGACGAGGAGTCTCGAAATGGTCGAGACATAAAGATTGATATATTGGACGGATATATTTGGACACGGAAAGGTTCGGAGAAGTTTGGAGCTACCGGAGGTTACCGGAACCCCGGGAGGTATATGGGCCTTATTGGGCCCATATAGGAAGAAGGAGAAGGAACAAGGGAGGCGCGCCCCAGCCCAATCCGACTGGGGGGGGGCCCCCCCTTCCTTTCTCCTTCCCCTCTTCCTATTACTACTACTAGTACTTATTCCTAATACTAGTACTCTTTCCTTCCTCCTCCAACTAAGATAAGGAAAGGGGGAAACCTACTTGGAGTAGGTTTCCCCTCTCTGGCGCGCCCTTTGGGCCGGCCTCCTCCTCCCTCCCTCCTTTATATCTGAGGGGGTAGGGGGCACCCTAGGACACACAAGTTGATCATTGAGATCGTTCCTTAGCCGTGTGCGTGCCCCCTCCACGATATTACACCTCGGTCATATTGTAGCGGTGCTTAGGCGAAGCCTCGCGACAGAGAACATCAAGATCGTCACCACGCCGTCGTGGCCGACGGAACTCCCCGGCGCCTCTGCTGGATCGGAGATCAAGGGTGCGCCATCGAGCTGTCTGCGTGTCAAGAACTCGGAGGTACCGGAGTAACGGTGCTGGATCGGTTGAACCGGAAGACGACGACTACTTCCACTACGCTGTGTCAACGCTTCCGCTTGGTCTCACGAGGGCGTGAGACAACACTCTCCCCTCGTTGCAATGTCATCACCATGATCTTGCGTGTGCGTAGGAAATTTTTTGAAATTACTACGTTCCCCAACAGCCCCGCACCCCTGCCCTGCAGCGCCCCGACCTCCACCGTGCCCCCGCCGCCCCTAACACATCGGCGAGCCGCGCCACCGCCGTCCAGCCGCCCAGCCCCCTCCCCTGCGCCGCCGTCCCCGCCCTGCTATTCGGCCTCCCCCTCCACCGGGCCGCTGCCTGCTCTAGTGGCAGCCCTCCCATCCATCGACCGCCCCGCGCCTCCTCCACCGGCGATCCCCTGCAGGTGAGTTCTCCCCCCCCTTTTTTTAGTTTAGTTTTTTTAGTTTCTTTTACTTTAGTCTCTGTTTAGTTATAGTTGTAGTTTTAGTGTTAGTTTAGATTTAGTTTCAGTTAGTTTCAGTTTTAGTTTTAGTTTTTTTAGTTTAGTTTATTTTAGATTAGTTTTAGTTTTAGTTTAGAAGAAGAAGAAGAGTAGAAGGAGGAGGAGGAGGGAGGAAGTTGAGGAGGGAGAAGAAGAAAAAAGAAGAAGAAAAGAAGAAGAAGAAGAAGAAGAAGAAGAAGAAGAAGAAGAAGAAGAAGAAGAAGAAGAAGAAGAAGAAGAAGAAGAAGAAGAAGAAGAAGAAGAAGAAGAAGAAGAAGAAGAAGAAGAAGAAGAAGAAGAAGAAGAAGAAGAAGAGGAGGAGGAGTAGGAGGAGGAGGAAGAGGAGGAGAAGAATAAGAAGAAAATAAGAAGAAGAAGAAGAAGAAGAAGAAGAAGAAGAAGAAGAAGAAGAAGAAGAAGAAGAAGAAGAAGAAGAAGAAGAAGAAGAAGAAGAAGAAGAAGAAGAAGAAGAAGAAGAAGAAGAAGAAGAGAAAGTGGAGAGGAGGAGGAGAAGAAGAAAGAGGAGAAGAGGAGAAGAAGAAGAGAAGAAAAGGAAAAAAGAGAAAAAAGAAGAAGAAGAGGAAGAAGAAAAAGACACCCCGACACCCCGACACCCTGACACCCCGACCCCGACACCCCGCCACCCTGACACCCTGACCCCAACCCCGACACCCTGACACCCGACCCCGACACGACACCCTGACACCCTGACCTCCCGACACCGACACCCCGACACCCAGACACCACACCCTGACCCACACCCTGACCCCGACCACGACACCCTGACACCACGACCCCGACATGACACCCCGACACCCCGGCACGACACCCCACCCCGACCCCGACCCCCGACCCCCGACACCCTGACACCACACCCCGACACCCTGACACCACACCTCGACCCCCTGACACCCCGATCGACCCCGACACCCTGACACCACACCACACCCCGACCCCGACCCCGACCCCGACTAGGTCATATATTCATGAATTATGAGTTTGGTTGTATAATTTTTGATTTTGTTATGCAAAACATCATATATATTTTTGTTGATCGGGTGTATGTAAATGTGCAGTTGTTTCGTCGCTGCGAGGGTGTGGTGTTTGACGACCTCCTTGTGCGTTGGACGAGCTCCGCCCCAACGTTCGTTGGTGAGCACAAATGACATCTCATCCTCCCCCCTTCATTTGCTCTGTTCCGGTCTTTGTGCCGATGAAACTTGCTAGCTATAGGTGTTAATCATCAGTATGCATAACCACTATGCGTCTCCCATTCGAAAGGGTTACATCTATAAATATGCATGCATTTGCATATTTATAAATCATGATTCTTTTGAATTGTCCAACGTTATCCATGGACAACCCGAGTATGTGTAGATTGGGTTCGGTTTTCCATATGCTCTGCTTCGGATCCGCTGCAGAATTTCGTCAGTGCCTCCCTGTTGTTCTCCAGGTACACATCCTCTCTACTTATTGCCGAGACGTGTATCAGGAGAACAATGGGGAGGTGCCGCCGAAATTTTGCGTCAGATCCGGAGCAGAGCATGGGAAAACGAACCCAATCTACACATACTCGGGTGGGATTAGGACCTATCTTTACCTATTAGCGTGTAGGTTGCATGGACATAATAAAACTTACAAACTCCATTAACTGATGCATTTGGTTTGCTTAATTATGTACATATTTCTTGTGTGTCCAGTAGGAAGTCAATATGAGTGATCGTTCATGGATGTACACCGGTTACACTAGTCAGAAAGTTTGGACCGAGGAATGGTTAACAAAAACCAAGGGGCTTGGTAGAGCCGCATTTGCAAATGGCCAGGAACTAAGCTATTGCCCTTGTGTCCGGTGCGACAACTATAAAATGAGGGACGAGCTTGAAATGAGTAAAGACATGCAGAAGTTTGGTTTTACGCCTGGTTACACGGTCTGGACATTACATGGTGAGTCTGCCCAATGATACGTCTCCGTCGTATCTATAATTTTGATTGTTCCATGCCAATATTATTCAATTTCATATACTTTTTGGCAACTTTTTATACTATTTTTGGGACTAACATATTGATCTAGTGCCCAGTGCCAGTTCCTGTCTATTGCATGTTTTTTGTTTTGTAGAAACCCAATATCAAACGGAGTCCAAACGGGATAAAAACGGACGAAGATTTTTTTGGAATATTTATGATTTTCTGGAAGTAAAATCAACGCGAAACGGTGTCCAGGGTGGTCACGAGGTAGGGTGGCGCGCCCTACCCCCCCAGGCGCGCTCCTGACCCTCGTGGTCCCCCCTTAAGGTGTTTGACGGTCTCCTTCTGGCGCAAGAAAGATAATTTTACAAGGAAGATCTGAGCGAAAGATTCACCCCAATCGGAGTTACGGATCTCCAGATATAAAGGAAACGGTGAAGGGGTAGAATCTGCCAACGCAGAGAACGTAGAAACAGAGAGATAGATCCAATCTCGGAGGGGCTCTCACCCCTCCCAAGCCATGGGAGCCAAGGAACAGAGGGGAAACCCTTCTCCCATCTAGGGAGAAGGTCAAGGAAGAGGAAGAAGGAGGGGGGCTCTCTCCCCCTCGCTTCCGGTGGCGCCGGAACGCTGCCGGGGGCCATCATCATCACCGCGATCTTCACCAACACCTCCGCCATCTTCACCAACATCTCCATCACCTTCCCGCCTCTATCTACAGCGGTTTCTCCCGCAACCCGCTGTACCCTCTACTTGAACATGGTGCTTTATGCTTCATATTATTATCCAATGATGTGTTGCCATCCTATGATGTCTGAGTAGATTTTCGTTGTCCTATTGGTGGTTGATGAATTGCTATGATTGATTTAATTTGCTTGTGGTTATGTTGCTGTCCTTTGGTGCCCATAATATGAGCGCGCGCGTGGATCACACCATAGGGTTAGTTGTATGCTGATAGGACTATGTATTGGAGGGCAAGAGTGACAGAACCTTCAACCTAGCATAGAAATTGATGCATACGGGATTGAAGGGGGACCAATATATCTTAATGCTATGGTTGGGTTTTACCTTAGTGAACGTTAGTAGTTGCGGATGCTTGCTAATAGTTCCAATCATAAGTGCATAGAATTCCAAGTAAGGGATAACATGCTAGCAGTGGCCTCTCCCACATAATACTTGCTATCGGTCTAGTAAAGTAGTCAATTGCTTAAGGGACAATTTCTCCACACCTATGTGGCGACCGGTTTTCCGGGTAATAAATTTCTAGAAAAGACCGTCATGCTCATCAGCCCCAGGATTACTGTTAGCTGATGAGGTTCCAACTTGATACAGAAATTCCAAGCAAAATACAAAATATGTAGTACAAGACCATTCTGGCCTGTGAGTACAACAAATGGTTTCTAGTGGTTGATGGCGGAAGCGGTTTGTGGATCATCAGTGTCTATGGGACTCCATTTCCCACGGGAACAGCTGACCAGGTTAACTCCTATCTCCGCGAGGCTGCTATCTCCGTTGCTTAGGTTCCGGGGCCGTCATCGCGTCGTTCCTCTCCGAGCAAGAAAATCTGGCCAAGACAATAGCCAGAAACAAGCCAGTGAGTACTTTGAATGTACTCGCAAACATTATGAACACAGGTATAATATAACAATGACGTGCTGAAAATATTTTATGCTCATAACGTCAGTCACAAAAGATAAATAAAACTCTGATGCATGCAAGCAAGTTATTTATAAAATTGCAGTAACATGGTAGTATTAAAATTTATGAAATAAATAACAAGCAATGCCACAGTCGGGCGTCTTAGCGACACCACATAAAGGGCTTTAAAAGAAATGCCAAAGTCGGGCGTCTGAGCGACACCACATAAAGGGCTTTAAAAGAAATGCCACAGTCAGGCGTCTGAGCGACACCACATAAAGGGCTTTAAAAGAAATGCCACAGTTGGGCGTCTGAGCGACACCACATAAAGGGCTTTAAAAGAAATGCCACAGTCGGGCGTCTGAGCGACACCACATAAAGGGCTTTAAAAGAAATGCCACAGTCGGGCATCTGAGCGACACCACATAAAGGGCTTTAAAAGAAATGCCACAGTCGGGCGTCTGAGCGACACCACATAAAGGGCTTTAAAAGAAACAATCATAGTGAATATCCCGGAGGTAGAACCATCCCAGAGATACTCGATGATATCAATAATATTACGGGTTAGTCAACAATAATAATAATCATAATTATCACAAGTCACAAGTAGTAATTCCCGTTCTGGTTTAACAGTTTCACCTCCGAAGACCGACACTAAGACCGACACTTGACCCATCCCAGACTGTAGTCCTTAACCATGGACACGGCTATTCGAATAGGTTTAATCTCTGTAGAGGGTGTACTCTTTACCCATGAGTAACGGATTCCTTTAGTCCATCAAGACTAATTCCGTCTACTGCCTTTTAGTTGAAAACACACCTAACTCGCACACACCAGCTAAACTCACACGTGTCTGGAATCACCCACGACACCTGTCAAGAAAACTCTAAGTGGGGAGGCTACAACCTCGCGTAGCATGGAATCAAAATTATATCGCGCGCTCTAAGGGGTGGCCTCCCCTCTCGGTCCCAACCGGAAACACCCATGCCCCCGGACCAGGTGGCCTGCCTACCAGCTACAACCGGTATCTTTCACCATGGCCTCTCTGTACGGTGTGTGCTAGAAAGAGGTTGACAACTTACTGAACCGTACTCTACTTGCTGTAGAGACGAGTGGTAGTACGAAACAAGAATGGGGGTTACTGGCACAAGACTCGATCTGAATGACTCAGAGGTTTAAGTATTCCCTGCATGATTAGCATAACGAATATATTTCAACCAACAGAGTCACCGCTCATATCACCTTGGCATGCCATACCAGACATAACCGTCCCGACGGAGACCGGCGACAAACTCATGCCTACCCAAGGCAGAGGTTTTCCCGGGTTCCTGCCGGTATGCATGCAAGGCACATGAGGATGATTATATCCACAAGTGTGTTCATTTCCAACAACATGGAAATCAATAACATGCACCCATGCATATGATCATATCACATGAAATAACGAGTTCCTCCAAAGTGAGGTGATGTTATAAACGTGTCACCGAACACACAAAAATATTATGCCGGGGTTCAGAATGCTTGCCTTCAGGTCCCGGGAAGGCAGGGTTCATTTCAAACTCTTGAAATATTTCTCCTCTCTTCAAAAATACTATTTTAGCAATATAAATGAATTAAAACACAAAATAAAAACAACACAAAAAGTTGTTCTGAAATTTTTTCAAATAAATCTTAAAATAAACTAGACAATATTTGAGAGAGGTCAGAAAAAGAATCATTTCATTTGGAGTTGTAATTAAAAAGTTACAGCAGGTCAAAGTTCTGGTCAAATCTGGTTTTAAATAAAACAGAAAAAGAAAAACGTTTCAGAGGGGAATACGCTTTCGAAGCAGGAGAAACGTACTGCGGTGGATTACGCCTTCACTTAAACACGTGGACGGCGCGGTGAGTCACTGACAGTGGGTCCACGGGGCCGACTAGTCAGGTTTGACTAGTCTTTTTCCCTCTCCTTCCTCTGTCCCGAGCGGAGGCGGAGCTCCGGCGATCGTCGTCGACGAATGGAGGCTCCTCGAGGGCATCCGAGGCCAGGGATGGATCCACCACTCCTAGGCGGTCCTCCCGGTGGTCGACTGGCCGGCGGGGACGGAGGGAATCGCCGGTGGCGAGCTCCGCGGCGGAGGGAGCTTCGGTGACAGAGTGGTTTTTGGGCTGCGGTGGTCTCCTACGAAAATTGATCGAGGGGTTGCACGCGCGAGAGGAAGGGGGAGTTCTTGGTGGAGAGATTGGAGAAGGAGAGGCCCTGGTGGTGGCGGAATCGGCAGGACAGTGGCGGCGGCAGGAGTTGCCGGAGATGGAGAAGACGACCTCCTCAGGTCGATTGGCTGCCATGGGGAAACTAGGGAAGTGGACTGAGGTTGCGTGCGTGCTCGGATGGTTTCGAGGCATCCATTTATAGCTCGATGAGGTCGGTTCCATGGCGGTGGGGATAAGATCGCCGGCGAACCGACGTTCTGTAGCTGCAGGGGAACGTGGCGGCGACGAGAGCTAGGCGACACCCTTGTGGATGAGCTCGGGCTGTGCCAGGGGCCAGGTGGCGAGCCAGGGTGGCTTGGGCGGCGCTGAACGGAGCAGAGGCTGCTGGCCGACGCCGGTGTGCCGCCAAAAGCGCTCTGGCGGTGGCGCTGTGCGGCTTTGGACGGTTCATGCGAGGGGATGAGGTTGGGCGCGGCTCTGCGGGCGAGCGGGGGTAGGTGGCGTGAAGCGGGCGCGACGCGGCGGCTCGGGCGCACGTGCGTGCCAAATGCACGCTCTGGGCACGCCCAGAGGACGCCCACCAGGTGCTCGGCGAAATGCCATGGCACTCCAGAGCGCTTGGTTGGAGCTGGGAGTTAGCAGGTCTAGGCTATGGCTTGCAAGGAGATCAATGGACAAGCTTGAGGGGTCAGAGGATCAGGTTCACACTGCTAACTAAAATCCATGCCAAATCTGACCATGCACTCCAGGTGTTTGAGAAAATGCCACAGGCACCTAGGCTTTTCTTGGAGGGGCCAAATCTTCCAGATTAGTGTCTCTTTGGATGCACAAGAGGGTGGTGAGGTTATTTGGTGAAAAGCATAAACTTTCTAGTGCATGTTTTGCAGAACTTCAAATTTGGACAGGATGTGAATGGCATTATTTCATGAACCAAAAATATGCCAATAGTTGTATGCTCCTGGACTTAGGAGTTTAACATGGAGGGCTACAAGTGGGAGAAAGAATCAAGGGCTAAAGAGCAAGCAAAAATATGGTTGCTGTACAAACCATCATGTTGAACCAGAATAAAGATGAGGTTCTTTCACTCAAAATTTTCAAAGAACAACCCTGGATTTTTGCATATAATGGAATGATATGATCCTACTGACATCCCAAAATTTTGGTGGAGGCTAGAAAGAAATATTTAAAAGGGTTGTAGTGCAAAATTACCCACTGGACCAGAGAAGGAAAACAGGTGTAGCACTTAAAATTTGCAATGAATTAAATATATTATTGCACAAAAGTGATTTAGAGACATCACATGACATCTCCAAATTTTGGTTAGATTTTTAGTTAAATATATCAAATGGTTGTAGTACAAAAAGCGCTCCAAAACTTAAAACAAGTCATTTAATGAATAAAGCTCAGGATGAAATAATTTAATAAATAAATCTTCTGATTGAGAGATGTTTTTAAATGAGAGGGAAAATAAGTCCAATATGTTTTGGAAGGATCCACTTGGGAAAAACACCTTAATATTAAAAGAAAGGTTTTGAAATCAACAGAGATATTCTTGCAGGTAAAATTTTTAAACTCTTGGCAAAATTTTAATAACTAAAACCTGGTTAAATTTTTGGGGTGTTACAAACTACCATCACTTTTCCACACTCGCTATATTTACTTTAGTTGTGTCTTTACCTTAACAGCCCCTAGTCTTATTTACGTGCTCTTTACTTTCTTGCTAGCTTATCCGAAAACACCTACAAAGTACTTCTAGTTTTATTCTTGTTCTAGGTAAACTAAACGTTAAGCGTGCGTAGAGTTGTATCGGTAGTCGATACAACTTGAGGGAATGTTTGTTCTACCTTTAGCTCCTCGTTGGGTTTGACACTCTTACTTATCAAAAACGGTTGCAATCCCCTATACTTGTGGGTTATCAAGACCTTTTTCTGGCTTCGTTGCCGTGGAGCAATAGCGTGGGGTGAATAATCTCGTGTGTGCTTGTTTGCTTTATCACTAAGTAATTTTATTTGCTGTTCGTAGTCGTTTCCTATCTTTAGTCATGGATATGGAACACGAAATACCAAAAAAATTAGGTGCACTTGCCACTCATGGAGATGGGAACCTCCTAAAACCCTCGATGCTGGTTATGTGAAAGATATTATGTACTACTTTAATAATCCTTAGAAAACACCATTCAATTATGTAATGGGAGTAACGTTGGATCAACGTGAATACTTTAGGGATTATCGCTTAACACAAAAAGGGAAACTATTATGGGATCAAATTCATATATTGAAGTGGTATGCTTGGCAACTATGCGTGGAATATGATTATACTTGTTGCTCTAGGATGAATTCTCCACATCTTCCCTTTTCATGCAAATTTAATGATAATGAAACCTTATCTTCTTATGCTAGAGGTATATATGATTACTATGATGTGGAACAAATAGAAGAATTTGTTGCTTTTATAGGTGCTTATGAAATTGAAGCTATTTGTAAAGAGTTTGAGGATTTTGATGATGCTGTTTATTGATCTGAAAATTTAGCTATCCTCAAATATTGCTATGAGAATTATAAATACAATTATGAAATTAATGCACTTATTAAGAAAGTCTCATTGGAAGCTATGGAAGAAGAAATTGATGAAACTGTGAGCTCATTGGATGAAAAAGATGAGGAGGAGAGCGAAGAAAAAAAGGAGGAAGAGCGGATTAGCTACCCGTGCCTACCTTCTAATGAGAGTGACCCTCCAACTCATACATTATTTAATTCCCCTTCGTGCTTACCGAAGGATGATTGCTATGATGATTGTTATGATCCCGTTGATTCTTTTGAAATATCCCTTTTTTATGATGCTTGCTATGCTTGTGGCCAAGATGCCAATATGAATTATGCTTATGGAGATGATCTTGCTATAGTTCCTTATGTTAAACATGAAATTGTTACTATTGCACCCACGCATGATAGTCCTATTATCATTTTGAATTCTCCCGACTACACTATATCGGAGAAGCTTGCACTTATTAAGGATTATATTGATGGGTTGCCTTTTACTACTACACATGATGATTTTGATGAATATAATATGCATGTGCTTGCTGCTCCTACTTGCAATTATTATGAGAGAGGAACTATATCTCCGCCTCTTTATGTTTCCAATATGATGAAATTGCAAGAAACTGTTTATACTATGCATTGGCCTTTACTATGTGTGCATGAATTGTTATTTTATGACATGTCAATGCATAGGAAGAGAGTTAGACTTCGTCATTACATGATATATGTTACTTTGTGCTCATTACTAAATTACAAATCACTGCTAATTAAAATTGGCTTTGATATACCTTGGGATCCGGGTGGATTCACTACTTGAGCACTATTGCCTAGCTTAATGGCTTTAAAGAAAGCGCTGCCAGGGAGACAACCCCGAAGTTTTAGAGAGTCATTTATTTCTGTTTAGTTCTTTCATATAGTTTAAAAAGAAAAAAAATAAAGAGGGGGAACCAAAAACTTTTCAAAAAGGAAAGTGAAAGTGAGAGAGACAAGCATTGTTGAAGTGGGAGAGCTCCTTGAACTTTGTTCATGCTCACGGCAACTTTGTGAATCTTGATTACAGAAACTTTTCAACAAATATAATTATCCACTTGTACAATTCCATTGTATTATAAAAATAATGTGCCAAGGTTTGCCTTTAGGATGTTTACAATGCTTGTTGGTTTGTGCGGTGCAAACTTTGGCTGTAGTGCGTGAATTTTAGTTTTTTACTGGAACGTCAAATGGTTCTGATTCTTTTTGCACTGTCTTTCTGTACAAATTTTTTATTTTTCCTAATTTTGGTAGAATTTTTAATGTAACAGAAGTATGGTGAATGTTCAGATTTCTAAAGACTGTTCTGTTTTAGACAGATTCTGTTTTTGATGCATAGTTTGCTTGTTTTGATGAACCTATCAATTTATATCAGTGGATTAAGCCATGGAAAATTTATATTACAGTAGACACAATGCAAAAACAAAATATGAATTGGTTTGCAACAGTACATAGAGTAGTGATTTGCTTTATTATACTAACAGATCTTACTGAGTTTTCTGTTAAAGTTTTGTGTGGATGAAGTGTTTGATTGAGAAGGTTTCGATGTGAGAAGAAGGAAGAGAGGTAAGAGCTCAAGCTTGGGGATGCCCGAGGCACCCCAAGTAAATATTCAAGGAGACTCAAGCGTCTAAGCTTGGGGATGCTGGGGAGGCATCCCCTCTTTCTTCGACAAGTATCGGTATGTTTTCGGATTCGTTTCGTTCATGCATTATGTGCAAGTCCTGAAGCGTATTTTGCAATTAGGTTTTTATTCTTCTTTTATGCACCATGCTGGTATGAAATAGTCCTTGGTTGATTTATAGAATGCTCTATGCACTTCACTTATATCTTTTGAGTATGGCTTTATAGAATGCTACATGTGCTTCACTTATATCATTTGAAGTTTCGATTGCCTGTTTCTCTTTACATAGACAACCGCCATTTGTAGAATGCTCTTTTGCTTCACTTATAATTGTTAGAGCTTGGGCATATCTTTTGTAGAAAAAATTAAACTCTCTTGCTTCACTTATATCGATTTAGAGAGATGACAGGAATTGGTCATTCACATGGTTAGTCATAAAATCTTACATAAACTTGTAGATCGCTGAATATGATATGTTTGATTCCTTGCAATAGTTTTGCGATATAGAGGTGGTGATATTTGAGTCGTGCTAGTTGAGTAATTGTGAAATTGAGAAATACTTGTGTTAAGGTTTGCAAATCCCGTAGCATGCTCATATGTTAACCGTTGTGTGACAAATTTGAAGCATGCGGTGTTTCTTTGACTGTCTTCCTTATGAGTGGCGGTCAGGGACGAGCGATGGTCTTTTCCTACCAATCCATCCCCCTAGGGGCATGCGTAGTAGTACTTTGCTTCGAGGGCTAATAAACTTTTGCAATAAGTATATGAGTTCTTTATGACTAATGTGAGTCCATGGATTATACGAACTTTTACCTTTCCATCATTGCTAGCCTCTTCGGTGCCGTGCATTGCCCTTTCTCACCTCGAGAGTTGGTGGAAACTTCGCCGGTGCATCCAAACCCCGTGATACGATACGCTCTGTCACACATAAGCCTCATTATATCTTCCTCCAAACAGCCACCATACCTACCTATCATGGCATTTCCATAGCCATTCCGAGATATATTGCCATGCAACTTTCATCATCATCATATACATGACTTGAGCATTTATTGTCATATTGCTTTGCATGATCGTAAGATAGCTAGCATGATGCTTTCATGGCTTGTCCGTTCTTTAATCTCATTGCTACGCTAGATCATTGCACATCCCGGTACACCGCCGGAGGCATTCATATAGAGTCATATCTTTGTTCTCGATATCGAGTTGTAATATTGAGTTGTAAGTAAATAAAAGTGTGATGATCATCATTATTAGAGCATTGCCCCAATGAGGAAAGGATGATGGAGACTATGATTCCCCCACAGGTCGGGATGAGACTCCGGACGAAAAAAAGAGAAAGGCAAAAAAAAGAGAAGGCCCAAAAAAAGAGAAAAAAAATGAGAGAAAAAGAGAGAAGGGGCAATGTTACTATCCTTTTACCACACTTGTGCTTCAGAGTAGCACCATGTTCTTCATATAGATCGTCTCCTATGTTGTCACTTTCATATACTAGTGGGAATTTTCATTATAGAACTTGGCTTGTATATTCCAACGATGGGCTTCCTCAAATGCCTTAGGTCTTCATGAGCAAGCAAGTTGGATGCACACCCACTTAGTTTCTTTTGTTGAGCTTTCATACACTAATAGCTCTTAGTGCATCCGTTACATGGCAATCCCTACTCCTCGCATTGACATCAATTTATGGGCATCTCCATAGCCCGTTGATTAGCCGCGTCGATGTGAGACTTTCTCCTTTTTTGTCTTCTCCACATAACCTCCATCATTATATTTTATTCCACCTATAGTGCTATATCCATGGCTTGCGCTCATGTATTGCGTGAGGGTTGAAAAAGCTGAAGCGCGTGAAAAAGTATGAACCAATTGCTCGGCTTGTCATCGGGGTTGTGCATGATGGGGGCATTTTGTGTGACGAAAATGAAGCATGGCCAAACTGTATGATTTTGTAGGGATAAGCTTGCTTTGGCCTTGTTGTTTTGAAAAGACATGATTGCGTTATTGGTATGCTTGAAGTATTATTGCTTTTATGTCAAATGGCAGACTATTGCTTTGAGTCACTCGTGTCTTAATATTCATGCCATGATTAGACATATGATCAAGATTATGCTAGGTAGCATTCCACATCAAAAATTATTCTTTTTTTCATTTACCTACTCGAGGACGAGCAGGAATTAAGCTTGGGGATGCTGATACATCTCCGTCGTATCTATAATTTTTGATTGTTCCATGCCAATATTATTCACTTTCATATACTTTTTGGCAACTTTTTATACTATTTTTGGGACTAACATATTGATCCAGGCTGCCGCCAGTTCTGTTGCATGTTTTTGTTTCATGAAACCCAATATCAAACGGAGTCCAAACGGGATAAAAACGGACGGAGATTTTTTTTGGAATATTTATGATTTTCTGGAAGTAAAATCAACGCGAAACGGTGTCCAGGGTGGTCACGAGGTAGGGCGCGCCCTACCCCCCAGGCGCGCCCCTGACCCTCGTGGTCCACCCGTAAGGCGGTTGACGCTCTCCTTCTGGCGCAAGAAAGATAATTTTACAAGGAAGATCTGAGCGAAAGATTCACCCCAATCGGAGTTACGGATATCCAGATATAAAGGAAACGGTGAAGGGGTAGAATCTGCCAACGCAGAGAACGCAGAAACAGAGAGATAGATCCAATCTCGGAGGGGCTCTCGCCCCTCCCAAGCCATGGGAGCCAAGGAACAGAGGGGAAACCCTTCTCCCATCAAGGGAGAAGGTCAAGGAAGAAGAAGAAGGAGGGGGGCTCTCTCCCCCTCGCTTCCGGTGGCGCCGGAACACCGCCGGGGGCCATCATCATCACCGCGATCTTCACCAACACCTCCGCCATCTTCACCAACATCTCCATCACCTTCCCGCCTCTATCTATAGCGGTTCACTCTCCCGCAACCCGCTGTACCCTCTACTTGAACATGGTGCTTTATGCTTCATATTATTATCCAATGATGTGTTGCCATCCTATGATGTCTGAGTAGATTTTCGTTGTCCTATTGGTGGCTAATGAATTGCTATGATTGATTTAATTTGCTTCTGATTATGTTGTTGTCCTTTGGTGCCCATCATATGAGCACGCGCGTGGATCACACCATAGGGTTAGTTGTATGCTGATAGGACTATGTATTGGAGGGCAAGAGTGACAGAAGCTTCAACCTAGCATAGAAATTGATGCATACGGGATTGAAGGGGGACCAAGCTTATATCTTATATCTTATATTTACTAATCGGAGGCACCATACGAGGCTTCACATTAATCCTTGAAAACTACGAAAATTAGCCGTCCGATCTTTGTATTAACTATTTACAACCATCCCATCAAATAACTAAGATTCCTTAACCAATATCCCACCTATACGTAGAAAAAAAATCTTTCACGATATGAGGTAAACAACTCCCTTAGCCCTCACGAATCCCTTCCTCCACCAATCAAAAGCTGGAAGGAGGAAGCGATCTGTCATCAACAAACCTTGGCCGCTCCTCATAACCTCCTCCTCTGGCAATCTTTCAATCTACAGCCATAGAAAGCAGCACATCCCTAATCTGAAGCAACACCGTGCGAGGAGGGGGCACCGATTCGTCATGAACAAAACCTATTGGTTGCTCATCATCAACCTCCTCCTCTTACGACCTTTCAATCTGCAGCACTAAGAACGCCACCCATCCATAACCTGAAGCAGCACCATGGCGTGTTGGGCATGTGGCAGAGTGGCAGGCCAGCAGAGCATACGGGCGGAACTGTTATAGCAGTCAGCCACATGGCAGCAGCGAGTTCCACGGCTGGGATGGCCCCGTCCTCCTACTCTTCAAAAATTACTTCAGCAAGGGTAGTGGTCATATCTTCTTCGGGCCAATAGCTCCTGTGCGACACATTTGAGGTGAATTGGCTTGAGTGCGACGTTGTTCGAGCAAATGGCTGTGGTGCGACACATTTGAGCAGGTAAATAGCCCACGCACGACATGGCTGTTTAATGTGGTTAAATTGGTCGTCAACCAAGCCCGTTTATGTTAGGACATGTGGGTCCAACTTAATTGCTCCTCAAAATAGCTGACAGTGCCCTGCCGCCCGACCGTGTCGGGCCCGCCACTCTGCCCCCTCCCCCCCTCTTCTCCGGTGGCGGCGGATCTTGCGTTCTCCGGCGGCGGCGGAGCCCTCGTTCTCAACGGCGGCGGAGCCTTCGTCCTCAAAAAATGGTGAGTGAGAACCCTAGTCCCCCTCCCGTTCCTCTCTCGGCCCCGTAGATCTCAGCTCGTTTCCTCTGTTTTTGCTTGTTGAATCGATAGGTTGTGAGGGGAGCCCGTGGGCATACTGAGATGGAGCCGCCAGATTCAACTTCGAATAGGTAATGCGTCTCTCTCCGACCCAATTTTGCATGCAATTAGGGCCTAGTCTGCTCTTTCTCACGGGCTCACACTGTTCGCCACTGACAGAGGGGATGCTGCCGTTCGGACCTTCGAATTGACGGTCAATTTCTTTCCATCCAAGGCAAAATTAGTTGATGGTAGCATTCAGAACATTGAGAGAGACACAATTGTTAAATGGGAGGTTGAGTTTACAGAGATTGATCCACAAGTTCTACAGAACAAGGGAGAGAAGGCAGTGAAGAAATGGGTGGAAAAAATTGGGGAGAATGTTGTTTGGGGTCCAGAGCAAGAAGTATCACTGTTGCGGTTTGATGATTGGAAAGGAGAGTATGTCAGAATGGAAGATGGTGAACAGATTGTTGATGAAATCGATCGGCAAAACGGCTGGACAAGCAAAAGAGCTAATTTTTTTGCTGAGTTGGTTGATCTGAATATTTTTTCGAAGGTTGGATATGTGCCATCACAATTGGCTGCGCAGATGGTAGATGATGATTGGGCTACAGAGGCCATTGATTCCCATGTGTCTTGAACTTACAAGAATAGCCAAGAGGGACAGAGTTATGGGCTGAAACTGAAACTGCAACAATCTGTTGATTGGAATGTAGTTGAATTAGATGAGCGTCTTGATTTGGTCATTGCAGCAATGCTCGACATTGAGATGGCCAAACTTTTTGGCATTCCAGTCGATGACAGAGATAAGCAGGAGAGGGGCGAATCTAGTTTGCCTGCTAATGTTGATGAAGATGTAGATGGACAATTGATGGAACAAGCTGCAGATGAAGTAGATGATGCACATGATGATGAGCTGGTGCATGTGTATGACAAAGAAAACCCTGTCATTGAAGTAGGCAAGTTGTTCCCAAGCATGAAGGAGTTTAGGATGTGTTTCAAGACTTATGCAGTGAAACATGAGTTTGATGCCAAGACTGTTTGGACTGATAGAAAGAAGTTTTATGCGAGGTGCAGAGGATTTGATGGTAGTGTCAAGCCTTGCAAGTGGTACATATCTGCTAGACTGCAACCTGATGGAAGTACTGTCAGGGTTAACCAAATCCCCAATCAACATACTTGTATTACAAGTTCACAGAGAGTATCAACCATGACATCACAACTTTGGGTTGCAGAAAAGATCACCCCAATTTTAGCCAAAACACCAAACACTACTGCCAAGAAACTCAAAGTAGACTTGGAAAAGATGTACCCCATTAAACTGAAATATACCACAGTGTGGAAGGCAAAACAAAGGACAATGAAAAATTTATATGGTGATTGGGCAAATACATTTAGGATGCTTTACAACTTCAAAGCAGAGGTGGAAAAGAGGTCACCTGGTAGTGTTGTGGAGATAGATACAGAGGTATCAGCCAAAGGTGAAGTCAAGTTCTCCAAGTTTTTTATGGCTTTGAAGCCTTGCATAGATGTCTTCAAAGCAGGGTGTCGTCCATATTTGAGCATAGACTCATCATTTTTGACAGGCAAGTGGAATGGTCAGTTGGCAGCATGCAATGCTCTAGATGGACACAACTGGATGTTTCCTATTGATGTTGGCTTGTTTCAGTCAGAAACAGAGGCTTCATGGACATGGTTCATGATCCAGTTGAAAAGATGCCTAGGGCCAGTGTCACCTTTGGCTATACACAGATGCATGTAAGGTGCTTGAAAATTCAGTGAAAATGTTTTCCCTCATGCTGAGCGGAGAGTGCTTGATCATTTGTGGATGAATTTGATCAAAAATTTAGAGGAGAAGAATTTGGGCGCATGTGGCCAGCAGCAAGATCTTACACTAGATGACACACAAATATCATCTTGATAAGATAATGGCAGCATGTGATGAGTTTGGTCCATGGCTGAACACCTACCATTCTTTGTTATGGTGCAGTCAACATTCAACACTGCCATCAAGTGTGACCACATCAACAACAATTTAGCGAGAGTTTCAACAACAAGGTGAAGGAGTTAAAAGATTTGCTGTGCATGACATGGTTGACCAAATCAGGATCATGCTCATGCGGTTGTGGGAATTGAGAAGAAGGATAGATGATTGTGCGCAAGGTGATAAGCTTCCAGCGATGGGTACAACAGTGGTCAATAGGAGCGAAGTCTTTCACATTTGTTTGTTGAAAAATCTTCACCTTGGGATGCTGAAGTTAGAGATAGCAAAACTGGAAGGAGACATGTTGTTAACACTGAATTGCATGATTGCACTTGCCTCGAGTGGCAACACACTGGTAAACCATGTGAGCATGCCATTCTTTTCTTAGCATCCCAACCAAGATAAACATGCACCCATATCTGCATGAATATTATTCGTAGCACGATTCAAAGCTGCATATGCTACTCCAATTCCAGCACTTACAGATCAGTCTCGGTGGCCTGAAGTGGACATTGAATTTTCCATGTGTCCTCCTTGACGAAAAGAAAGGCGGCAGGCCTAAACAGAGTAGATTCAAGGCATGGTTTGAGAAAGGTGGGAGTAGTAAGAAGGGAAAGAAAGATGAAAAGCCAAAAAGGGCCCAAAAAGGTAACAAAAACAGATGCAAATTGTGCCAGGAACTTGGGCACAGAGTGGGATCTGTCAAATGCCGTTACACTCCTGATAAGCCAAAGTATGTTCTTGTTTATTTGTCTGCCTTTGATTTGGTGCTTTTTTCCAATTACTATATCTATAACATTTTCTGCACAGGAGGAAGCGAGCAAGTCAGCCCCTTGTTGTTGAACAGTGTTGGCCAACAAAAAAAGCAAGAGTCAATGGCGGTAGAAAGAAGAGAAGTGTGCCTGAGCCTGAGCAGACTGAAGAAAATCCTGCTGCAGTCAACATTCAGACTGAAGAAACTGATGTGGAGGTGCACATCGAAGAAACTGAACCTGAGCGTGTCGAGGTTCAGACTGAAGAAACTGAACTGGCGTGTCGAGGTTCACACTGAAGAAACCCATGTTGAGGTACACATCAAAGAAACTGAAACTGGTGTCAACATTGAGACTGAAGACACTGATCACGAGGGTATTGGCGAGGTGTTGAAAAGACCAGTGAAGAAAACCAAGATGATCAGTGAACTTGTGTGTGTTGAAGAACCAAAAACAAGAAGGCCTAAGGCGAAGAAGGGCACATGACGTGGTAGGAAGAAGTAGAACAAAGAACAGTTTGAAAATTTGGTGCATGTAATAATATTTGTAACTTGGTGCGTCCTGGTAGTCACTATGTATCCCCATATTTCTATTCGAACTTTTTTGTCTAAACCAGCCAAATAAAATTCAAATTTAAATTTAAATTTAAATTTAAATTTGGGCTATTGATATTTTAGTGCTATCTAAAGTACCTCAACTGAAATATGTTTGCTTGCTGATCATTCCGAGTCCTTTTGGTAAGTTGAACTCATAGTCATGAAAAGTGTGTTTCAAATGACCTCCAAAGGTAGGGTAAACGGCCTCATATTTAAGCAAGTTTTGTTGGCACTTTGTCTAAACCAGCCAAATAATTTTTCTACACATCTATTCTACCTATATAGTGTAAATCTAAAGTCTCACTATTTATTGAATTAATTTTCTATTATTTTCTTTTCTTTTTGAAAAAACAAGGTTTAATAGAAAATTATATATAAAACAAGTTTAAAACATGAAAATGAGAAAAGTAAGTTCAGATCTTTCTTAGTCAATCCAAAATGAAAATGAGAAAACAAGGTTTTCACACTTTTCATTTTCAAAACCCCACCTACTCTCGGGTGCCCACTACTCTCTCCCTTGAACTACATACTACATTGTTTGAGGAATGACAATTTTGTGAAGGATTTTTCGTAAAAATGTATGTAAACCATATTTATGTTTTTTTCTCGTTACTATACGACATAATAAGACTATGTGCGCAAGTTTTATATTTTTTTGATTTTTTTGAATTAGTTATGCTCAACCCTAATCAGTCAAAACCTCTCAAAACCCCTCAAAACCCCTCTCAAAACCCCTCAAAACCCCGCACACTACCTGGTCGTCGATCGTTTTACATGGACGGTTGAGATCAGGCGCTAGGGTTAGCTACAGTGTGCAGCGATCCGCATGAGACGCGCTGATTGGTTGACGCGGTGGGGTTTGGATCAGCCTCTCTCGTTGGAGCATCAGGACCGTTCATTTGAATCCAACGGCAAGAGTTGACGCGGTGCATGGACCAAGCCTACGCAGTGCCCTTTCCATCGTTGCATGCGTGCTCGTGCCCACCCGCAGCATGCATGCCCACCCGCAGGACTGCGCCCGTTGTTGGTCGTTGCATGCATGCCTCGACGTAGCCCTGCCCCGCCACCCCTATCAACGCAGTAACCTGTCGCATGCCTACCATTAGAATCGATGCAGCGTCGCATCAAAGCATGCACCAAGCCACAATGCAGCAGCCCAATGAAGACAACCAAAAAGCCAACGCTGCAGGGCGTGCTCCTCTTTGAGGATGCAATACTGGCATGGGGTATCGATGTGGGTATAGATGCAGTTCAAACGACGTGCTGCCCATTACAAGATGGGTAAATGAAGGCATCCATTATTGTCACGTCTCACATCGACCGAACGTTGCCCTCAAAAAAAAAATCGACCGAACGTTTCCCTCTAGCCGGCTAGCCCTAGCAAGATGGGCTATGACATGAATGCACGGGCGGAACACGCAGAGAACCCGGGGCAGGCGTGTCGCCTTGACCAACGACGGCACAGACGCGTGCGTGATCCCACCCCCCTTGACCCGCGACCGTCACAGCCCGTTTCCCACGCTCGTGTACACACTTCCATGGGGCGCCACCAAACGCCGCCCGCCCATTAATTCTACCCAGTGTAACCACAACGCTTCCATCAAAAACCACGTCGCTCTTGGGCTATTTAAGCCGGGCACTATCGTCTTCCTCTTCCTCCTCATCCACACCCCATCCTCTTCCTCCTCTGCCCTCCTTCTTCCTTCTTCTCCATCAAACCCGATCGAGCCCTCGAGCCACCGGGCGCCACCATGCAGTCAACGCCCCACCTACCAACTCCCCCAACCGTGCGGAAAGGCTCTACCCGAGCAGAGTGTCGTGGAGAGTACTCTTAGGGTTTGGGCCATCTCAAGATGGAGGGGCGCAAGGGAGTTGACGGAGTTCTTCCTTGCGGCGGCTTCCGCCACCTCCCATGCTCTCCAAGGATGTACCATGTTGAGGAGGTCACCCACAACGGCGTTGTGGTTGGGCTCCTCGCTACGTTCACTAACCCATTCGATGCTTTCTACCTCCTCGGGCGAGTGTATTGGGTTGGTTGTGAGTTCATAGCTTTCACCACCCATAACATTTTCACCGACTTCAACTCCATCTTCCCCAACAACGGCGTTATGCACACGCTCCCGTACCCAATCAACAACAACGAGTGAAGGGCGCCCGGAGGAGCCCAGAGAGAAGAACCCGAAGAAGAACCCGGAGGAGGAGGAGAGAAGAACCCGAAGAAGAACCCGCGTTTGGTGCCCCCCGATCTATCGTATCGTATCGTATTAGTTTTTAAGTTGTAATCATTATGCTACTGTTATTAAGTTATATTAGTGTTTTAAGTTGTAAGGCTATCGTGGAACTATGTGTTGCAGTCGTTATGCTTCTATATAATCGTTATGCTACTATATATATTGTGTATTTTGTGCTATTATTTGTAGATTGCTATGGGTTGTTCCATTATTTGTGTATTGCTATGGGTTGCTACGGGCCCGGGTTGCTACACCCCAATCACCACACACACCATCTTCAAAATATTGGCCAAATAATGGGTCATGACCCAAACCATAGACATGCAACTAGGAGCCCCATGCAAACCCACTATGGACGTGCAACTAGGAAATGCAAACTAATTTACTTCATGCAAGCATGCAACTCATTTAGTTCATGAAACCGTAGACATGCATAAAAACAAGTAATATTTAGTTTTAGTGCATCAAAAAATGATCCATCACAAAATTTAGTGCAAGAAAAGGCCAAAGTAAAAACAAGTAACATTTTATTTGCGAAGTTAGAGGTGGGCTGGTGCCCCTCACGCTGGTGGGCTGGTCTCCTTGAGCCCGATCTCCTTACGGCCCAACATCTATTTGGCAGCCCAGTTTTGTTTTTACTAGAAACTGAATTTGGGTGCCCGTGTACTCTGTTAATCAAGAACCAAAACAGGGAAACAGAGCATGAACACTGAATAATTTGTGTTCCAAATTGCTGCTTCAATTCAGATACATTACTTGCACACAGATCACATCCTCTACACTGACAGGCCTAAATGCCCATTCTAATGACGGATGAACAACAAATAAAACAAAAACAGAGCAATGATACAACAATAGAAACCCCCTGCCATGATATTTGCTTGCTTCTGCAAATCGATCATCTGCATTAGATGTTTCTTGATCTTCTTCAGTTCCTCGGTCAGTTCGGACTCCACATGCAGTTCAGCATTGCGCGCATACATCGCCATCGGCACGACTCTGCCCGCCCCTCCGCCCGAGCTCCCCGTATTCTCCACAGCAATCGGCGGCACCCCGCCCAAATTGAGCTCCCAGGTTGCGGCCACGCTCGAATCAACGTAGCCCTCAAACTGAATCCTATCAACATATTCATCAATCCACTCAAAATGGTAACATTTCTTCAAGATCTGAAAAGAACAACACGAACCCTAAATCCCAAATTCGAGGAGAAAAAACAAAATATGGAGAAATCAGAGCGAAAGGCAGCGAAAGAATAGGCTAAGAACTGAGATCTAACCTTGCCATCCCTTCCTGTCATTGGTTTGCTCAAGCATTTCACAAATTCCCGCCCAAGATTGCCATTGTCATCCCTTTTAGTGACCAACCGTTTAAGAGGGTCTGGGCGTGGGCATTCAGGGCACCTTGTTAGCAGCACTGGTCCATACTGTCGCCATTTTGATTGCGTGGCGGAGGAGGTAGACATTTGCGTTAGGTCGCCGGAGAAGAGAAAGATTGGGGAAAGGGGATGAATGGGCGGCGGCGGGCGGATGGGCACGGGCGCTCGTCTCTTCTAGCTGCGAGGAGGTGGATCCTGCGAGTAGACAAGTGGTGGGTCCCGCGCTTAGGTGGATAAGTGGTGTGTCCAGCGCTTACGTGGATAAGTGGTGGGTCCAGCCCTCAACAGCTCACGAGGGCATTAGTTCAGTTTAACAGCCATGTCGTGCGTGGGCTATTTACCTGCTCAAATGTGTCGCACCACAGCCATTCGTTCGAACAACGTCGCACTCAAGCCAATTCACCTCAAATGTGTCGCACAGGAGCTATTGGCCCATCTTCTTCTATTTGACGACCTAATAATCAAATAAAAGGTGTATTCGGCTCTGCCTTATGCTTTGTTATTTGTTGTATGTATTATATACTGTACTGCAATAGTATCATTTATTGAAAAATTCTTGCACTATGGTGTGGAACACGCGACTAATGTATGAGAAATATGATACACAATCACCAATTCATATATGCATGCAGACTGTACTAATCCCGTTCCTAACTTAGATGTATATATACATGACCAAATAGTGCTTCTGAAACTTTACATACTGTACAAGTACATATGGTGTTTCCTGAAACCTTAACCCAATTAGTTGGATGCTACATTAGATTTTACAGGTTCTGAAGATTTGTCGTTCGAGTCAAAGCAGGGTACAAGTTTAGCCGTAGGAAGGAGTAGCATAACCATGCCCTCCTACAACACCCGTGTGAAGCACATGAAAATTGTCCTTTTTGTGTCCCTTTTGCATGAAAGGAAAAATAAATGCATCTCCAAAGTTCGCCTTCTCCTTGATCTGGTGGTAACAATTTTGATATGGCAGCCTACCTATTATCCCTGACTATTTCTTTTTTATGGCGGGCGAGGAAAAGCAATATGTACCATGTAGTATGTCGAAGTATGCGCCATCCCTGACGCCGAGTAATCCATCGCATTTTTTGCGATGCGTCCTCTATATGGCGTCGAGTTCCCTAATCTCCTGTTTTTTTTCTCTGTATTAAATAAAGTTACTGAGGATATTCAACAAATTGGTGTCACAGGTTCTCAGTTCATAGAATCATTGTTTGGATCTTCTTCCCTATGCCACAACACGTGGATACACACTCTGTAGAAGAATCTGTGAGGAGTTGTCCTGCAGTCTATCCATACTGGGAAGTGCATGTGGTAACTGAAGTTTCTCTGTGATATATGACAGTTTAGTGAACGTTTTTGTCTTGGCGTATTCTGTCCCTAAAACAGTTGTTGGTGAAGAACATGTTGTTGCAGGACACAGATAAAGTAGCGTCGTAGCCCAGAACCAGACAAATAGTCACAGCAAACATGCTAAATTTTCCTTAAAATGTTGCAAGTTTCATCTGGATTGGGAGTTTGGGACAAATTTATTCGAGTTGATACTAACTCCATGTTTGGATTCATCATATATGTTTAGGTGTTAACTTCTTTTTTTTCTACAACCACCAGCGCTCAAATTTCCCATCTAGACATGTGTGTACTCCATATGTTTCATTGAATAAACAGGAGAAGAACAATAGACACAATGGCAGGTTTCTTATCTTTCTTTTCGTTGAGAAGGAGTGCATGCTTAAGATAGAACTTGGCGAGCTTCATTGATAATGACAATTAGTATCACATGCAATTCAGGAATATATCTTGACCAAATTATTTTTCGTAGAGTATTGAATTATGAACTCCTATACTTTTAAGGATTTCATCCCAACATTACACAGTATCATGAATGTTTGTCACCTGCATAAAATTTACATATTGTATGCCGTGCCACTTAGTACTTACTACCCTTTTCTATTCTCCATATCGTGTAACTATTGTTTTATAAATTTGTTCAAGTATGCAGATAGCAGCCAGTTAGTAGAAGCTATAAGTAAAGTAACATCAACCTGTTGGTACTCTTTTATGGTGTTTACTTCCGACTGAATATTGGTTGGCACAAAGCTAGGGATAATTTTTAACATACATCCAAGATTTTTGCATCTCAAATTGCTCTTAGCTTACATGTACAGATATATTCCAGGAAATTGATCATCGTATGACACCATGGAAATTGATCCACTCTACAAAAGTGTTTATATATGTGTTCTTTGTTTGTCGAATTTGGCAGCACACATGGTACCAAAAAAGATGGTGCAAATCTTTTCCAGGTTCGCTTACAGTACTTCCCCTTGGCCGAGTTAGAAGAAATAGTATCTACTGGACTGACAAAGGAGACAATACTGGAGGTGGGCAGTTAATTGCATAGGTTTGTATTTTGTACTCAAAATTTTGGTATCCGTTTCAGTTTCATAGGAAAAAATGTACCAGTTCAGTGAGCTTTTTTGAATCAAGGGTAAGAGTATCAAAGTTGCATGAGTAAGTAGATCTACCCGGATAAGAAAATCAGAGACTCATTTTGTTCATCCACTGGGATAACATATTTCTAAACACTTGTGGACATGGCAGCAACTCACGTTTGTTCATTTTTTTGGCACAGTTTACATATGTTTTTTCTACTATTTCAGTCATTAAAGTCGTGCACAATATCTTTAAAAAATATAGCACGATACTGTACTACATCCACCCCCTAGAAAATAACATGAATAGGGTTTTGTCCTAAATCAAAGATGTTTTTGTTTGAAAAAGTTCAGCAAACAAATATTAACATATATAGTACTGCCTCCATCCCAATAATGTCAATCAAATGGATGTCTCTAGCACTGAAATACATATAAATATATCTATTTCGGCGACATTTAATATGGGATGGAGGGAGTATGAAATAAATATCAGTACAAGAATCATGATGAAATATGTATATTTCTGTGAAGTTGATGTCTAATGTTGGAGAAAGAGGGATCATTTGTTTCCCAAAAATATATTAGAGATATTAATAAATATGTGTTTCGTTCTATGCTAAACTTAATTATGTTATCAATGCACGTACTACGAACATGAACAAATCTAGGAACATACTGAAAAGTCTAAGAAATTTGAACATTTTTCACTTCAACATATGCTTTTGGCGCATGTAGAAGGAAATATTTTGGTTTTATCATGTGAATTTGGCACATGTAGAAGGAAATATGAATGTTTTCTTCAGTGCCAACTATATCTATTTGCAAATGCAAATGTAAAAAATAGTTTGCAAAAGTATTTTTATTAATCTACTATCCAAATAACTAGCATGTGCAGATGCATGGGTTGATGACTAGTATATCTTAATGCTATGGTTGGATTTTACCTTAATGAACGTTAGTAGTTGCGGATGCTTGCTAATAGTTACAATCATAAGTGCATAGAATTCCAAGTAAGGGATAACATGCTAGCAGTGGCCTCTCCCACATAGTACTTGCTATCGGTCTAGTAAAGTAGTCAATTGCTTAAGGGACAATTTCACCACACCTACCATCACTTTTTCACACTCGCTATATTTACTTTAGTTGTGTCTTTACCTTAACAGCCCCTAGTATTATTTACGTGCTCTTTACTTTCTTGCTAGCTTATCTGAAAACACCTACAAAGTACTTCTAGTTTTATTCTTGTTCTAGGTAAAGTAAACGTTAAGCGTGCGTAGAGTTGTATCGGTGGTTGATAGAACTTGAGGGAATATTTGTTCTACCTTTAGCTCCTCGTTGGGTTCGACACTCTTACTTCTCGAAAACTATTGCGATCCCCAATACTTGTGGGTTATCACCCAACATGCCAGAGCCGAGGTGGTTCGTCGTCGCACCGACGAGTATGGTACCGGCATGGAAGACATGGTGCAAGACTTTGAAGATGCTCGGGGCTCGGACGAGGAGATGGAGGAATCTGCAAAGGCCTTCACTGAAATGTTGGAGTTCTCAAAACGTCCTCTCCATGAGCACACTGAGCTTTGTCACTTGGATGCCATCTCACAAATAATTGCTGTCAAGGCTCAATTCAACATCGGCAGAGAATGCTATGACGCGACGATGAAAGTATTCGGACGATTTCTACCCAAAGGCCATGTGCTACCTCCAAACCTATACCAGTCAGACAAAATCCTCCATGCTCTTAAGATGCCCTATGAGAAGATACATGTCTGTCAGAAAGGATGTGTCTTATTCAGGCTTCAGTATGAGGACTTGAACTATTGTCCCATTTGCCAGTCTTCCAGCTATGTTGTGGTAGACAACGGTATGGGTGAGAAGACGCGGACCAAAATACCCGTTAATGTTCTTCGGTATATGCCAATCGTACCAAGACTTCAATGTGTTCATGGTCAAAGAGATGGCCATACAGATGACAGGGCACAAAACAGGCAAAAGAACCGAACTAGATGCATATGGGAATGTGATGATGGTGCACACATCAGATGGTGAAGCGTGGAAGCGCTTCGATGCATTACATAAGTAAAGAACGGCAGATCCACGGCATCCTCGAGTCGCCGTCAACACGGATGGGTTCAGTGTGTTTGGTCAGACGGCAGCACAATACAGTTTGTTGGCCCGTGTTTGTCATTCCACCCAATCCCCCCCCCCCGCCCAGGCAGATTAAGCAAAGAAAGAACATTTTCCTGACGCTGATAATTCTAGGGTCCAACTATCCGGGGAAGAATATGAATGTGTACATGCAGCCGCTTAAGGAAGAATTGCAAGAAGCTTGGGATAATGGGTTCAAGACATATGACGTCTTTAGCAAACGGAACTTCATAATGCGTGCCTGGTACATGTACTCGACGCGTGACTTGCTGGCGTATACGCTATTCGTTGGCTGGTGTGTGCATGGAAGGTTCTCGTGCCCCACATGCAAGGGAGCTCTTGAGTTTCGTTGGCTGACGGCAGGGCACAAGTATACTTTCTTCGACTTGCATAGAGCGTTTCTAGATCCTCGTCATAAGTTCAGGCAAGACAAGAAGACTTCATCAAAGGTAGAGTTGTCAAACACTCTTCACCACTGCGTTGACAGGCCAATAGACCCTAGATCAGTCAAACACTCTTGAGCCAGATCCAGAGCGTCCTGGGTATTTCAAGGGGTATAATAAGGAAAACGCATGGACTCACAAGACATGCTTGTGGGATCTGCCTTACTTCAAAGACCTCCTTTGCCCACACAACATTGACATGATGCAAACTGAAAAGAATATCGCCAAAGCCATATTTGGTACATTGTTCGGCATAGAGGGAAAATCAAAGGATAATACTAAGACAAGAGTCCATCAAGAGGAGCTATGTGATAGACCGTTACAAAACATGCAAGAACTGAAAGGAAAGCGGAACCGGACCAAGCCAAAGGCATGGTTCAATCTTGGAAGGCCAGGTATGAAGGAAATTATTTTGTGGGTGAAAATGCTGTTGATGTTCCCCGATGGGTATGCAGCAAATCTAAAGAGTGGAGCGAGTCTTGAAAAATTGAAAATATTTGGTCTAAAAAGTCATGATTGGCACATATGGATTGAGCGGATAATGTCGGTGATGTTGCATGGCTTCATCCCTAAGGATGAATGCCTAGTAATGGCAGAGCTAAGCTATTTCTTCCGTGTCCTTTGTGTGAAAGAACTATCGCCTGGCCTCCTAGAAGAAATGGAATAGTTCGCGCCGGAGTTGATCTACAAGTTAGAGACGATCTTTCCACCAAGCTTCTTTAATCAAATGCAACACTTGATTTTGCATCTCTCGGCCGAGGCACAATTGGGGGGGGGCGTGCAAAATCGTTGGTGCTACTCAACTGAAAGGATGCAGAAAACGCTTCGAGCAAAATATAAAAATAAATGTAGAATTGAAGCATCGATGGCCGAGGCATTCATCACTGAGGAGGCGGCAAACTTCATGACAGCACACTACGAAGCCAAAAATCGTCATTTGCATAATCCGAAGCCTCGGTACAATGCTCACGACCCTAAAAAGGGTCGATCCAACCTCAGCCTATTCATTTGGAATCTCGCACCAGCTAGTGGTTGGAAACCAGTATCGTTGGATGTTGAAGAATGGTGGACCATTTCGTTGTATCTCTTCAACAACCTAACAGAAGTGCGGCCGTACATCGAGTATGATCTCAGTACATTGTTTCGCAACTTCTAATTCCTTTGAACTGCTCTTATTCTTGGATATTTGATGCAGTCGATACGTCACCATATTCTCGTGTGGAACGGTGATCCAAAAGGATTCCGTCGAAGAGTATGAGCTTCTGGCAAAGCAAGGAGGCGAATATCCCGGTTTCATCTCTTGGTTCAAAAATAAGGTAATTTCCATGTCTAATTTGCGACTAATGCAACAATCCTTTCGTATTAAACTAGTAGGCTAACTCAGAGATTATGGATGCCGAATTGAGACAAGTAGCTAATGGTTTTGACTATAAGGTCTGTTCATTTGACAAATACGACATCAACAGGTATCGCTTTCGTACCTATGACAAAGAGTTATCTATGGCCGACCAAAAGTCTACAAATTGTTGTTTCTCTGCTATCGGCAAAGGAGATATCGAGTATTATGGAAGAGTTGAAGCAATCTATGAACTTCAATTCTATGGTGAAAACCCACCAAACGTCGTAGTCTTCAGATGTTATTGGTTCCAGCCGAGGGAGACTAGAAGGACTCATGAACATATAGGGCTAGTCGAAATTAAACAAAGCACCCATTTGGATGTTCCCGATGTCTATATTACGGCTCAACAGGCAACCCATGTTCTGTATCTACCGTGGGCCTGTCAAAGTGATCCAAATCTCAGTGGTTGGGATGTTGTTTATGAAGTGCCGCCACGTGTTAGACCACCTCCCCCCAATTAAGAGGATTATGAACCTCACATTAACCAAGACACATATGACGAAGGAGAATTCTTCCAAGAAACACATCTTTCCAAAAAACGTTTCAAGAACGGCTCTACTCCACCCCAGAACATTGATGTAGACAACGATGGTGAATCCGACATCACCCCTGAGCCGGAACAAGAAGAAGTTACTGCTGCAAATGACCTGTCAATGCTTGAACGATAACATAAAGGAGTCCTTCCACATGTTGATGCATTTATTGATGATGATGATGATGAGCACGTCACTGATAGTCATGATGATGATGCACTTAATGATCCCGGAGCATATATAGACAATTCAGAGTAATATTAGTAATGTGAGCTTTCAATTTTTTATTATGTTCATGATGATGATACACTTAAATTATATGCATATTATTCATGTCAGGTATCCAATTTTTTTATGTTGTACTAATTTCGTTTACTTTTTGTCGTTGCAGGGGTTGACAGGATGGTCGGCAAGGGTCAAGAGCGCCCTGAGCCTCCTGCGAGTGCTACTTTGATGGGTGGTTCCATTATTCCAGCCAAGACCCTCCGGAGAGCGCTGCTAGACAGTATGCAGACAACTATGGCGGGCGCTTCTTCTTTGGCTGGGAGAGGTCAGGGGAGGACGAAGAAGGCTGGTAGAGGTGGACGTGGCAGCAGGAGAGGTAGGAAGGCTGCTACACCTTCGTCGCTGCACTACTAGGAAAAGGGCTACTAATGGCGCACCAGTTTTGCCTACTAATGGCGCATCACTGATGCGCCATTAGTATCATGCCACTAGAATTTTTTTCTAATGGCGCACCGCTAGTGCGCCATTAGTATCTGGTATACTAATGGCGCACCTGGCAGTGCCCCATTAGTTTTGCCCACAGTGGGCCACTAGTGTCTGCTATACTAATGGCGCACCACACTGTAATGCGCCATTAGTAACAATTTTTTTAATTTTTTTCCTCTTAATCTCAGGTCACTATTTCACTTATGAGATATCCAACACATATATATACAACAAGCATCCATATAACAATCATAGCCAACACACAAGTTCCATCATATATACATACATAGCCAACACACAAGTTCCATCATATATACATACATAGCCATCAATTCACAAAAGTTTCACATTGTTCATCGTTACATATTACAAAAGTTTCACATTATTCATCCAACACCGTTATCCATCAATTCACAAAAGTTTCGCATTGATACAAAATAAAAACACAAATAAAAAAGAAGCACTCCATCCATGCAAGCTTCCGTGAATTAAATCAAATCTGCAAAATGATAAACAAGAAGTTAGAAGAAGAAAAAGAAGAAGACTAGAAGAAGAACACTAGAAGAAGAATAAGAAGAATTTTGGAAAAGAAATAAGAAGAATAAGAAGAATTTTGTGCTAACATAAGTTATTTTGGAGCTAACCTATAGGAAACTAATCATATAAGCTCTAAGTTAGTATATTAGAGCCAACTTAGGTAAAATGAAGCTAACCTATGTCATTTTGGAAAAGAAGAAGAATAAGAAAAAGACTATAAGCTTATTATGTAAACTTGATCATTTTGTGCTAACATAAGTTAATTTGGAGCTAACCTATAGGAAACTAAGCATATAAGCTCTAAGTTAGCATATTAGAGCCAACTTAGGTAAAATGAAGCTAACCTATAGGAAACTAAGCATATTAGAGATAACATAGGTAACTAAGTACATATATATATAGAGTAGGATTTTCTACAATAGCTTGCCACAGAACTAGTTAAGGTTTTCAACGGTGTAAAAGTTCTCAAAAATCCTGAAAAAAATCATGAACCATCACACCTATAATATAACATGATCCAACGGATGGATTGAAAAAATTTGACTGCATATGTCCTGGACAAAAAGAACAAATGTTTCAATATATATTGATCCTGCAGTGAGCTGAAATACTTGTTTTTATCGCTGAGGACACATAAATGCATATTTTCACAATCACACCGTTGGATCATCTTATTATATTAGAATGAGGCTCCCCTATTTATTTCATATTTTTTACTTACTTTTAAACCATTAATTGTTTACCATGCCTTAACTAGTTCTGTGGCAAGCTATGATAGACACAGTTTTACCTATATATATATATATATATATATATATATATATATATATATATATATATATATATATATATATATATCATTTGGAGATCTGAAATACCTGACAAAGTTCAGTTCTCATGCATTGTTCTTCTCCTTCTCCTTCCTCAGTCTGATGCGCCAAGAGCGGCGAGGCGGTGGAGGTGGTGGAGGTAGTGGGATGTAGTCTTCTACCTCAATTGGCATGGTCATGTCGCCCAGCTGTGGGATCGCCGGCGCCACCACCGGTACGTGGTCATTGTCAGGTACCACCACCATCGCGAGGCCACCTTCAGGCACGACCATCACTAGGTCATCCTCAGCCACCTCCATCTCTTGCCCATGGTCAGCCACCACCATCTCTTGCCCATGGTCAGCCACCACCATCTCTTGCCCTTGGTCAGCCACCACCAGCGCTAGGTCATCCTCAGCCTGATGCCCATCGTCATCCTGCAGCTCCTCATCCCGACTCTGCTCCTCTTCTCCCGCACTCCAGTCCGGATCATCCTTCTTGTTGTCTATGCTGCTGCCAGAATCGCTGCTGCTTTCGCTACAGCCAGAATCGCTGCTGCTTTCGCTACAGCCAGAATCGCTACTTCTTTCGCTACAGCCATGGTCGCTGCTGCTTTCGCTACAGCCATGGTCACTGCTGCTTTGGCTATAGCCATTGTCGCTGCTGCTGCTCCCATTACCTGTCCAAATGCAACAATGACCGTTGACAATCGATGTGAGACAAAGCCAAATGTAGCGGAATAAGAAGAGGCAGAATGTACCGGCATCATAATCTTCAGCGTAGCGCATGCGACACATAGTCGCATTGAACACCTTCACGATGAGCATGGTGGCGTCGTCGTCGTACGTGAAGAGAAGGAAGTACCCCAGCCGCAGGTCGTAGGCACGGTAGAACTTCTCCCACCCACGAGACAAGTACATGTGGCCCTCCTTGATCACCAACTCCACATCCCACAGCCTGCGAAACCCGCTGCCGGACTGTCGCACCTTCACATTATTTGGCGGATCTTCACCCATCGACATGTTCTTAAAACTGTCAGGCAGCCTCTGCAGTTTGGGACAATGAGTGATGTAGGCAAACAACAAATATCATAATGAGATGGGTGAAGCTAGGGGAGATCTCTCATTTTATATACCTGCGTCATGGATGATACTGAAGTCCCAAGTATGATAGTGAAGAACTCGGAAGCATCCAACTCGTACTGCGGTGTCGCAGAGCGGCGGTGGCTGCTTCCCGCCATCTCTGATAATTAAGCAGCAGAAGAGACTAATTAGTACCCTTACAACCGAACAAGGCAAGGCAAGGTATTAAGACAGATGTGAACACATGAGATAAAATCTAGAGACGTGAACACAGTAGATAATAAGAACTACTCGTCATCATCACCAATATTGTGACCAGTGTGATCTTCATCATCACTACCATATTGCATCATAGTTTCATCGTGGTCATCCTCCAATAATTCAAACTGATTGTATGATAAGATAGCAGAGAGATACATTCCAAACTGTGAATGTGCTATGGCAATGGACTTGTAATCATATCGTTGTTCATAGCTAAAATAACACCTTGTATATAAGAAGAAATCATGATCTGGCAGACATATAAAAAGTTGATGGGAGAGACCGGCTAACAAGTAGGGCTAGTTTAGTTTCAACTGTTTGTAATAAATGTATGCTTCATACAAGTTCATCAAGTTTGGGGTAATCCCCTGATCTACATTACATAAACAAAAATATACTAGAAGACAGTGGTACAGAAATTAAGTCACTAATCGACAATGTAGCATAGCATGGAAATTGCAGAGCAGTTATTCACGCGAACTGAAGTGTCACGTGTGGTGGTCCTTACGGAGATGGGATCCCACGATTCTTCCACCAGTCCTGTAGATTCACAAGGCCATTCCTTCATCAGAATAGAGTACAGCAAAACAATATCATGGACATCCTCAAAATTACTGAAATCAAGTGGAATCGATTTATTCTTCACATATACTAAGTTGTAAGTTCATCTGAAATGCTTTTTTCTTTCTGCTTCTTCTGTATTTTGTTGATTTGCTCATGGGGTTTGATTGGAGAAATTAACTAGGACTTTTGATTCCGGGATGATTATTGTTGGCTATTAATAGGGACAGATCAGAGCAAAGGGGGATCGGGTTGTACTAAGTATCATTCTATAAAATAAGCCGTGGAGTGGTTTCAACACTAGTAGAAAACAACCCATTAGTCCCGGTTCGTAAGGGCCTTTAGTCCCGGTTCATGAACCGGGACTAATGGGTCGTTACTAATGCCACAGACATTAGTCGGTTCAAAACGAACCGGGACCAATGTGACTCCACGTGGCGATGTGCACCGAGCCCAGTCGAGAGGTCTTTGGTCCCGGTTGGTGGCTCCAACCGGGACCAAAAGTCTTTTTTAAGAAAGTGGCTGCTTTAGGGGTTTTGTGGTTTATTTTTAGGTTGTTATTTATAGCTAGCTAATAGAGAAAGTGTCCTCTCTTATCTTCGTCCTTGGTTTATCAACGCTGCTGCTATATGTTCATTGCACCCTTGAATATATATATGACATGGCTCATGCATGCTTTGCATCATACATCATCATATATATGTATATAATAAAGTCCTACTAATCATGCATCATCATACTACTTCTACTAGCTCGTTATTAATAATAAGTCATCGATCATCATCCTCGTATATAGTCATCGAACCCAACCCTACATATATAATTGTTCTTAGCACATGATCATCGATTACGGTATAGGACCTAAAACACCCTTAAGGTAAAATAGCATAAAACAATATAGACCTGACTCTCCATTATGAAGAATGGCGATCATCCTGTCTCCAATTCTTGCCTTTATTGCTTATTGCTTCCAAGAAGCTCCTTACGACTGTCCATACATTTTTCCATTCTTTGATTGTTATGTCTCCACTTCTTTTAGAAACCCGATATGGACAGTTGAGATTAGTAGGACGACCTGGTAGTATGTTCAAAACATGAAGGCTACCAGCGTATACATCGGATGAGGGACACACTCATTCGGGATTATCTGTTGAAAAACATAGTAATAACCGTAGTTAGCAATGATGTACTAGTTTAGAAGTGTGCAAAAGATGCACGGATGTTGTAATAGTAAAAATAATCGTACCAAGGTATCTCCATGGTAGTTACCGTAGTTCAACACGTGCACTAGTGGCGCGTATTGACCATAATGTTGAGGAGTTTGATTGTAGATATTGTAATTCTCAAGATCTCTACAAAATCCGACTAGATGTCGTTTCTCCCGATAAGTTAATTCGCAGCCTTGATGTAGTATGTTCTATCTACCATCTTCCGCACATTCTTTGAAGAATGAAAATAAGCTGTCAATTGAGATAAGTTGTCAACTATATATTTTGAAATAAACAATATAAATTACTTAATAACTATGTTTAGCTCACATGAGGGAAGAACTGGAGGTGTATGCACAAAGACCCAAATCGTAGGTGTCTCTTGCTCGATTGTAGGATCACCAAGATCCATGGTGATAATCATACCCTCATCAAGACCATACATCTTGCAAAATGCATCCCAATTTTGCAACCAAAATGGGTTACACTCGAGCATTGTACAGCTTTACTTGAAAATCCACATCATGTTAGGTACTTAGGACAATTTTTTTGTTTGAAATTTTCATGGTCTTCAAAATCCATCCTCTCCAAGACATAGCGTCTTGCAAAGCATGGGATAAGCTAGTCGAATTGAAAAAGATGAAAATTACGTTAAAATAGTTGAAGTCGTGCAATTACGAAAAAAACTATTGTAAATGTTATGTACCGTATGAACATCGCAAGTCTCCTCGAGCTTAATGCTGAATCGCCGATCTTCCTCCAGCTCAATGAATCATCGCACATACCTCGGTCATCGTGGCACCAATCGCACTCCCAGGCGATTTTAGGTGCGTCGAGATGAGGACGACATTTCCGGCCTACGTTCATAATTCAAATATTAAACTAGATCATTATTATAAATCACGGGTTGACTATAGATGATCGATGTACATACGGGTTGAATACTACATCATCTCTTGGTGTCCGTACATCATCGAATATTATCACTAATAAAACTAGAACCGTAGCGCCCGACGGGTATCGACGCGGGCGGTGTCCGGATGCCTCACCACCGTCACTGGCCCAACCTACTACGTACGTCCCCCGAAAGGTAGCACCTCCCAATACCAACCCGGCGGAGCCCAGTCCCGAGCATGACCCTGATCAAGCAGGCCTCCATCGCCGACTCGGCGGCAGCGAGGATGCGGGATAGGCATCGCTGACGTCGACGCTGAACTACTTCTATATATAGTTAAATAAAAGTAGTCTTATTAATTAAATCTATCTAGCTCAACTACTAAACACTTACTATAAATAAATAAGTAGTACTTACTAAAACAAACTACTTCATATATAAACTACTTCTTCTTTTTTCCTTTTTCTAAATTACTACACATCTAATCCTACATAAAGATCTAAATTACTACACATCTATTTACAGAAAAAAATCTAACATAAAAACTAACATAAAAAATCTAACATAAAACATGTAACATAAAAAACTTACATAAAAATCTTACATAATATGAACAAATCTTTTTACAGAAAAAAAACTAACATAAAAATCTAACATAAAAACCTTACATAAAAATCTTACATAATATGAACAAATTTTACAGAAAAAAACTAACATAATATAATACATATCTAAATTACTACACATCTAATCCTACAAAAGATCTAAATTACACAATATGAACAAATTTTACAGAAAAATTCTAACATAAAGAAACTAACATAAAAAATCTTACATAATATGAACAAATCTTTTTACAGAAAAAAAATCTAACATAAAAACTAACTAAAAATCTTTTTACAGAAAAAAATCTAACATAAAGAAACTAACATAAAAAACTAACATAAAAATCTAACATAAAAACCTTACATAAAAAATCTAACATAATATGAACAAATTTTACAGAAAAAAACTAACATAAAGAAACTAACATAAAAAGATCTAACATAAAAATCTTACATAATATGCACAAATCTTTTACAGAAAAAAAATCTAACATAAAAACTAACAAATTAATTACACAATCTACATTAACTACATATCTAAATTACACAATCTAATCTAACAAAAATATCTATGAACTAAAAAAATCTAAAACAAATCTAAGAAAAAATAAAAAAGCGACCTGCGGCGACGGCGAGTCTTGTGTGGCGCGGGCGAGGCGTCTGGGCGGGCGTCGGCGGCGCGGCGGGGGGCGGCGACGGCGTCGGGCGGGTCGGGTCGAGGCGGGCGGCGACGTCTGTGTCGAGGCAGGGCGTGGCCGGAGACGGCGCGACAGCGCAGGCAGCAATGCGCGAGCGCAAGGCGGCGGCGGCGACGCGGCGAAGCGGCGGCGACAGTGTCGAGGCGGCAGGGGCAAGCGCGAGAGGCGGAGATCGAAGTGGGATGCGGTTCTGAAATTTTCCTAAGTGCTACTTATATAGCTAAGGCTTTTGTCGGTTAGTGGCTGCAACGGGACCAATGCCCTCTTTGTCGGTTTGTGCCACCAACCGGGACCAATCTCTCTTTTCATGGCCCAAAGGCGCGGAAGCGAACCTTTGGTCGGTTGGTGGCACAAACCGGGACAAAGAGAACATTGGTCCCGGTTGCAGCCACGAACCGGGACAAAGCGAACGTGGTCGGTTGGTGCCACCAACCGACCAATGGACTCTGCAGCTGTTTTTTATTCTTCCAGAGCTTTCGTTTTAGTCCCACCTGCCAGCGAGAGGCACTTTCAGTTGTTTATAAGCCCCGAGTGCGGATACAATGACGAAGATGCTCAATGCTCACCTGCGTTGGTCGGCTTCAACCCTTGCGGGATACGGTGGTACTGCAGAGCTATGTGCGGTCAGTTGACACTATCCGAAAGGGTTGAAGCAGATTAACGAGCATTGCGTCTCTTTTTATTTGTAATGACTTATTATAACTCAGAAAAAATAATATAGCAGAAAAAGAAAAACTATATAAAAACTACTCAGAAATGAATAGAAGCAAAAAATAGTTGTGATTAACTACAGTAAAAAGGAGCATATATGCTTATTTTTAATGGCTTATTACAACACAGAAATAAAAAGAAAAAATAAATATAGCAGAAAAAGAAAAACTATATAAAAACTACTCAGAAATGAATAGAAGCAAAAATAGTTGTGATTAACTATAGTAAAAAGGAGCATATATGCTTATTATTAATGACTTATTACAACACAGAAAAAAAAGAAAAAATAATAATAGCAGAAAAAGAAAAACTATATAAAAACTACTCAGAAATGAATAGAAGCAAAAATAGTTGTGATTAACTATAGTAAAAAAGGAGCATATATGCTTATTTTTAATGACTTATTACAACACGAAACAAAAAGAAAAAATAATAATAGCAGAAAAAGCAAAAATATAAAAAAACTACTCAGAAATGAATAGAAGCAAAAATAGTTGTGATTAACTATAGTAAAAAGGAGCATATATGCTTATTTTTAATGACTTATTACAACACGAAACAAAAAGAAAAATAATAATAGCAGAAAAGAAAAACTATAAAAAAACTACTCGAGAAATGAATTGAAGCAAAAAATAGTTGTGATTAACTATAGTAAAAAAGGAGCATATATGCTTATTATTAATGACTTATTACAACACGAGAAATAAAAAGAAAAAATAAATATAGCAGAAAAAGAAAAAACTATATAAAAACTACTCGAAATGAATAGAAGCAAAAAATAGTTGTGATTAACTATACTAAAAAGGAGCACATATGCTTATTTTTAATGGAATATTACAACTCAGAAATAAAAAGAAAAAATAAATATAGCAGAAAAGAAAAAAAACTACTCGAAATGAGTACAAATGCGCTTATAGAGGAAATTCAACTTAAATTCATAGCAATTTCAAGAGAAATCCGTATGAATTTATGCTAAATTACCTATATAAGCGCATCTATTCATTATCGGAGGAGCTCAATAAAGTAGAGAGGAGGGCTTATAAACCAGTCCGTTCCCCTTGATTGGCGAGTGGGACTAAACTCAGTGCGCAGCGGGCACCAACCATTTAGTCCCGGTTGGCGGCTCGAGCAGGACTAGTGGAATTCTTTGGTCCCGGTTCAAGCCACCAACCGGGACCAATGGTGGTGGGCAGGAGCAAGGCACATTGGTCTCGGTTCGTCCCACCAACCGGGACCAAAAGGTCCAGACGAACCGGGACCAATGGCCCGTGGCCCGGCCGGCCCGAGGGCTCACTGAACCGGTCCAATGCCCCCATTGGTCCCGGTTCTGGATTGAACCGGGACTAATGGGCTGACCCGGCCTGGACCGTTGCCCCCTTTTCTACTAGTGCAACTGAAACTTTTGAATCATCCATTTTGTGTATACAAACAGCAGCAGCTAGCCCAAAGAGATCACCACAATATCGATCAGCCGGTAGTATATACGCACCTAATTAGCAACTAGAGCATAATAATTGAACTGCATGCCTAACCCCCATGATTAAGTCCACCTTTTTTTGAAGAAAGAAAGATATTGAGCTTGGAGGTAAGTAACTGTACTAACTGTGCATGTGAAACTTCAGAGTTTTGACTTTCAGGGCTAGGAGTTCATGCATGCATGCATGCAGATGCAGAGCTGTGAGAACTAGGTAACCAACTGTGGCTAGCTGATTAAGTGATTTGTTTAGTGATTGACTTTGGGGTTAATGACTGGTGGAATCTTGGCAGAGGGCCACCCTTGGAGGCAGCAGGTGGTGTCCTGGCAGCAGCTGGTGGAAATTAAGTAGTGTCGCTAGCAGTACAACACAGTGGAAGATAATGGTACAGAAATTAAGTAGCTAGTTGACAATGTAGCACAGAAATTGTTTCAGACTAGAACTCACCTTGATGTCATGATCGCATGAGCGAGGTCGTGAAACGCGGCGGAGCGAGACAATGTCGCGAGCAGGTCATGGTGCTCCGGTGGGCGTGGCTGCATCAATCGTTTGAATTGGCATTCAATCAAACACCTCACGAGCAAAAACAAAGGTGGAGATAGAAGAGAGGGATCGGCGAGAGAGGGAGAGGGCAAGGAGGGAGGAGCAGAGAGGAGAGGTGGGAAATGGGCGGGGTGAGTTGGATGGGGTACTGCGGGCGTAGAAAGGCAGGGCGTCGTCGGGGACGAAAACGTCGGCGCTGTGGATGTTACCGCCAGCGGAGGCGTCTGATCGAGAGATCCGGGAGGGTGAACTGCAGCGCGAAGGCCAGAAGTCGAGTCGATCTGGGAGGGAGCTTCTGGGCGGAGGGGCGGGTGGAGGAGGAGGGCTTATGGCGGGCGGCGGCGAGGCAGTTCTTGGTCGTCCTCCTGCACCCGTCTTGTCGTCGTGGCCAGGATGGTTGGGGCATGGCGGCTTGGGGGCGGTGGTCGGGCGGCGGCGAGGGGCCTGGAGGGGGGGGGTCAGGCGGCGGGGTTGGAGGCGGGGGGGGTCGGGCGGAGGGCGTCTTGAGTGGGGAGGAGAGGGGAATAGGTCGTTTGAATTGCCAAAAAGTTTTTTTTGCCAGAAAGTTCTTTTTGCCAAAAAGTAAAAAAAAATTACTGGCGCACTCTACCGCCAGTGTGCCATTAGTAGTTCTAACTACTAATGGCGCACTTTGCCCGGATGCGCCATTAGAATGTTTGAAAAAAAAATTGTTTTACTAGTGGCACACCTTCGGCCTGGTGCGCCATTAGTGTATTCCACACTAAAGGCGTATCTCCACCAGGTGCGCCATTAGTATATAGTAGTGGCGCACCACTTCCCTAGTGCGCCATTACTGTCAATCCTATCTTTAGCATTTTTCCTATTAGTGGCTGCCACCCTCAGCTGATTCACCCGACCATAGGACTGCTCCGTCTGACGTGGACCCATTTCGGACTCCGGTCCATGAGACTCTGGTCGCCTATCCTTCGCCCCACCAGACTTGGGTCGCCTATCCTTGGCCCCACTAGACTTGGGTCGCCGATCCTTCACCCCACCAGACTCGTGTCACCGATCCTTCACCCCATGTGAGTCCGGTCCTGGAGTCTTCAACCTAGAAGACTCCGGTCCCGGAGTCTTCGCCCCAGAAGACTCTGATCCCGGATTCTTCTTCCCACGAGACTCCGGAGGCTAGTTGCCCTACTGATGGTAGCGAGGACATCTTTTCTGATGATAGCTACATCGATGACGAGCTGGTTGAGAAGGGCAAGAAGGTCTACAAGTGTGGCTGTACAAAGCTCCCGCCCGTGCCGACGGCCCATGACAAGAGCGCTTAAAGGGTTGAAGTAAGTGTGTTTACTATTTTTTAACCTTTTGCCTTCATGTTCCTTAAAATTAATTTCTAATGCATTGGCATTGTCATACTACAGGGGCTGGATACACCCCCGTGACGTCTGCAGGCCCAACCAGGTCCTTGGTGTGCTTTCTCGGCAGCACTTCCCTGGGTGGGTCACTGAGGGAGTCCTGGACTAAGGGGTCCCCTGCCAGCCGGACAATGTTTCATGGGCCGGACTGATGGGCTATGAAGATACAAGACCGAAGACTCTCTCGCGTGTCCGGATGGGAATCTTCTTGGCGTGGAAGGCAAGCTTGGCGTCCTGACATGAAGATTCCTTTCTCTGTAACCAACTTTGTACGACCATAGTCCCCTCTAGTGTCTACATAAGCTGAAGGGGTTCGTCCGTAGAGGCAACATATATATACTCATAGTCACACAGGCTAGATTTTTAGGGTTTTAGCCATTACGATCTCGTGGTAGATCTACTCCTGTAATACTGATATTCATAAAGATCAATCAAGCAGGAAGTAGGGTTTTAACTCCATAGAGAGGGCCCAAACCTGGGTAAACATCGTGTCCCCCGTCCCGTCTCCTGTTACCATCGATCCTAGACGCACTGTTCGGGACCCCGTACCCGAGATCCGCCAGTTTTGACACCGACATTGGTGCTTTCATTGAGAGTTCTGCTGTGACGTCGTCAAGAGGTTCGATGGCCCCGTCAATCATCTACAACGATGTCATCTAGGGAGAAACCTTCCTCCCTGGATAGATCTTCATGTTCGGTGGCTTTGCACTGCGGGCTAATTCGCTTGGCCATATAGAGAAGATTGACAGCTACGCCCCTGGCCATCGAATCAGGTTTGGACACTTAAACTACGTGGCGGACATCCATGGAGACTTGATCTTCGACAAATTCGAGACTGCGGCAGCAGCTACCTGTCATAGCGATGAACATGACTTAAATCTGTCATCGGATCATACCCAAGAGATAGCGCATGTAACTGCTCTGGCCTCAGATCCGAAGCAGATCACGCCATCCGAGGACGAGGGGCTCAACCCCGCCACGGAGGGCGAAGACCAATTGGCGTTCGAGCCGCACACAGACCCAAGTGGGATATGTGCTACCGGAACCTCGTACACGCTTCCGGTCATAGGTTCCGAGGCTTGTGCGTCCACGATCGACGAGCTTGATCGGTCATCGATCATTGAATTTAGTTCCACGGACATATTCCGGCACTCGCCTTTATGCGACGCGCTAAACTCATTAAAAGTACTCTCATTAGCGGGGGACTCACAGCCGAATTATATCCGATTCGAACTGGAGGCTGATGACGGAGAATTGGGTTTCCCACCCACCGCCCATTTCATAGCCACTGTCGAAGACCTAACCGACATGCTCGATTACTGCTCCGAAGACATCGACTGTATGGATGACGATGCCGGAGAAGAGGAGGCCCAAAACCCGCTGTTCACCGGATGTTGGACGACCACTTCCTCGTATGACATATACATGGTGGACATACCCAAAGAGAACAGCAGCGATGACAAGAAGGACCCAGTCAAGGACAAACTTCTGGAGAGACAACCAATGCGCCGATGTCAGCCGCGCCGCTCCAAGTCATGCTGTGGAAAAGACAGCAATACCTGCACTAGAGAAAATAATACTTCGTACAGTGCTGAAGATAATCAAGACCCTGTTGAGGCAACTTCCGAACAGGACGAACGGGAAGACAAGAAAGACAACCCTGATGAACAGGCTACACATGAAGACTTGGAGGACAGTAATTATCTTCTTCCGTCCGAGGAGGAGGTGAGCCTCGGAAACGAGGATTTTATCGTGCCTGAGGAACCTCTCGAGCAGCCGTGCTTTAAGCGCCATCTAATAGCCACTGCAAGGAGCCTGAAAAGAAGAAGCAGCAGCTTCAAGCTGATCAAGATCTGCTCAAGGATAGATGGACTCATGTCCTGGCAGCCGAGGAATACGGCCTTAAGTGCCCAGTCAAAAGTTACCCAAAGCGCAAATTGCTACCTCACTTCAATGATGAGGCGCTAGTGCCCGTACCATCATCGCTCAATGCGGCTGACTGACCACCACGTGGTCGGTACAAAGCGGCACCTCTAGCCTAACACCAGCCTGCCCCACCTCACCGCAAAGACAGAGTTAAAACCTCTCAGGAACATACCTACGACCTGCGACAGGACTTGGACAATAGAGCAGGCCAGAACAGATCAATCTATGGATCACGGAGATGCGCCCCGACACGCGACAACGGCTATCTAGGCGGATGCAACAATTATACTCACCACCGGGCCGAGAACCGCAGACGGACTCCATCCGAGCTACGTCGCAACGTGGCCCGATACAGAGGCGCCGCACACCCCATCTGTTTCACTGACGTTGTAGTGGAGCACGAATTCCCATAAGGGTTCAAACCGGTAAACATCGAATCTTATGATGGGGCAACAGACCCTGCTGTGTGGATCGAAGATTTTCTTCTTCACATTCATATGGCCCGCGGCGATGATCTCAATGCCATCAAAGACCTCCCACTAAAACTCAAAGGACCAGCCCGGTACTGGTTGAACAGTCTTCCCAAAAACTCTATCGGCAGCTGGGAGGACTTGGAAGAGGCTTTCCTCGACAACTTCCAAGGTACATATGTAAGACCTCCGGATGCTGATGACCTAAGTGACATAATTCAACAGCCCGGAGAATCAGCTAGGAAACTCTGGAATAGGTTCCTAACCAAAAAGAACCAGATCGTCGACTGTCCGGGTCGAATGGCTCGCCCGACACCTCAGCCAAGAAAGGCCGAAGTCCATGGCCGCCCTTACGGCACATAAGACCAGCTTTTGCGCGGATGAAGATAGCTGGATAGCCCGTAGCAATAGCAATGCAAGCGAACCTGGAACTTCAGAAGCCAGAAATAGCAACAGCAAGTCCCGACGCAACAGACACAAGTGTCAAAACAATGGTGATAATACCGATGACATGGCGATCAACGCCGGATTCAGTGGCTCCATGTCCGGCCAGCGGAAGAAGCCGTTCAAAAAGAACAATTTGGGATCATCCAGTTTGGACCAAATACTCGATCGCCCATGCCAGATACACGGCATCCCCGACAAACCAGCCAATCATACCAACAGAGCCTGTTGGGTCTTTAAATAGGCCGACAAGTTAAATGCCGAGAATAAGGAAAAGGGGTCGCAAAGCAATGACGAAGACGAGGAGCCCCTTCCATCGAACACTGGGGGACAGAATAGGTTTCCCCCTCAGGTCAAAACGGCGAACATGATATACGCCACCCACATCCCCAAGAGCGAGCGCAACGCGCGTTCAGGGACGTCTACGCGATGGAGCCAGTCACCCCAAAATTAAACCCAGGGTCTTCATGTCCGATCAATTTTGACCGCAGGGACCATCTGACTAGTATCCGTCACGGCAGTTTGGCCGCACTGGTCCTCGACCCAATTATCGATGGATTCCACCTCACAATTGTCCTCATGGACGGTGGCAGCACCCTGAACCTTCTCTAACAGGATACAGCGCGCAAAATGGGCATCGATCCTTCAAGAACTAAGCCCACCAAGACAACCTTTAAAGGAGTCATACCAGGTGTAGAGGCCTGCTGCGCGGGCTCAATCACACTAGAGGTTGTCTTCGGATCTCCGGACAACTTCCGAAGCGAAGAGCTGATCTTCGACATCGTCCCCTTTCGCGGTGGCTATCACACACTGCTCGGACGAACCGCATCCACTCGATTCAATGCGGTGCCGCACTACGCTTATCTCAAGCTCAAGATGCTCAGACCACGCGTCATCATAACAGTCAATGGAAACACAAAACTCTTCCTCCGTACTGAGGAGCACACCGCTACGTTAGTAGCAGAAGTAAAGAGCGGCCTTCTCAAACAGAACCTTAATTCGTAGGATGAACTCCCGGTGAGGGAGTCCCGGATTAGGGGGTGTCCGGATAGCCGAACTATCACCTTTGGCCGGACTCCTGGACTATGAAGATACAAGATTGAAGACTCCGACCATGTCCAGATGGGACTTTCCTTGGCGTGGAAGGCAAGCTTGGCGATACGGATATGTAGATCTCCTACCATTATGGCGACTCATGTAACCCTAACCCTCTTCGGTGTCTATATAAACCGAAGGGTTTTAGTCCGTAGGACGAACAACAATCAGACCATAAGCTAGTTTCTAGGGTTTAGCCTCTCTGATCTCGTGGTAGATCTACTCTTGTACTACCCATATCATCAATATTAATCAAGCAGGAATAGGGTTTTACCTCCATCGAGAGGGCCCGAACCTGGGTAAAAATATCGTGTCCCTTGACTCCTGTTACCATCCGCCTAGACGCACAGTTCGGGACCCCCTACCCGAGATCTGCCGGTTTTGACACCGACATTGGTGCTTTCATTGAGAGTTCCTTTGTGCCATCGCCATCAGGAAGGATGCCTCATCCCGTCTGTAAAGACGGCACCGTTGCTAAAGGAGCTTTGGCCACTGGCCAAACTCTCCGGCTAGGCGGTTTTCTTATGACCGCCAGTTCGGCCGCCGCGCCGACGATGACTTCTCGGGTCATCGAAAGCAAAATTAACGTTAACTCGGAACTCGCCGAGCAGCTAGATCCGATGGAGCTCTCCTCCTTAAATGAGCTCTTGGATCGCATCACCGCCCTGGGAGTCGCTACAGACTACGATCAGATTGGGCCTAAAACCGATCTGAGAGAGATTAACACTCCCCAGGTTACCCACCACGTTGCTGTGGTAGAGGAACAATACGGCGACCCTTCTTCTATCTTAAGGACTAGCCATGTCCGGATTCCCGACCCTTCCATGCCGGATACCCGCGGAGGGACGGACGTCACTCAAGCCCTGAACCTAAAGTCAGGCAGCGGGCTAGATTAATTGGACAACATCCAAAAACCCAAGCTTCCATGTCCGGAAACTTCTTGGCCCCTGAGTCTCAGATTGGACGGGGTTCCGAATTTAATTCCACCCGCCCACCCAAACATAAGCGATCTATCCCAAATCCGGCAAGAGCCCGCTGAAACAGTACACCATTACTGGGCCAGATTCCTCCTGGTTATGGACAGGATAAAGGATTGCCGCAAGGAGGACGCAATTTCATTCTTCTGCAATAATTGCACGGACAAGGGAATCCTAAACGCCATAAGTCGTCGTGAAATTACACGCTTTGCTGACTTGGTGTCCATAGTACGAAAGTACTGTGCGACGGAGAGCGCCCGGAAAACCGAAATCAAATTTTGGGATAATCTGGCCCTGAATACAACCCTAGTCCAAAATAAAAGGGTGCATCATCACCAGGAACCTGGGTTAAATACGAAAAAGCAAAAACCCTCTAAAGGGCATGGAACCGTACTGGAGGGATGGCTCAATGGACCCTGCAAAATTCATTGTACAGAGGGCGCCACTCCAACTCATAGCCTTAGAGCACGTTGGATACTACGGCAGGTGGCCAAAAGTGGCGAAGAGCTTCTAGCTCCAGAGTACCAGCCCAGCAATACCAGTACGGTATTAACAATCTTCGAGACTTTCGCATCAAATAATATGCGGAAATGAACACTCCGCAGCCTTGCCGACGTCTACCAGGTAGCAACAATATACCCATGGAGTGACATGGCTATTACCTTTAATGCCAGTGACGAACCTAAATTCCGAACAGCCCGAGCACCAGTCGCATTGGTCCTCAGTCCAATAGTGGGCGGCTTTCGCCTAACCAAGGTACTCATGGACGGCGGCAACGGATTGAACCTCATTTACGAGGAAACCCTCCGAAAAATGGAAATAGACTGGAGCCGCATTGAGCGAAGCAGCACAACCTTTAGAGGAATAATCCCCAGTCGGGAAGCATGATGTACAGGAAAAATCACACTGGATGTGGTATTCGGCATGCCGGATAATTACAGGTCCGAGGAGGTCACGTTCTAGGTGGCCCCATTCAGCAGCGAATATCACGCTTTATTAGGGCGAGAGGCATTTACAAATTTTCAAGCTATACCCCATTACGGGTACATGAAGCTCAAAATGCCCGGGCCCAACGGAATCATCACTCTTACCAGTGACCCGGACATAGCACTCCGCGCCGAAAACAAGACAGCCGCACTGGCCCTTGAGGCACTATCCGAAGCCCTAGCGGCCGAGGAACTCACTTTGCTGCGCTCCACGGTGAACAGGGACGTTGTGATACTCGACAAGAGATCCAAGTCCACCTCTTTTAAACCGGCGGACGAAATAGTCCAATTCTATGTCCATCCAACGGGCCCTACAAAAACGGCCTCCATCGGAGCACAATTAAACCCTGATGTAGACGCTGCACTATGAGAATTCCTACGCGAAAAATCGGACATTTTTGCCTGGCACCCTTCAGACATGCCAGGAATCCCACGCCAGCTCGCCGAGCACAGCCGAAATATCCTAAAAGGATTCAAGCCAGTCAAACAGGCTCTTCGGCGTTTTTCCGAACCCAAGAGACAGGCCATGGGAGAGGAGCTTGCCAAATTACTAGAGGCCGGATTCATCAGAGATATAAAACATCCGGACTGGCTAGCAAACCTGGTGATGGTACCAAAGAAGGACAAATCCTGGTGCCTATGTGTTGATTTCAAGGACCTTAACAAGGCTTGCCCAAAGGATCCCTTCCCCCTCGCCCGCATCGATCAAATTGCCGATGCTACCGTAGGGCACGATTCATTGTGCTTCCTCGACGCATACTCCGGCTACGACCAAATTAAGATGGCAGAGCCAGACCAAGCCGCAACGGCATTCATCACTCCATACGGCCCATTCTGCTTCAACACAATGCCCTTCAGGCTCAAAAACACCGGCGCAACATATCAGCGCATGATTCAGACATGTCTAGCAAACCAGATCGACAAAACAGTGGAGGCATACGTAGACGATGTCGTCGTCAAATCCAAGCATGTCGAAACTCTAGTAGACGACTTGAGGCTCACATTCGATAATCTCCGAGCATATGACATTAAGCTCAACCCAGAAAAATGCATTTTCGGCGTTCCAGCCGGAAAGCTCTTGGGCTTCATTGTATCCGATAGAGGAATTGAAGCAAACCCAGCCAAGATCCGAGCCCTGTCACAATTGGATATCCTAAAAGACCTTAAACAAATACAAAAATTGACTGGATGTGTGGCGGCTCTAAGCCGCTTTATCTCCCGTTTGGGAGAAAAGGCATTAACCCTTTATCGCCTACACCGGCGCACCGAACACTTCGAGTGGACGGATGCTGCCACAGCCGGACTCGAAGAAATAAAAGCCATATTGGCATGGCCGCGCCCAACATGGGTGAACCAATGCTATTATATATCGTGGCAACCCATCAAGTTGTAAGCGCGGTACTCGTTGTCGAACGAGAAACGGACGGACACAAGTTCCCCCTTCAAAAACCAGTTTACTACGTGTCCACTGTCCTAACTCCGTGCAAGTCACGGTATCCGCATTATCAAAAGATAGCATACGCGATGTTCATGGCATCCCGGCAGCTGCGACACTACTTCCAAGAGTGTTCGATAACAGTAGCCTCCGAAGTACCTCTTAATGACATTATAAACAACCACGACGCGACTGGCCGGATTGCCAAATGGGCCATTGAGCTCCTGTTCGACATAACCTATAAGCCACGGCGAGCTATTAACTCGCAGTTTCTGGCCGACTTCGTCGCCGAATGGACTGAAGCCGAACTCCCTAAAGAGTACGGCGCGTATTCCTACTGGATTATGCACTTCGACAGCTCGAAGATGTTGGCTGGCCTGGGGGCTGGCATCGTTCTGACGTCCCCAACCGGAGATATAGTTCAATACGTACTCCAAATAATGTGTACGGACTCCAACAACGCAGCCGAATACGAGGCCCTTCTACATGGTCTCCGGATGGCAGTCTCCATGGGCATTCAACGCCTAGAGGTGCGTGGGGATTCGAACCTCGCAATATCCCAAATAAATGGAGACTTCGATGCCAAGGATCCGAAAATGGCAGCTTATCGCAATGCCGTCCTAAAATTGTCAGCTCGGTTCGAAGGGCTCGAATTTCACTATATAGCCCGGGATAATAACCAGGCAGCAGACGTATTAGCACGCATTGGCGCAAAGCGCGATGCCGTCCCTCCCAACATCTTCCTAGAGAGGCTGTTCAAGCCATCCGTACTATGGGAGGGGGAATCCAAAAATAACAACCCGGACCCAACCGCACTGCCCGACACCGAACATTCTGACACAATCGGTGGTTCTGCCAACGAAGTAACATCTTCAGCCCATGTAATAATGGCAGTCATTGCCTCGTGGACAGAACCATTCCTAGCCTACCTAACTAGGCAGGAACTTCCCGAGGACCAAAACGAGGCCCGCTGCATAGTACGGCGATCTAAAGCCTATAAGGTCCATGAGGGAGAGCTCTATAAGAAAAGCACAACCGGAGTCCTTCAAAGGTGTATCTCTGAAGAGGAAGGGCGAAATCTTCTGGCTGAAATTCATGCAGGACTCGATGGGCACCACGCCGCAGCCCGGGCCCTTGTAGGCAAGGCCTTCTGTACAGGATTTTATTGGCCGACAGCCCGGGCAGATGCTCAGGACTTAGTCCAACGATGCGTCAGTTGCCAGCTCTTTGCTAATCAAAGCCACATGCCACCCACCGCCCTCAAAACTATACCCATCACCTGGCCGTTCGCGGTCTGGGGGCTTGACATGGTTGGACCCCTCAAAGGAGGAACCCACAAGCAAAAATACCTATTGGTCATGGTGGATAAATTCACCAAATGGATAGAGGCCAAGCCTGTTAAGACGGACGTATCCGAACCGGTGATAGACTTCATATCAGGGGTAGTACACTGTTACGGCGTCCCCCATAGCATCATCACAGATAACAGCACGAACTTCACGGCCGACGAGGTCAAACTCTGGTGCAAAAACATGGGCATCAAGCTCGACTATGCTTCAGTCTATCACCCTCAAACTAACGGTCAAGTCGCGCGAGCAAATGGTCTAATCATGAGCGGCATTAAACCCAGACTAGTGCGGTCCCTCAAGGAATCTAATATGCACTGGGTAGAGGAGCTCGACTCCGTACTCTGGGGGCTGCGGACCACGACGAATCGCACTACCAGATTCACACCATTTTTTATGGTATATGGCATAGAGGCAGTTTTGCCCTGCGACATAATTCATGACTCACCTTGCGTGAGCATGTACGAAGAAAGAGAAGCCGAGATCGATCGGCAGGACAGTTTGGATGCCTTGGAGGAGGAGCGCGACGTGGCAAAAGCTCGTTCCACATTCTACCAACAGCAGGCTCGAAGATATCAAAGCAGAGAAGTACGGGCCAAAGCTTACAATGTTGGCGAATTAGTTCTACGCCTGTCGGACAAGAAAAAGGACAAACTCAAGCCCAAATGGGAAGGTCCCTTCATCATCGACCAAGTCCTGACCGGCGGAGCGTACCATCTGCGAAACGCGTCGGATAACTGACTCGAGCCGAACCCATGGAACGCGGCCCGTCTCCGAAGATTCTACGCCTAGCGCCGGACTCTAAGTTCGTCTCCTTCCTCCGTCTATATTTTATACTTTAGCTGTCTTTTATTTTTATCCTTCTCCCTCCTTTTTCTTGCAAGCCTCTGAAGGCTCGTTTGCGCATTGTTCGCACACACTTGATGCGCTATCCGCGCTCATTATACCTGGGGTCTTCTTTAACAAAAGCTTATTTATACGGGCTTCATGCCCAACACATGCGTCACACTTCCGCATGTACCTTTTATTCGCCATTATATGCATCGATATGACTTAAGTTTTGGCCAAGCTGGGTTTCTGGCTCTGTGCTTACCCCTCGTTCCCGATTGTTCGGCTAGGTGGTAAAGGAGCACCTCTGTGATTATTACCGCCGGTCAGCGGACGTGTACCTCAGGTGGGTGAAGCCGAAGCTAAGCGTTCTTAAGGAAATATTCGATCGGTGAAATAAAAGCGATTTCTTACATATTTATTTATCTGCCCCGGATGCTTTCCTGCTTTTTGCGAGTCCGGACATGCACTTTAGGGCATGCCTCCCGAAAAGGAACCCCTAATGGAACTATTCTCCTGGAAGATGTTTCTTACTAACCATGTAATATAACATAACTAGTTGGGCACTTGTCTGATAAATCACTAATGACCCCTACGCCTGGTCTCCACGCATGCCCCGGTTTTTATATAACCGCGAGGGTATTCGAACACACTCCGGACTATTGGGTCCCGAGATCGAAGCGAAAAGGTCCTCTATGAGAAATGATCTACAATCCGGCTAGAAGCCATTTTACATGTCATCTTAAATTACATAGTCAACTTGACTGATTGTATTCCTCTTCAATGCCATCTAATAGGCTGTCTAGTTTACAGTCCTGCTGGGAATACTTTGCGACCAATTCTACTTGGCCATACACTAAGCTCACAGGGATCTTCTTCCCATCGGGCCCCACTGGTCCAACCTCGGCCATGTGGTTTGGGTCAACCTTCGTGTACCGCGTCTTCACCATGGCTGAGGCCACCCGGGCGCCCTGACGGCAGGCCGATATCTTGCATAATCGGAAGCGCCGCCGTGCTCCCTGAAGCCTCTCTGCAAGCTCTCCAAGGCCTTCGGGCAGGGAGATAGATGGCCATAAGGCCTGGGCGACGCCTTTCATCACCTGCCGAACTCATTCGGGCAGTTGTAGCAGCTCGGGAATAAGGTCACCCGTAGAACCGGGCATTTCCTCTGCAGGACGACCTGTGAGCATACCTACAGACATATCTCTGTTAGTCGACTTCCTCGCCGAACTCTTTTTCAAAGTTCGTTCAAGCACTTACTAAAAATGCCGTGACGAAGCCACCGATTCTCCTTAACGGAGCCAGACAGCCGGGCATGAACATCCTTTAGTTCCTCACCCAGCTGGGTGTTGGCATCTTGGAGACTATTTTTCTCTTGCCTCACCCTTGTAAGCACATTCTCGCCGGCCTTTAACCGGCGCAGGAGCTGTTGCTTGTCTGGATCTATCCCGGCGCCATCTGCAATATTATTGTCAGACTTATACACACGCCACACTTCACAAACTACTTATCTTTTGAAGCATATATTACAAGAGGGGGTCTCTGTGGCTTCCCCTGTCACAGCTAGTGTGGCCTCAAGTTGGGCCTTGCACTCTTGAAGCTCCTGGGACAGTCGGGTATTCTTTTCTGAAAGAGCCTGCATAACAAATGATCCTTAAATCAGTCATTCTAACTATTTTAAGTCTCGGGGGCTACTGGCATATATAAATATCAAAGTTCCTCACCCGTATGTCTTTTACATACTGCTCCGTGGCTCTGGCTAGACCATTTTGAGCGGCACGGAGGTGCGCATCTCCTGAACTGAAGGCATTCAATGCCTCTTGGGAGAAAAATGCGTTACGAAGAACTGTTTGGCGGCGCCTATGATTCATGGCACTCTCCACCTCAGAGTTGGTGGCGGACAATCTGTCAGCATCCTCCGTTGGAGGAGCATCCGACGCGCGCCTCGTGTTCGTCTCCGCTTCTGGACCTGGCTTTGGAGCCTGGCTGGCGGAGCCTCGATTGGCAACCTCTTCGGACACAGTCCGGCAAGCGCTCTTTTTCCTGAAAAGACCACAAGCGTTAGTATGCCTTCCAGGAATCAAACCTTGGGACACGGTGGCACGCCATACCGTTGTGGTGGCGTTTTGATCCGGACCGCTCTTCTTTTTAGCCTGATGGGCCGTGCTGCCCCTTGTTGGCCAGCCACCGCGGGCTCGGCTTCCCGCCTCAAAGGCACCCCCTGCGAAACACCATTGGTATATGGTGATCAGAAATAAGCATGGATGGTTCATGGTATTGGGACTTCGGTCGCAGTTACCTGTGAGGCTGGAAATATTCCGAGGTAATCGGCCGTAATGGCGACCAAGGCATTGTTGATGCTAAGTTGGTGAAATACCCCATCGATTAGCTCAACCTTTTTGTCCGGATCCTCTTGGGAAGCCGGATCGAGGGACCGCTCCAGATCCTTAATTGTGGAGGCGGCTTGTTTATATCTTTTACGGCCCGGCGCAGTTCCTGCGTTAAAATCACAAAATAAGATACTTAACCATGGGAATATGGATCGGATGGGCAAAAAGAAATGTCCGCTTACCCAGCTTCGAGGATTGTTCACAGAAAATCCGTTCAGTGGACTGATGTGGAGAAAATCCTCCTCTTCTCCCTTGTATTGCGCAGACAAGATCTTCACCAGATCGGCGACCGATCCCGGCCCCTTGCGGCCATGACGGGTGGCATCGTCCTCCTCGTTGAAATCCCACATGGGGTGGCCCCTATACTGGAGCGGCTGCACCCCCCACATAATGCATGTGGCCATGACCCCGATCATGGTCTGTCCGGAATGAGCCAACAACCTTATTCGGCTCATCAGGTAAAGGACGTCCCTGTCATTTTCCCTCTGGGGCTCCGCGGACGGCAACTTTGGCGTTTCTTCAAGGGAGCATTACTAAACTATGGGACGTCTTCTATATAAAACCATTCCGAAGGCAGTCTTCGGACGCCTCCTTTGGGGTTCCGGATAGATATCCGGTCCCGGCGATGCGCCATAGCTCGGCTCCGCCCACTTGATATATTGACCCCTCATGAGAGCGGGGTACAAGGCAGAACAATATCTTCCACAACGCAAAATGAGCCTCGATGCCCAAAAACAGCTCGCAAAGGGCCACGAAGCCCGCAATGTGCAAAATGGAAGCAGGCGTGAGGTTGTGCAACTGGAGGCCGTAGAACTCCAGGAGCCCCTGGAGAAACGGATGAATTGGGAATCCGAGCCCTCTTATCAGATAAGAGACGAAGCATACCCGCTCCCCTTTGGAGGGATCGGGGGCGCTCTCCGCTTGGTTTCCGCCCTTATAGGTGGCGAGTCCGGCTCGAACCGGAACCATAAAGGCTGGGGGAAGAAATCCCTTGGTTTGGAGCGTCACTAGCTCGCTATGCGGGACTGAGCATGTCTCCCAATCTCCGGGCTGAGGGCTGGGAGTGCGAGAGGGAGGAGCCGCGTCGACTGTCCATGATGGAATGGATTTTCGTCAGAGGCGTACCGATGAATGCTCGCGGAGGGAGGATGGTGTGATTCGGATCTGGATCCTTGTCTCTTTTATAGAGGGCTCATTTGCGCAGCCAGGGGGGTAAACATAAAAATACCATGGCTTTTCGCATTCATTCAACATGTGGAAGATGGCCATTATTGCGTGTGGAAGCTGAGGAGCGCGATATTTACGAGAAGCCGGACACTATTCAACAGGTGCACAGGATTTGGTGAAGAACCCGCCTTGCAATGCTGAAGACAATCAACGCGCCAGACTCGTCGTCATAGAAGCCTGGTTCGGGGGCTACTGAGGGAGTCCCGGATTAGGGGGTGTCCGGATAGCCGAACTATCACCTTTGGCCGGACTCCTGGACTATGAAGATACAAGATTGAAGACTCCGACCATGTCCGGATGGGGCTTTCCTTGGCGTGGAAGGCAAGCTTGGCGATACCGATATGTAGATCTCCTACCATTGTAACCGACTCTGTGTAACCCTAACTGTCGGTGTCAAAACCGGCGGATCTCGGGTAGGGGGTCCCAAACTGTGCGTCTAGGCAGATGGTAACAGGAGACAAGGGACACGATGTTTTTACCCAGGTTTGGGCCCTCTCGATGGAGGTAAAACCCTACTCCTACTCGATTAATATTGATGATATGGGTAGTACAAGAGTAGATCTAACATGAGATCAGAGAGGCTAAACCCTGGAAGCTAGCCTATGGTATGATTGTTGTTCGTCCTACGGACTAAAACCCTTCGGTTTATATAGACACCGAATAGGGTTAGGGTTACACAGAGTCGGCTACAATGGTAGGAGATCTACATACCCGTATCGCCAAGCTTGCCTTCCATGCCAAGGAAAGTCCTATCCGGACACGGGACGAAGTCTTCAATCTTGTATCTTCATAGTCCAGGAGTCCGGCCAAAGATGATAGTTCGGCTATCTGGACACCCCCTAGTCTAGGACTCCCTCAGTAGCCCCTGTACCAAGCTTCAATGACGACGAGTCCGGCGCGCATATTGTCTTCGGCATTGCAAGGCAGGTTCCTCCTCCGAATTCTTCATAAAAGGTCTTGAACACAAGGATTGTGTCCAGCTCTGCAAAAAAGTTCCACATACCACCGTAGAGAGAATAACCTTTACATAGATCTGCTGACGTATTCCGCGGCGTGACATCACACCACGGCCAAGCCTTTATTTGAATCATTTTTTACTGTTCCACCTCAGCGCGTTTAGCGAGGCGGTTTCTTTGGCACGTGTTATCAAAGCGGAGATCGTGCCCCCTTATTCCGGGATTCTCATCAACACGGGCGTGGGTAACCCAACTTGCTTGTTAGCACGCCTCTCCTCTATCGGCGAGTCCCGAGCAGTCCGCGGGAGGGCTCTTGGTATTCAACCTCTTTATAATGAGATCAAGGCCCGCTTTTTTCTTTCAATCTCAATCGAATCCGCCTCTCGCCTTGAGTTCCAACACCCAAAGCTCCAGATTCAGGCGCTTCGGACCTTCGATGATGTTCGGCTCCGACCTGCACGGGGTGGATGCCTTCTTCCGTCACGAAAGAAGATGTGCAAAAGCTGCGAGACGCCAGGTATCTAACCGGTGAAATTTTGCATAGGCTACCTGCCCCAGGGCAGGTTGTCCCTGCTCTCGAGCCTGGTGAGAGCATGGTGTTCGTGTCTCACTTCCTTCGGGGTTTAGGCTTCCCGACGGACCCCTTTGTGCGGGGGCTCATGTTTTATTATGGGCTGGAATTCCATGACTTGAATCCGGAGTCCATCCTCCACATCTCATCATTCATTGTCGTATGCGAAGCCTTCCTCCGCATTACCCCTCACTTAGGATTATGGCTTAAGACCTTCAAAGTGGAGCCGAAGATGATCAAGGGGCAGCAGGCCGAGTGCGGAGGGGCTGTTATAAGCAAAAGTGCCGGCGCTCCATGGCCCGAGGGCTCTTTCCAAGAGGAGCTCGGTTTATGGCAATAGGAGTGGTTCTATATCACCGCTCCTAGGGCACCAAATGGGTGGCGCCACCTGCCTTCCGCTCGGGTCCTCCACAGCGGCTGGCGTCATGGGTCAACAAAGGCTTGACTGGGGGCCGTCCAAGGACGTTCCTTTGTTGCAGGGCCGTATTCGAGACTTCCAGGAGAGAGATATCAATCTGGTCGTAGTGGCGCAAGTCATGCTGATTCGGCGCCTTCTGCCCTGCAAACGTCGCCCTCTCCGCCTATGAGAATTTAATCCGGAGGGACCACGAGCTCTCCAACACTTCGTGGGCGCGACACCCGTGGAGATGTATAAATGGTTCTTCGGATCACAAGGAATGTGTCCGGTCTTGACCGAGGATGCAGGTCTAAGCTGCAATTGCCCGGATACCCAAGTAAGTAGTCATGTGCCCGTACAAGCTATCCGTATATTTATCATAAACTTGCCCTTAAAGGAGCTGTCTCTTGAACAGGAGTGGATAGCGAAAGCAAAACTGATAAGGTGTCCGCCCCCCCTCCCAGAGACCACGCCGGATCCCGTGCTGACCAAGATGCTGAAGGCCGCGCCTTTGGAAGAAGGCAAAGGGGGGAACAGGGAGGCTACAACCTCCGCGGAGGAGGCTACCAATAAAGGGGAGACCAAGAATCTCTCCCTCTCGGGGAAAAAAGGAACGCTTCTGAAGATCCAGAGGCCAAGGCCTCAAAGCGGGGGAAGAAATCTTCTCCAGAGGGTCCTGCGCCGGGGGAAGCCCCAGCCGCACTATCTCCCCAAGGGAATCAGCCCTCCAGCAAGCCCTAAGTAAAAAGGGGAGTTTTTTAATACGGGATATCCCTGTTTATTTCTGAAGATAACCGAAATTTTACCTTGCAGTTCGGATCTCAGCCCTTCTCGTGAGCTTCGTCTTGAGGATCTTCGTCGGAGATGATGTAAGCAAACGCCTCCACCTGCCGCACCGTCATGCGGCGGGCGACCTTGAGTGTAAATCACGAAGGTTTCCCAGTCGGCGGGGCGGAAGGTCAGCGCCAAGCGGCGTCTTGATCGGAGGAGAAGGATCTGCTGAGGCGGCGTCTATCTCGGAAGATCCTTTGCGTTAATGGAGTACAATGATTGAAAAATTCATCCGCTGAGGCGGATTGCATGAAGCCGTCAGAAGTTTACTGACGGGATTTGAGGTACGCGAGAATGACGTACCTTCTAACAGTTTTGCATACAGGGTGCGCCCTGTATAGATAGTAGCCCTGAGACTCGGTACGTTGTCAAAAGTGACAGCGTGCCGAGGATCATAGTCTCAGTTATAATATGTCACCTTTCCTATGTAGGTGGCGGAGCGTCCGGTGGCCAGCCGGACAGATGAGTTTGCCGAACTAAAGCGGCAACTTGACGTGGCGGATGCGGACATCGCACTTGTCAAAAAGTGACTTGACGAGTAACAAGGTATGCAACTTCCCCGCGGACACCTGGTAAGGGAGCGTGATGCTCATGTCTTACAACATGTATGCTTGATGCAGATGGTGCCGCTGCAATGGAGAACCTTCGGGCGGAGCTCGCGCGATTCAAGGAGCAAGCCAGGAAAAGTGATGCGGCTGCCTTGAAGGCGGCCGAAGAGCTAAGAGCCGAACATGATGCTCATTGCCAAAGCAGGAAGGAAATGGCCGAGATGGCTGTGAAATTGAAGAATGCTACCGACCGCTGCGAGTTTCTTGAAAAGGAACGTAGAGCGGAGCCAAAGGACCTGAAAAAGGCCACTGCCGAAGCCAAGGATGCTCGCTCCGCGATGAGAGCTATAAAGGAGGAGCTACGTCAGGCAGGGGATATTGCGGCTGGAAAGCCCTTTCTGCTGCGGAGGAAGTTCACTGATCCGAAATATGCTCAGTTGGACCGGCTGTGGGGTGCGGAGGATGCTTATATGGACTTAGCGGCAAGTGCCGCGGACGCGGTCGAGTACTTCCAAGGCCGAAAGGGGCACAGAAGAGAAGAGCTGTTTTTGTCGCAGTTCCATAGTCCGGAGCGTTCACTTCCATTAACCGATCGGTTAGCTGAATGGGCTGAGCTGAATAGGTTGTCCGGACTTGCCATGAAGGCTGTCGTGGCTCATTTGTGGCCGAAAAGGCCCGAGCCGAAGCATTATTTTGGTTTGGTGCAATAGTTCCTTGGTGCGGTGCCGCATATCGATGCGATGAAGCTGTCGGCATGCATAGAGGGTGCGCGGATGGCTCTTGCCCGTGTCAAGATATACTGGGCGGATATGAAGGCCACCGACGTTGCATCCCCGAGTTTGGATGGAAGCCGATTACCGGTCGAGCACTATTTCGGGGAAGTCCTGTAGGGCGCTCGTTTAATAGAGACGCAGTCAGTTTTCGGCTTTCTGTACTGAGGTGCTCACCTGGCCGAACCGGGGCACAATCGCAATAGTTCTCCTGGTGCCACGTTAGCCGATAGTACGGAATGTAAGGCAGCAAAACACAGGAGCCGGGCAAACCCAACATTTGACCAAAGACATGATTCGGATCTGATGCATATAAGGCCTAACTCGAGACCTCGAACACTCCCTAAGGTATTCGGTCTTTATGAAAGTGGGCCGAACAACGCCCTTTGTAACAAGCCCCTGGTGTACAGGTACGTGCAAAATTCTGACGCGGCCGATGCCAAAACGCCAGCCTCCTCCTCGGTTATAGCAAGAAACCGGAGGATGTGTAACAACAAGAGATAGTAAAAAAGGTTTACGCAGGGTCTTAATCTGAAAAGAATCCTTGCAACGGGTCCCTGCTGCACGTCTGCGCCTGTGTCTCCGTTGTGCCGTATCCCGGACGGGTATAGCACGACGTTCATCTGTAAAAGAGAGGAACTTAGTTGAGTAAGATCGTGCGAAAAATGTATTTTGAGATAAACAGAGTATGAGTCAAAAAATGAATAAAATTGAGCTTTATTATCTCTTATTGTACATGCGTGGAGCCCCTTGTAAGGGGGTACGCGGCTAGTAAGCCCCTTGTTTATTTATGCTGGACTCGCCTAACTGTGTCCGGGGTCTAGGTGACCTGTTTATATGCTTTGACCAGCAAAGCCGGATTGGTGTGTGACTGTCAAGGCAGTCTCACATTCTTCCGTATTCAAGGAACACTCGGAGTTTCCATTTAATGAGATGATGCCTCGTGGACCCGGCATTTTAAGTGTAAGAGATGCATAATGCGGTACTGCGTTAAAGCGGGCGAAAGCTTCGCGTCCCAATAGTGCTTGATGGCTACTTTTAAATGGGGTAATGTGGAAGACTAATTTTTCGCGACGGAAGTTGTCGGATGAGCCGAACATCTTATATCTTATATCTTATATTTACTAATTGGAGGCACCTTTCAATCCTCCACATTAATCCACATCATCACAATAAATTTAAACATTAGATTTAAAATTTAATGGTCAAGATATATAGGCGTACGCAAAGAATTAGAAGCACAAACAGGAGAGACACCATACACGTACAAAAAGAGAAAAAAATCATGCATGCATAGGATTTAACCCTTCCGTAAAGAAAGAGTCCTCCAGCCACTAAAAAAAGGAGTCCTCACGTAAAAAAAAAAATCATGCATACTTAGGATTTAACCCTTCCGTAAAGAAAGAGTCCTCCGGCAATTAAAAAAGGAGTCCTCTTCATCCACGTTGATGTGTACCTAAAACTAACATTCATTTTTTTTCAAACGCTCATAGCAATTAAAAAAAACCACCTGCTTCTCCCTTTTGAAAAAAAGAAAAATATTAAAAAGGATTAGAAAGTACGTACAAATAAAAGATCTCCACGTCCCAAGCTAGGATAAGAGCAGACATCACAAATTATTTAAAAAAACTGCCCACATCACAGTTTCTTAAAAAGAAGGCCACATCCACGTATGCTTTCAGATGAAAAAAAAATCCTACAAATAATGATTTCTTAAGCCCGGCGATTAAATAGGAAGCTTATGCCGATTCAAAAAGAAATTTCAATCTCCATGTACTATAAGAAGGCCCTGCCAAACTAAAATACATCATACACAAATTTACAAAAATATCCCGTCAATGGCTGGCAGATATCACCACTACTCGGGTCATTAATTTAATATATGAAATTACCCAATTGAGACACATTAAAGAAAATATGCATAAATTATTACGCATCAAAAAGTTTATGAATGTACATTCAGAAATGTAATTGAAGGGATATCAATTTTTTCTACCAAGGGTTGGCAAGCCAGAGAATTGAGTCTTTCAAATAGGAATATTTCAGCACCAACATTAAATTTTATATTTACCTATCCCAATACATTTTAATTTATAAGGTAAAACAAAAATCACAGTATTACTAGATACTTTATATTCAATTTGACTATGATAGACACATATGTATAGCATTGCTTTTTATGTTAAGAAAAACTCAGTACCTCTTCTAATCATTTTGTGTATGCAAAAAACCTCTCTGTATGAAACCAACCCTTGCAGTTAAAGCCTCTCATTCAAATGTTGTTGAGTAGTCGGTACGTGTAGTGTATATTTCTTCGAACTGTTATCTAAATGTATTATATATTCTGCTACAATGTGAATCAAAATTATATGTATAATTTTGTAACAAGGAAGATGTATATATTGCCTTATGTATCAAATTAATACACACTTTGTCCTCCCCATAGTAGGTGGTGCAACATTCATGGAGAAATGTATCTTGCAAATGTGATAGGAAGAGTTAATTCAGACCAATGATGACAGTTTGCGCAACAAATATGGAAAAATAGATGCACTCCATCCAACAACGAAGATCATAATACACATGATTATTGTTGTTTTATCATTGTTTGAGTAGCTTACCATCCGTCCAGCTGTATGATACGTGACATTTACATCATAGGTATTAGTTGTTAATAGAATTTTGTAACTAACTATGTATCCTCATAGGAACTAGGCCGTGCAGGTGCACGGGTGTATGACTAGTAACTTCTAATGTTAGGGAGCCCGTAAAATGGGCATACGTGCCTGGCATTATTCCTTGAAAGGAAGTGTTGCCATGGCTAATTTTGGTTGGGTCTATCCCCATCCTGCGGATTGTGTCCTGATATAGCAGGTTTAGATCACCGCCGCCGTCCATTAGGACTTGTGTAAATTGGAGTCCGTCGATTATAGGATCTAATATATAGGCAGTCCATCCTGCGTTCCGGATACTTTCGGAGTAGTCCTGATGGTCGAAGGTGATTGGTTTTGACAACCAGTGTTGGGACTCCACTGGGGTAGACTGTGCGGCGCGTATTTCAATGGGCGCCGCTCTATTTGTCACTTGAAGTGAGTTTACTGTTTTGACATCTTGTGGGAAATTCTTTTGTTTTCCGATGCTCTGCTTGTGGTGCTCGTCATCATCCTCACTTGGTGTGTCGAGCCCCTTGTGTTCGGCGTTGAGTCTGCCGGACTGCTTGAAGACCCAACAATCTCTATGGGTATGGTTTGCAGGCTTCCCGGGAGTATTGTGGATTTGGTATATCTTGTCCAAGATTTTGTTTAAGTTGGATAGCTCGTCGCTATTATCCTTAAGGGACAATTTTTTATTATTCTGCCGAGAGCTTTTGAATCTGGCGTTGACTGCCGTGCTCATCGGACTGTTTCCCTTGGTCCGGCGCTGGTCCTTGTTGCATCGTGGTTTACCATTTCCATCCCTGACCTCGGATGTACTTGGGTCGCTGGTGCTGCATCTTGCCAGCCAGCTATCATCTCCCGCGCAAAAGCGGGTCATGAGGCTTGTTAGTGCGGCCATTGTTCTCGGCTTTTCTTGGCCAAGGTGTCTGGTGAGCCACTCGTCTTGGACGTTGTGTTTGAAAGCTGCTAAGGCTTCGGCGTCCGGAAAATCGACTATTTGGTTCTTTTTGGTGAGGAACCTGTTCCAGAATTTGCGGGCTAACTCTCCGGGCTGTTGAGTTATGTGACTTAGATCGTCTGCATCCGGAGGGCGGACATACGTCCCCTGAAAATTTGCCCGAAACGCATCCTCGAGCTCTTCCCAACTTCCAATGGTGTTTTCGGGGAGGCTTTTTAGCCAATGCCGGGCTGGCCGTTTGAGCTTGAGGGGTAAGTATTTTATGGCGTGGAGGTCATCTCCTCTGGCCATGTGTATGTGCAGGATGTAATCCTCAATCCAGACTCCAGGGTCTGTTGTTCCATCATTGCCTCTATGTTTACGGGTTTGAATCCCGCTGGAAATTCATGATCCAGCACCTCATCGGTGAAACATAGGGGGTGTGTGGCGCCCCTGTATTTGGGTGTGCCGTGATGTTCGAATACTCGACGTGTTGCAATTGCTTTCTAGAGCTTGCTTTCTTGGCCCATAGATAGACCTGACTGGGCGCTCCTTTTGGTGCGATTCGTTATGCGGATCGCGTGCTGGCTTGTGTGTGGCGCCACTTGCCGCTCTGTGTTTGCCGTGTGGTCGTCTATCCGACCGGGCGACCTCTTTGTTCCTTGATCGTGGGGCCTCTACGGCCTCCTCGTCGAATTCGGGCAGTAGTTTGCGCTTTGGGTAGCTCTTTGTTTGGCGGCTATCGCCATATTTGTCTGCGGTGTTGAGTACTTTGCTCCATCTCATTCGGAATGCGTCTTCCACTGTTTTGAGCTTCCGTTTCTGCTTTTTCAGGCTGCGTGCAGTGGCGATGAGCTCTTTGTGGAGGTTCTTCTGCTCCAATGATGCGTCCGGCGTGAGATCGTCCGGACTGTTGTCTTTGCCGGGGACGGGTTGTTTATCCAAGTTATTCTGTTCGGATGGTTGCCCGATGGCATGTTCGTCGTCGGCCGGTTCGCCCTGCTCTATGGCTGGGCCTGTGTAGGTGTTGTCTTTGTCGAGGTGGGGTTTTGAGCGGCGCTTACATCACCATTTTGACTGCTTTCCGAGGGAATTATCCTTCGCAGCGTCCCGTTGTTCCTCATTATCGCTTCCTTTAGGTGTGTCCACCATATATACATCATGTGTTGAGGTGGCCCTCTAGTGCCCTGTGGGCGCTAGTTCTTGGTCGTCTCCGGCATCATCGTCCATACCGTCGATGTCTTCGGAGTCAAAGTCGAGCATGTCGGTTAAATCATCGACAGTGGCTACGAAGTGGGTGGCGGGTGGGCCTTGAATTTCTTCATCGTCCGCATCCCAACCTTCCTGACCATAGTACGGCCAGGGGTCTCCTGATAAAGTGAGAAACTTTAGAGAGTTCAGGATATTGCCGAAGGGCGAGTGCTGAAAGATGTCCGTGGCGGTGAACTCCATAACCGGCGCCCAATTGGATTCTACTGGCAGGGGAGCGGAAGGTACGGAGTCCGGAGAGGAGTCCGGCAACTTGGAGTCACGTGCTTCGCGAAGGACAGGGGTGGTGTTCGGCTCGATCGCCGTAGAGATCTCAGCCCCCGAGGTGGTGTCCAGCCACTCGTCCTCGGTCGGCGGAGTCGGCTCCTAACTAAAGGTTGGAGCAGATTCTGGCGCGGCCTCCAGGGCATTGTTCGGCGGCAGAGCTAGATCATGCCCATCGAGACAATGCGGCGCGCTCGGCTGTGGCTCGAATCCTTCGAAGATCAAGTCTCCGCGGACGTCGGCCGTGTAGTTTAAATTTTCAAATCTGACCTGATGGCCAGGGGCGTAGCTTTCGATCTGCCCCAGACGGCCAAGCGAATTGGCCCGCAGTGCAAAGCCGCCGAATACGAAGATCTTTCTGGGGAGAAAAGTCTCACCCTGGACCGCGTCATTGTTGATGATTGAAGGAGCCATCGGGCCTATAGGTGACGGCATAGAGGAACTCTCAATGAAAGCACCAATGTCGGTGTCAAAACCGGCAGATCTCGGGTAGGGGGTCCCGAACTGTGCGTCTAGGCGGATGGTAACATGAGACAAGGGACACGGTGTTTTTACCCAGGTTCGGGCCCTCTCGATGGAGGTAAAACCCTATTCCTGCTCGATTAATATTGATGATATGGGTAGTACAAGAGTAGATCTACCACGAGATCAGAGAGGCTAAACCCTAGAAGCTAGCCTATGGTATGATTGTTGTTTGTCCTATGGACTAAAACCCTTCGGTTTATATAGACACCGAATATGAATCCGGTCAGCTCTTCGGAGGTTCCAAATCTTTAGCGATTTTTCCGCATTACGAGATAAATCGGTTCTTATCCGATCAGGTGTTTACAGCACCCAAGTTTGGATACTAGGGGCTGAGCCTAAATTTTTATTTGTCAAACTCCAATGGACAAGTGAGGGTGATAAAGCCACATAGTCCAATTGCCTGGTTTCTTGCGCACACCTCCTTCAAGGACCAAACAAGTGGATCAAGAGTGTTTAGATTTACCCGAACACCCCCATACTACCTACATGGCGGCTGAAGCCGACAACTGACCAACTCCCAAAATTTCATAAGGACGGCCGCACAGGAGGTAAAATATTTAACAAACATTATATTGCATAGCCGAACTTGTTTCATAATATAGGGCAAGACAATGTGAATATATTCATTCAAAGATTACATCTTTTGTACATTGCTCCCCAACAATACGGGATCCCTCCTGGACATCGCCGAAGTATCGCTTGGGCATGCGGTGCTCCTTGCCCGCAGGCAGTCCCACGGTCGTGACCGTGACGGCGATCATCTTCGCCCACTGCATCTTGACGCGGGCGAAGGCCATCCATGCACCTTCGATGCAGACCGACCGCTTGGTGGTGTCTATCCGAGGGAAGGCATTGACTAGCCGCTTCATGAGGCCGAATGTCAGGACCCCGACTCAATGTCACATCGATCTAGCCTGTAACACCTCATATCACTTTGCGGCCTCACGCACGGTATTCCCACGGGTGTCGCCTTACCTTTGCCCGGGACCGTTTGCGACTTTTGGCACACGTATATGATAGTGTCGCTAGCATCCATATGATAAGGAGCCCGGGCTGACAAGGCTAGTCGTAAACCCAAAGTGGCACAAACTTACAGGGACAGGCATCCATGACCCAGCATCGAGCGTGTCGGTCATCAGCGAGTAAGTTCGGGCTGTAGCACTGGGCTAGCAGGACTCCGATGGCACCGGGCTATAGCGGGCTAACAGGACTCCGGTACTCAACGCGTGACATTTCCCCGAAGGGACAGACACAGGAACGAAGAAGGACACATGCCGGCTAGCCTAAGTGTTCCGGAGCAGTAGCAAGCTACCATGGCTCGGTGGAAACACTAGGAGACATTTCCCGGTAAGAGAGGCTACTAAAGATAAACAACTAGATAGTCAGATCCCACACATACCAAGCATTTCAATAACATACACACAATATGCTCGATATGTGCAAATACAACATGGCATCACAACATGACTCTACGACTCAAGTATTTATTCATTAGGCTCCGAGGAGCGAGATATTACAAACAGGGTCTCATGACCCAACATTGAAACATACAAATCAAGCACAAGCGGAAGCTAACATGTCCGAGTACAGACATCTACAAATGAAAAAGGCTTAGAAGCGACTATCTACCAGATCTGCTGAGGGCACAAGATCGTGGCTGAGGTATCAAGCTAAGCGTCAAGTCCAAGCGGAACTACTAGCGAGACGAAGTCTCTCTCGCAAAAACATAAAATAGGCAAGCGTGAGTACAAATGTACCCAGCAAGACTTACATCGTAACTAACTACATATGCATCATTATCAATAAAGGGATGGTGGGGTTTAACAGCAGAAGCCAGCTTTGACTCGGTGGCTATCCTAAACTACATTGCAAGTAACTCTTTTGAGGTGGCGCACGAGTCAACATATTCACCATATCAATACACCACTATGGATCCGCTTCGTCTCCCTACGAGAACGCCATCCATAGCACTCACGCTATCTTGCGCATTTTAGAGTATCCACTTTCACTTGTCTATGAACTGTTATAGGCAACCCGAAGTCCTTTACATGGACACGGCTATTCAATAGATGATGTTAACCTGCGAGGGTGTACTTCTTCACACACGCTCTCACCACTTACCACCGTTTACACGACATGTACTCGGCAACCTTCAAGCGGAAGCCCAACGAGGGTGTCGGCCACGACCTACCAAAACACTCAAGTCCCTAGTCCAGGTTTATCGCCTATTCGGTTCCATCCATGAGGAGATCCGGCGAAGTTTCGCTCACAGCCCCAAACGATGTGAGCAGGGTTCCCGAGACACCAAACGGGCGCCTGCACACCGTGCCGCGTGCCTACCGCATCACAGCCCACCCCTACGGTCAGCGCTGCAAGACGGCCTCCAAAGATACTACAAACACGAAACTACTTGCAACTCCCGGACAGAGGACAAGGGTGATTAAGAAGCCGAGAGGGTCCATTGGTTTGGGCCCAATGCGTGGTAGTAGCTGAATCATGGATCACAAACACAGAACTCAGTTCCTGAGGACGGCTGCAATGAGACAACCCACCATGTACTCCCACAAGGCCTCTCACCGCTACCTTTACCAAATCGTGTTCACACACTTAGCTCACAGATAGTAGGACATGTTCACACACCTCTGATTCACCCCCGATGAATCAGACCTGACTCAACTCTAAGCAGTAGCAGGCATGACAAACAAGCATGAATGAGTAGGCACAACAGGGCTCAAACAACTCCTACTCATGGTAGTGGGTTTCATCTATTTACTGTGGAATGACAGGTCATGCAAAGGATAAAGGGGTTCAGCTACCGGAGAAAGTAACAAATGAATCGTTGTTGTCCTAATGCAGTAAAAGAGGGCAGGAGCGAGAGAGTGGGATTGTATCGAAATGAACAAGGGGGTTTTGCTTGCCTGGCACTTCTGAAGATACTATAGCTCTTCATCGGTGTCATCAATCTCATCGTCGAAACCACGTCTATCGAGAGGGGACAGTTACCGGCAAATAAAGAGGGACACAATCAATGCAATGCAACAAATATGATGCATGATAATGTCATGGCAATATGCTGTTGATTGAGCTAATGCAACTAGCAGCAAGTTAAATGAAGTTGGTTTGAACCCTAGGTTCAAATTCAAACTCCATATGTGAAGGTTTAAATGCCATTAATATGATTTATGCTAAACAGCAGCTGTAAGTTGTTCTAACATGCATGAAAATGGTACAGATGGATAAATTGGATTTTTCTGATCATTTTTCATATATAATTTATTTCATTTAAAGTTACGGTTGAATTTCTATGAATTTTAGAAGTTTTGGTTATTTTCTGGAATTTCTTATATAAAAATAAATCCAGAAAATAAGTTCTCACGTCGACGACATCATCATGGCGTCGGCAGGTCAGCAGGCGCCTCGGTCAAACTCGACGATGGGGTCCACCGTCGATGACCGTGGCTGTTTAGCTCGGCGACAGTGGGCCAGTCAACAGCCACGTCGGCGGGTCAACTCGATCGGTGGGTCCCATGTGTTATTAACTAATCTAAACAGAAATAAAACATAGATTATTTAGAGCGTGGGGCCCATGTGTCAGTGAGCTAGGTGGGTTCGTTAGTGGGGTCATTAGCGCTAATTAAGTGACACGTCGACTTCGCCGGAGTTCGGCCGGCGACGACCAAAACTGCGGCGGGAGCTCGCCGGAGTGGTGCTGCGAGCGGTTTTGGGCCAAGCCAAGGGCACCAGAGGGTTGCCCTTGCATGCGCGCATCCAAAGGAGGCACGCGGGAGGCGCGGGGTGGCCGGAGCTTGCCGGAGTGGAGGCCGCGGCGGCTGCCGGAGCTCGTGTTTGGGCGGAGCGAGGTTACGGAGCGCTAGGGGGCTGGCTGAGGGGCTATGCGGACTCCTGGGGCAGCTAGGAGCACTCTAGGCTCGTCGGACTGGCCGCAACAGCACGTCGGTGCCATGCCCGGCGTCCATGGCGGACGGCGGCGCTCGCTACGGTGGCTAGCACTCTCTCGCACGGAAACCAGCGGGAGAGAGGGGAAACGTAGGAGAGCTCACGGAGGGGCTAGCGGAGGAGACGACAAAGTCGGGAAGCTCGGGCGTGCGAATCGGTGGAGTCAATCTTGAACACCGGAGGTGAAGGCTCGGTCGGCCGGGGCCTCTTCCGTCGCGTCGTCGAGTGTGTTGCTCCACGGGTCGTGGCGGAGCTCTGCACGCAGAGAGGGAGCGAGGGAGTGGCTTTGGCAGCGGTGGTTCTGGCGGCGGCGGCAGCTCTCGGGCGTCATGCGAGAGAGCGAGAGAGAGGAGGAATGGGCACGGAGAGTGAGAAAGGTCCAGTGGGTGCGTGGCGTCACCTGGGACGGCGAGCGTCGAGGGGAGGCGGCAAGCGGGAGGTGGCAGGCGTGGCAGCACAAGACGGGCACACGCCCGCATCCCACTCGTCATGAATAAGGCGACGGGGAGGCTAGTGGGCTGGGCTGGTGGCTGGGCTGCCACTGGGCCGGCCACCGAGGCCTGTGGGCTTGGTAGGCGCCTGTAAGTGCCTGAGTAACTCCTCTGTCTTTCCTATTTTTTTATTTTCTGTTATTTTGTTTTGATTTAGTTTGAGAACTAAATCATTTTAAAACTTTCTGTAAATTTTATGTGAGCTCAGGAGCTAGTCCAAGGTCACAGGAAACTTACAAAAAATATTTGAACTTTATTTCTTTTATAACAGAAATAAATTCAACTCAAATATGTCATTGATTTAAGTCAAAGGCCCAAAATAAATATTTCTATGATTCCAAAAATATTGTTTGAACTTTACCTCATGCCAATATTTTTACAGAATAACATGGACATTTTCTTGGACTCATTTGATGAGATTTAAATGTTGGTTATTTTAGAGGTTCTCGAGGCTTTGAAAATTCCTCAATTCAAATTTTTATTTGAATTTAAACATGATGCACACATGGAAGCTAGCATAGGTCAGGCCAGAACTAGGGATGTGACAACTCACCCCCACTAGGTAAGAATCTCGTCCCGAGATTCAAGACGTGAGGTAAGTAGACAGAGGGAACACAAAGCTAACACGATCTTTATGATCCAATTGCCCTTCTCGAAGATGTTGATTCATTTCTCCAATTAATCTTGACGTCTTTGCTTTCGAGACCCTTCATCCAACACGATGACAGAAACACTCTACAAGGATGGATCGTTTTAATGATCACAAGATCGGAATGGGATGTAGAACATCTCTTGAGCTGAGACACGAAGCACACATCTAGAGGAATGGAGTGGAACGGATGGTGAAGGTTCACTAGGTAGACAATAATTCCACACTTAAGAGGGTGATGAACGGTTGTCAACATAGCGAGCAGTTGAGTTGCCATGATACCATATCGATGCACTTTAGGAAAGGTGACTCGTAGAGATGTCCCCTTAATGGGCAAAAAGAATTACCTTTGATTCAAAGGTCACTGAAATTCTTTATACTAGCCTAAGGCAATTCACAATCGATCATTTGAAGGAGTCCGAAAGAATGACATTCTCGGGCCAGAATGGATGATGTGGATTACCTTGTTGAAGACAACACAAGGGATGATTTTGCTTATCATCGGAAATGGATGGGACCCAAGATAGGATGGCACAATGACAGTGCAAGTTGGGAACAAAATACAAGTGCTGGGAATGATTCTAGTAACTGGGGAGAAACTCAATGGCAGAGAGTGATTCCACTATTGGAATGGTTATAGCATAACCGGGGAAACTGAGAACAATCCCGGTTAGTAACTAGGATAGCACCTAATGCTTGTGCGTGCTTTCAAGAACTTGAGCATCTCCATAATCATCAAGGTTTTACCAACATACGTGTCAAGGGTGCAGACAACACAACATATTACCATGATGAATAGCGATGGACGATGCTGAGGCAAAGGAAGATAACACTTTCTCAGATTTCACCTTAGCGAAGCCAAGGAAACAAAATCTGGATGATCGACCGAGAGACATTTAGCACTCCGCTTCTAATGTTCTCCTTGATGTACTAGCGTATCCCATTCATAGATATGGTTTGATATCTAGAACATCAAGTAAAAGGTCGGACTTCGGGAACACAAAAATTATAAGGCACAGCTAGGGAGTAAATCCTACAAAGTCCTTATGGGAAGGTGGCCAACTTCTTCAATCAAGATACTACAATAACAGGTCTTCCGGTTGGGTGTGTTGGCCACGACATTCACTTTACGATTCTGAGAGAGACCAATATTATAATTCTTGGGAAACGTTCCAACCATCATATCTGCCTGAGATTCAGATCTGGTTGGTGTTAGAATAATCTAGACTCATCGAGTCTAGAAAGTAAAATGAAGGTTTGCAACACAAATCGACGAGATGATGTTGCGAGAACCTCAGGGAATGAACTACGATAGCAAGCTCCAAAGCATGAGCTGGTTCTGCTACAAACATGTGATCACGTTGTCCCAGACAAGCATGACCAAGTAGTAGTCTTATAATAAAACACTACCGAGTTTAGGAGGGGAACCATCATCGAGGATGTCGAAGTCCTTGCATAAGTCTTGCTCTTAAGAAGGAACTTCTTCTCCTTGAACAAATCAACCAGTGGCTTGGGGTACTAGGGATACGTATAGAATGAAGATGATCAGTCTATCAGACCATAGAATACTTCGCACATGCATGACTGACTTGGGACGATTCCAAAGAAAACAAAAACAATCTTTCTCGAACTCACGGCGATAACTTGCACCAAATGCACGTGAATCAGAGAAAGTCACTTCTTTCATCCAAGCATATTCTTCATGAATGAAACACGAAGATAATGCTTATATAAGTTTCCAATACTAGCTGAATGTTCAACACGAATCATGGAGGAGATAAAAATGTTGCTGATGGGCTCAACAACAACTCATCTAGGTTTCCATATAAGTGGAATTCCACAATTATGTGAACAAGGCGATAGCATCGGTCAGATCAAAAGATATAACGGTGTATGCCCAAGGAAACAACCACGCGTAAGACAACATTACGAATATCATTGGTTCTGATTTGATTTGATGATAGCCCATACTCAAATCAAAAGTTTGGGGTCAGACAATAGATCCAACAATTGACCACGAGGATCAATCAATGAAGATATCATCTTTCTTCAACATACATATAAGATATCCCTTAACATGAGCTAAGTCGGACAAGCTTTTATCTTCCAACTCTCCAAGTTGTTGTTTAGCTTAACCAACTAGCTCAGGGGTATGCAACACAGATTCTTGGAGAAGGGGTGGTTTATATGAAACCAACTTGATCACGAACTCAACATAGCGGTTAGGTGATGACCTGGTGATACTTCCGAGAAGATAATCAGAAAATCACGAACCACCGGTATGTTACTAAGCCCGAGAGCAATCTTGCTTTTCAGGGCAAGAAGATATGATCAAATGAGCAAGGGATTGACAAAATCCTAACTCAACGACCGAAGAGTGCACCGCAAATAGGGACTAGGTAGCACAATCAACCTTTGGGTGACGATCCAACAATCAACATGCTAAGAATGAGGTTATCGTCCATTTAACTACCAAGCAACGGAGTTGCTAGCCGTTTTGATTTCACACACCACGATTCACTTGTCGGTATTCCGGTTACAATAACACGGAAACCAAGGAATGAACAATGATGGCAAGAAGTATTATTGCATCAAGAATTCATAAGAGTTGGCGCAATTCTCATGACAGTCTTAATATAAAGATGGTAATACTCCAAGGTAGAACAGAGCAAAAGTTGGATTAGTATTTAATCTGCGGAGTACGACGGCTTTGACCCAATCCTGGAAATGGACAAGGTACTGGAGTTCGTTTCTCCTAGTCATTCCGGAATAGAATGGCTTGACGGACCACAAGAATAATAAGCATCGATGAGCTCGAAAGTGCATAACTACTCTTGTCTATCAATTGATAGACGAGGGTCAAGACAACTAAGAGGACAACTCAAAAGAACATATGATTTCCTGAGTTGTGGATGCATGGATTAGAATGTCGAACGAGTTCAACATATTTCTTCCGCATAATTCATGCAGAGAGGTAGGACCGCGTAATCGTAATAAAGAAGGGGAACTCATCAAGAGCACTTTTGTTGTGATCTTTTGATCCAGCAAACTTCTGCCATAAGTGGTTCATAGTATTTGGAAGAAGGAAATACCACGGACCTCGAGGACTATCGCAAGGTTACTAATAACCTAAAGGAACTAGAAAACACTATCAACATGAAGTAGGTAGGGTGAATCTCGGGTTCAAGAACCCCGGAATGGAATACCTACTAACTAATAACATCACGGGATGCTTTCGAGAATGATGGCTAGAATCATCACATGGGGAACACAAATCATGGCTAGTTTACTAGATGATCCCCTAAGACACCTAGGGTCATAATAATAATTCCAACATATATGTCGAGGCAATAGAATACCTCAACTCAGTAATTAGTGTGATTAACCTGGCCCAAAGGAACATCAAAACCAGAGGGAAAAGGATTTGCAAGTGCATCAGATTGTTTAGAAACCTGGGATAACTCAGACAACATAACGGCTGTAAATGCTCAAAAAGATTGGAGACATGCTACAAAAATGGTGGCATAGCCACTCCGAAGCACAATATCAAGGTTTCGAGATCAGCAGTTATGAACATACGGAAGTAGTAAAGCTGAACTAAGAGTTGAAACTAATAATTCTATAAGTCTATGGATTAGTAACACGTCATCCTGATAGATAGATGAGAAAGCCTAGTTTGTAATCCTCGTAGAAGAGAAGAGGTTGACTAAGATCAGAAGGCCATGAGGTATAAGGAGTAAAAAGAGCCTTACGTTCCATCCCACAATCAATTACCCTACATATAACTAAAGCATTTCTAGACACAACTTCGACCAGTTTGGCTTGGTAATCCTCTGAGCAACGAAGCTCGATACCAAAGCTGTCAGACCCGACTCAATGTCACATCGATGTAGCTGTAACACCTCATATCACTTTGCGCCTCACGCACGGTATTCCCACGGTGTCGCCTTACCTTTGCCGGGACCGTTTAAGCCTTTTGGCACACATATATGATAGTGTCGCTAGCATCCATATGATAAGGAGCCCGGCTGACAAGGCTAGTCGTAAACCCAAAGTGGCACAAACTTACAGGACAGTATCCATGACCCAAAGATCGAACGTGTCGGTCATCACGAGTAAGTTCCGGCTGTAGCACTGGCTAGCAGACTCGATAACCGGCTGTAGCGGGCTAACAGACTCCGTTACTCAACGCGTGACATTTCCCCGAAGGGACAGACACAGGAACGACGAAGGACACATGCCGGCCAGCCTAAGTGTTCCGGAGCAGTAGCAAGCTACCATGGCTCGGTGGAAACACTAGGAGACATTTCCCGGTAAGAGCGGCTACTAAAGATAAACAACTAGATAGTCAGATCCCACACATACCAAGCATTTCAATAACATACACACAATATGCTCGATATGTGCAAATACAACATGGCATCACAACATGACTCTACGACTCAAGTATTTATTCATTAGGCTCCGAGGAGCGAGATATTACAAACAGGGGTCTCATGACCCAACATTCAGAGCATACAAATCAAGCACAAGCGGAAGCTAACATGTCTGAGTACAGACATCTACAAATGAAAAAGGCTTAGAAGCCTGACTATCTACTGAGATCTGCCGAGGGCACAAGATCGTAGCTGAGGTATCAAGCTAAACGTCAAGTCCAAGCGGAACTACTAGCGAGACTCAAGTCTCTCTGCAAAAACATAAAATAGGCAAACGTGAGTACAAATGTACCCAGAAGACTTACATCGAACTAACTACATATGCATCATTATCAATAAAGGTGATGGTGGGGTTTAACAGCAGAAAGCCAGCTTTGACTCGGTGGCTATCCTAAACTACATTGCAAGTAACTCTTTTGAGGTGGCGCACGAGTCCACATATTCACCATATCAATACACCACTATGGATCCGCTCCGTCTCCCTACGAGAACGCCATCCATAGCACTCACGCTTATCTTGCGCATTTTAGAGTATCCACTTTCACTTGTCTATGAACTGTTATAGGCAACCCGAAGTCCTTTACCGGACACGGCTATTCAATAGATGATGTTAACCTGCAGGGTGTACTTCTTCACACGCTCTCACCACTTACCGCCGTTTACGACATGTACTCGGCAACCTTCAAGCGGAAGCCCAACGAGGGTGTCGGCCACGACCTACCTAAACACTCAAGTCCCTAGTCCAGGTTTATCGCCTATTCGGGTTCCATCCATGAGGAGATCTGGCCGGAGTTTCGCTCACAGCCCCAAACGATGTGAGCAGGGTTCCCGAGACACCAAACGGGCGCCCAGACACCGTGCCACGTGCCTACCGTGATCACAACCCACCCCTACGGTCAGCGCTGCGCACGGCCTCCAAAGATACTACAAACACGAAACTACTTGCAACTCCTGGACAGAGGACAAGGGTGATTAAGAAGCCGAGAGGGTCCATTGGTTTCGGGCCCAATGCGTGGTAGTAGCTGAATCATGGATCACAAACACAGAACTCAGTTCCTGAGGACGGCTGCAATGAGACAACCCACCATGTACTCCTACATGGCCTCTCACCGCTACCTTTACCAAATCGTGTTCACACACTTAGCTCACACACAGTAGGACATGTTCACACACCTCTGATTCACCCCCGATGAATCAGACCTGACTCAACTCTAAGCAGTAGCAGGCATGACAAACAAGCATGAATGAGTAGGCACAACAGGGCTCAAACAACTCCTACTCATGCTAGTGGGTTTCATCTATTTACTGTGGAATGACAGGTCATGCAAAGGATAAAGGGGTTCAGCTACCGCAGCAAGTAAGAGATGAATTGTTGTTGTCCTAATGCAGTAAAAGAGGGCAGGAGCGAGAGAGTGAGATTGTATCGAAATGAACAAGGGGGTTTTGCTTGCCTGGCACTTCTGAAGATATTATGGCTCTTCATCGGTGTCATCGATCTCATCGTCGAAACCACGTCTATCGAGAGGGGACATTCACGCAAATAAAGAGGACACAATCAATGCAATGCAACAAATATGATGCATGATAATGTCATGGCAATATGCTGTTGATTGAGCTAATGCAACTAGCAGCAAGTTAAATGAAGTTGGTTTGAACCCTAGGTTCAAATTCAAACTCCATATGTGAAGGTTTAAATGCCATTAATATGATTTATGCTAAACAGCAGCTGTAAGTTGTTCTAACATGCATGAAAATGGTACAGATGGATAGATTGGATTTTTCTGATCATTTTTCATATATAATTTATTTCATTTGGAGTTACGGTTGAATTTCTATGAATTTTAGAAGTTTTGGTTATTTTCTGGAATTTCTTATATAAAAATAAATCCAGAAAATAAGTTACTGCGTTAGCCTGACATCATCATGACGTCAGCAGGTCAACAGGGCGCCTCCAGGTCAAACCTGACCAGTGGGGTCCACTGGTCAGTGACCCAGGGCTGTTTAGCTCGCTGACAGGTGGGCCAGGTCAACGGCCACGTCAGCAGGGTCAACTCTGACTCGTGGGTCCCGTGTGTTATTAACTAATCTAAACAGAAATAAAACATAGATTATTGGGGTCATTAGCGCTAATTAAGTGACACGTCGACTTTGCCGGAGTTCGGCCGGCGACGACCAAAACTACGGGCGGAGCTCACGGAGTGGCGCGCGAAAGTTTTAGGCTGCCAAGGGCACCAGAGGGTTGCCCTTGCTTGCGCGCATCCAAAGGAGGCACGCGGGAGGCGCGGGGTGGCCGGAGCTCGCCAGAGTGGAGGCCGCGGCGGCTGCCGGAGCTCGGGTTTGGGCGGAGCGAGGTTACGGAGCGCTAGGGGGCTGGCTGAGGGGCTATGCGGACTCCTGGGGCAGCTAGGAGCACGCTAGGCTCGTCGGACTGGCCGCAACAGCACGTCGGTGCCATGCCCGGCGTCCATGGCGGACGGCGGCGCTCGGTACGGTGGCTAGCATGGCTACTGCACGGGAAACCAACGGGGAGAGAGGGGAAACGTAGGAGAGCTCACGGAGGGGCTAGCGGAGGAGACGACGAAGTCGGGGAAGCTCTGGACGCGCCGAATCGGTGGAGTCAATCTCCGGGCACCGGAGGTGAAGGCTCCGGTCGGCTGGGGCCTCTTCTGGTCGCGTGCGTCGAGTGTGTTGCTCCACGGGGTCGTGGCGGAGCTCGGGTACGCAGAGAGGGAGCGAGGGAGTGGCTGTGGCCGCGGTGGTTGCGAGCGGCGGCGGCGGCGGCTCTCAAGGCCGCCGAGAGAGAGCGAGGAGAGGAGGGAATGGGCACAGAGAGTGAGAAAGGTCCAGGGGTGCGTGGCGTCACGAGGGGACGGCGAGCGTCCGAGGGGAGGCGGCAAGCAGGAGGTGGCCGGGGCGCGTGGCCGCGCGCACCGGGCACACGCCCGGCGTCCTACTGTCGCGAGGAAGACGACAGGGGGGGAGGCTAGTGGGCTGGGCTGGTGGCTGGGCTGCTAGCTGGGCCGGCCAGGTGAGGCCCAGGTGGGCTTGGTAGGCGCCAGGTAAGTGCCCAGGTAACTCCTCTGTCTTTCCTATTTTTTTTATTTTCTGTTATTTTTGTTTTGATTTAGTTTGAGAACTAAATCATTTTAAAACTTTCTGTAAATTTTATGTGAGCTCAGGAGCTAGTCCAAGGTCACAGGAAACTTACAAAAAATATTTGAACTTTATTTCTTTTATAACAGAAATAAATTCAACTCAAATATGTCATTGATTTAAGTCAAAGGCCCAAAATAAATATTTCTGTGATTCCAAAAATATTGTTTGAACTTTACCTCATGCCAATATTTTTACAGAATAACATGGACATTTTCTTGGACTCATTTGATGAGATTTAAATGTTGGTTATTTTTAGAGGTTCTCTGAGGCTTTGAAAATTCCTCAATTCAAATTTTTATTTGAATTTAAACATGATGCACACATGGAAGCTAGCATAGGTCAGGCCAGAACTAGGGATGTGACACCGAAGTAACTGCTGGGTATAGCTTCGGCAGGCCACGGCCGGACTATTTAGTCCTTCATGGCCAGTTCGGCCACCCTATGCAGTTCGACCAGCTGTTTAAGCTGATCGCTAAGGGGCACCAGATGTTTAGGCAGAAGATACTCCGACCAGAACAGCTTCTCCGTGGAGCTCCCCTCTTCAGGCTGGAAGAATTCGGCAGCGTCAGAAATGCTGCGTGGCAGATCCGCAAACGCTCCTGGAGAACTCCAAATCCGTGATCTTCCTAGCGTCTTGAATTTCCCGAAGGTCGCCTTGGGCTTCGGCCCGGGCGTCTTGCGTGCTTTGGCGGGCCTTCTCGAGTTCGGACTCTTGGTTCGCATGTTGGCTCTCCCCTGACTCATATTTCTTTGCGGCGTCCTGGAGCTCCTGCTGGACCTCTTCCGCCCTGGCCTCCTGCTTTTCCCGGGCGGCTTGTTCCTTGGCTGCCCTCTCCTCGGCCTCGGCCAACGCTTTCTTGAGGTCTTCAACATTGGTAGCCACTCCTACAAATATCATAAGCACTATGGTCAGTACACATCATTTATTATTTCCGTACAGACAGCAAAGTCATTCAATACCTTGCTTCTCCTCGAGCTGTTTTCTTGTTTGGCCGAGCTCTTCCTCAGCCTACTCCAGACGCTGCCTTAGTCCGGAGACCTCAGCCGCATGAGAGGTGGCGGCCAGCAGTGACGCCTGTTCATAAAACATATTTAGTTAGCTTCCTGCAAAAATTACATGATCCTCTGTCCGGTTTTTCTGTCCGAACACCGGACAGTGTCTGAGGGGCTACACAGTCTATACTATGACTTTCTCTTTTGCATTACCTCAAAGCCTATCGGCAGGCTTGTGTAGGCTTCGGTCAGTCCGCTCTTGACGGACTGAACCCTCTCAACAACCGTACCGATAAGGGCACGGTGTTCCTCCACAATGGAAGTGCCTCGTAGCGCTTACAGCAGATTATCCGGTGCCTCTGGTTGGACAGAGGACACCAGTGTAACAGGCACACCTCTTTCTCTCGAAGGAGGCTCTTTTCTGGATTCCGGGGCCGTATAGGTCTCCAGAAATGCATCAGGCTGGGGCCCGAATTGTACATGGCCCCCATCGCTAGTTTCCATAGGGGTTCTCTCCCTTAGGTGTCCGGTGGCTGAGGAGTCATCCTCTGGCGCCGCCCGGACGTCCTCTTGAGCCTCTCCCTGGACGGGGAAGGTCCTTCAGGACAACTCGGCGTCGCCCTTCACCCGGGGAGAGTGAGCCGTCGGCGGTGACTCGTTGACCATCGCCTTCGAATCTAGCGAACCCCCTGATGAGGATTGCTGGGAGCTATCGTGGGCCGGACTGCAATTGCGTAATTTAACATGTTAAAACTTGGAAGTAGAGAGGCTGGACGTATGGACGCGTCAGGGCTTCTTTTTACATATGATGCGGCTGGGGGCTTGTCTCGTGGGCACTGCTCTCGGCTATTGTCAACATCCCACGCGGAGTTATCCGCGAGGGATCTCTTCCCCCTCTTGGACGCCTCCGCCTCCATATTTGTGGAGGCCACCCTCTTCTTCCTCCCCCCTCAGTGGGGGAGTTGCTTTCTTCTTCCTCCTCGTCGTCATCTTCGGCGGCGGAGGAGTGAGTCTTGTTGTCTTCGGACGTTACGTCCGAAGCACCCATACGCCGGAGGCCACTCCGGACCCCTGAGCCTTCTTCTTGGCCTTCTTCTCTGGTTCCTGGTAAGGCGTCGGAACCAGCATCTTCGCCAGTAGCGGGATGACTGGCTCCTCGGGCAGCGGAGCCAGACACTTAATCTGCTCCGCTCTCTCTGCCCATGCCTGAAAAAATAAATAGTGAAGTTTTAGACACCTTCCTCAAATAAGCAAGTAAAGGATACATCTTGAGGCTCGAAATACTTACCGCATTGCCTGGATGGGCCAGATCGGTCCCGCGGTCCTCGGTGGTGTCCGACGGCGTCTAGTCTCCCTTGAAAAGCAATTTCCAGGAACCTTAGTGCGTGGTTTGAAAAATTCTTTCCAAAGTCTAGTGCTCCTCTGGATCGAATTCCCATAAGGGGCAAATCCGGCTCTGGCATGGAAGGATCCGGCGAACTAGCATCACCTGGATCACGTTGACGAGCTTGATGTTCTTATCCACTATGCTTTGGATGCGCGTTTGTAGTGCGGTCAGCTCGTTCGAAGAAGACCAATTCGGGCCCTTCTCAATCCAGGAGGTGAGACGCATTGGGGCTCCGGGCTTGAATTCGGGCGCTGCGGCCCAGGTGGCGTCGCGGGGCTCTGTGATATAGAACCACAGTTTCTTTCACTCTTTGACGGTTTCCAGAAAAGTGCCCTCGGGCCATGTGACATTGGGTAGCTTGCTCACCATGGCGCCTCCGCACTCCACGTGTTGCCATCCACCACCTTCGGCTTAACGTTGAAGATCTCGAGCCATAGTCCGAAGTGGGGCATAATGCGGAGGAAGGCCTCACACACGATGATGAAGGCTAAGATATTGAGGAAGGAGTTTGGGGCTAGATCATGGAAATCTAGCCCGTAATAGAACATGAGTCCACGGACGAAAGGGTGGAGGGGAAACCCTAACCCGCAGATGATATGGTGGATGAACACCACCCTGTCATTGGGCTTTGGGGTGGGGACGATTTGCCCCTTGGCCAGAAGCCGGTTAGCGAGTTCTTTCGCTAGGTACCCGGCCTCCCGAAGCTCGGTGATGTCCTTCTCCTTGATAGAGGAGGCCATCCACTTGCCTTACGCTCCAGATCCGGACATGGTCGAGTGCTTTCTCAAGGCGGAAAAGATGAGGACTTGGGCGCTGGAGCTTGAGAATGGAAGGGCTAAGGAAGGGAAGGCGTGGGTGAAAGAAATAATAACCTTGCTAACCTCATAAATTTCATATACTTAGCTCGTTGTCCTCTAAAATGACACAATAAGCTTAGTTAGGTAAAAAAATCGCATAATTAGCTAGGTTAGCTAAAAAATGACCAAGTTTAGCTAGGTTAGCTCCAATATGATCCATTTAACCTATGTTAGCTCCAAAATGACCTATTTACCTAGCTTAGCTCTAAATTGACCTACTCACTTAGCATTTTTACCTACCTTATCCCAAAAATGGCATTTTTGCCTACATTAGTTAGAAAAGAAGAAGATAAATAATAGGAGAGGAGAGAAAGAAAGAGAAGATAAATTCTTCTTCTTCTTCTTCTCGTTTTACTCCTCTTCCTTTTCTTCTAGCTAGTCTTCTTCTTCTTCTAACTTTCATCTTTCCCAATTTGCATATTTGCTTTACATGAGGAAGCTTGGATTCATGGAGTGTACTATTCTTCTGGTGCTTCCTTGTTGTTTATGAAAACTTGTTTGGATATGTATGTCTATATGGATATGTTGTTGGATACTTGTTTCTGGTTATGTATATATGTGTATATGGATATGTTGGACTTTGTTGAACTATGTTGTTGGAAATGCTGTTATATGTTGTTGGATATGTTGGATATGTATACACGTATATCTGTGTGTGAAATCCTGTCAAATTAAATGGATTCAAATAAAAACAGGAGATATATAGCCTCTATGCTGTCTGCTAGCGGACGGCGAAGAGCTTTGCCTTCCGCTAGCAGACGGAAAAGAGGACACGTGGTTCCTACCTGAAGAAACTGGGCACACTGGCTGCCTATTTGGTCACTTTGCCGTCTGCCAGCGGACGACAAAGAGGTTTGAATCTTTGTCTTCTACTGGCGGACGGCAAAGTGACCAAATAGGACTAGGAAACAGGGCCAGCTATGCCATTCGCCAGTAGACGGCAAATATTCAAACCTCTTTGTCGTCTGTTGGCCGACGGCATAGTTGGCCACGTGGCAGCTTCTCAGTGCTGGCCGAGCTGAGCTCTTTGTCGTCTGTCAGCGGACGGCAAAGAGCGCCGTTAACCCCCTAACGGCTCTCACCCCACCCCACAATCGCCCGTTATCTTTGCCGTCTGCTGGCCTAGGATGGCGGATGGCACAATCCTTTGCTGTCCATTTGTAGGACGGGAACGACAACGGAGTTCTTTGCTGGCATGTGTTCAGACGGACGGTTTGCCGTCCGCTGGCTGACGGCAAAGGAGTTTGCCGTCCGGGATGTATGTCTTTGCCGTACGCCATGACAGACGGCAAAGAAGCTGATTCCAGTAGTGTAGCCTACAAAATCAACTAAATCAAAATGTTCTAAATGAACTAAATCAACTAGCCTACTAAATCAACTAAACCAACTAGCCTACTAAATCAACTAAATCAAAATGTTCTAAATCAACTAAATCAGCTAGCCTACTAAATCAACTAAATCAACTAGCCTACTAAATGAACTGAACCAAAATGTTCTAAATCAACTAAATCAACTAGCCTACCAAATCAACTAAATCAAAATGTTCTAAATCAAATAATTCAACTAGATACTAAATCAACTAAATCATATCAACTAAATCAAAATGTTGCATATGAACTAGCCTACTAAATAAAAATGTAGTAGGGAGGAGGGGTTGTGGATAGAGGAGGGAGGAGGGAGAAGGAGGGGTGAATGGAGGAGGGTGGAGAGAGTAGGACAGAGAAGGAAGGCGGAGCGAGGAGGGGCCGGTGGGTGGCGAACGGAGGAGTGGAGGGAGGAGGCGGCCGACGAAGGATTACCGAGTCCAGGGAGGAGGAGAAGGTGACGGCAGCGCAGAGGGAGGAGGGTAGGCGACGGCGGCCGGCGGGGGGATTGAGGGGGGAGATCGAGTGAGTGTGAGTGTGAGTGGATCGAAGAGAGGAGAGTGAGGGGTGGAAGATAGAATGGCTTAGCAGTTGCATGCTATGGGGTAACGTGCTACTGCTAAATGACCTAGTAGTAGCTCCTTTCAGTCACAACGCGCTACTGCTATGTGTCAGCATGTAAAAATAAACATCAAAAATACAGTGATCATCAATGATCTTTTTCTGTACAATCTGATTTGTGAATATGAGTCCTCACCGGTTTAGGAACCGGTGAAGTCTCGTATTGCGGCCACAAATTCTACACATAGAGTTCAATGAAGACCAAGTAGTTGTGATAGTTTGAGAAGTAACATATTTAAGGTGGTAGAAACCCTCTTCGCGGGGCGAGGTGGCACAAAATTTTTGTAGTAAACATAGGAGTAGCGGGTATTGCAGGAATGCGCTACTGCTATGATTTGTAGCACTAGCGGTCTTCGTATTAACGCGCTGCTGCTATAACTAGCTTCGCAGCCGGGTCGTGACAATTATAGCAGTAGCGCGGCTTACAACAAGCGCGCTACTGCTACTTTTATTTCAGCAGCGTGTTTTGTGGGCGTGCACTACTGCCACATAGCAGCTGCGCCTTATTTTAAAGCGTGTTGCTTGTAAGATTCTGTGTATAGGCTTTTCCCTAGTAGTGTACCTGCATCTACTACTATTACTCCACTCATCGACCACTATCCAGCATGCATCTAGTGTATTAAGTTAACAAGAACAGAGTTACACCTTAAGCAAGATGACATGATGTAGAGGGATAGATCCAATAAATATGAAAAAACCCTAATGTTTTATCATTCATGGCAACATTTCAAATACGTGTCATGTCCCTTTCTGTCACTGGGATTGAGCACCCCAAGATTGAACCCATTACAATGCACCTCTCCCATTGCAAGAAAAATCAATTTATATGGCCAAACCAAATCAATAGATCGGAGAGAAAGACAAAGCTATATAAATCATGCATAAAAGAGTTCAGAAAAAACACAAATAATATTCATATATAATCTGTTCATAAACCCACAATTCATCAGATCTCAATTAATGCACCGTAAAAGAAGATTACATCGAATAGACAACCAGGGACATCGAGGAGAACATTGTATTGAATATCAAAGAGAGAAAAGAATCCATCTAGCTATTAGCCATGGACCCGTAGGTCTGTGGTAAACTACTCACACATCATCGGAAGGGCAACAAGGTTGATGTAGAAGCCCTCTGTGATCGAATCTCCCTCCGGCGGAGTACCAGAAAAGGTCCCAAGATGGGATCTCATGAGGATAGAAGCTTGCGGTGGGAGAAAATTAATATTTGTGTGCCCTCTAGTCTTGGGGAATATTTGGATATTTATAGAAGAAGAATTAGGTTCAGAGGAGCCATGGGGGGCCCATAGGGTTGGAGGAACCCCCCCCCCCGGGGGGGGGGGACGCACCAACTGGGCTTGTCGTTGTCGAACTATAACCTTTGGCCGGACTCCTAGACTATGAAGATACAAGATTGAAGACTTCGTCCCGTGTCCGGATGGGACTTTCCTTGGCGTGGAAGGCAAGCTTGGCGATACGGATATGTAGATCTCCTCCCATTGTAACCGACTCTGTGTAACCCTAGCCCTCTCCGGTGTCTATATAAACCGGAGGGTTTTAGTCCGTAGTATGAACAACAATCATACCATAGGCTAGCTTCTATGGTTTAGCCTCTCTGTACTCGTGGTAGATCTACTCTTGTACTACCCATATCATCAATATTAATCAAGCAGGAGTAGGGTTTTACCTCCATCGAGAGGGCCCGAACCTGGGTAAAAACATCGTGTCCCTTGTCTCTTGTTACCATCCGCCTAGACGCACAGTTCGGGACCCCCTACCTGAGATCCACTAGTTTTGACACCGACATTGGTGCTTTCATTGCGAGTTCCTCTGTGTCGTTGCCATCAGGAAGGATGCCTCATCCCGTCTTTAAAGACAGCAGTGTTGCTAAAGGAGCTTTTGTTGTTAGCCAAACTCTCCGGTTAGGCGGTTTTCTTATGACCGCCTGTTCGGCCGCCACGCCGACGATGACTTTTCGCGTCATCGAAAGCAATCTTCACGTCAACTCAGAACTCGCCGAGCAGTTAGATCCGATGGAGCTCTCTTCCTTAAACGAGCTCTTGGATCGCATCGCCGCCCTGGGAGTCGCTGCAGACTACGATCAGATTGGGCCTAAACCGATCCGAGAGAGATTAACTCTCCCTAGTTCACCCATCACGTTGAAGTGGTGGAGGAACAATGCGGCAAGCCTTCTTCTATCTTAAGGACTAGTTATGTCCGGATTCCCGATTCCTCCAAGCCGGATACCCGCAGAGGGGAGGACGTCACTCAAGCCCTGAACCTAAAGTCAGGCAGCGGGCTAGATTCATTGCACAATATCCAAGAATCCAAGCTTCTGAGTCCGGAAACTCCTTGGCCCCTGAGTCTTAAATTGGGCGAAGTTCCGGACTTAATTCCACCCGCCCACCCGAACATAAGCGATCTATCCCAAATTCGGCAAAAGCCCTCAGAAATAGTACACCATTACTGGGCCAGATTCCTCCTGGTCATGAACAGGATAAAGGACTGTCTTGAGGAGGACGCAATTTCATTCTTCTGCAATAATTGCACGGACAACGGAATCCTCAACACCATAAGTAGCCGTGAAATTACACGCTTCGCTGACCTGGCGACCATAGTCCAAAAGTACTGTGCGATGGAAAGCGCCTGGAAAACCGAAATAAAATTTTGGGACAATCCGGCCCTGAATACAACCCAGTCTGAAATAAAAGGGTGCATTATCGCCAGGCACCTGGGTTAAACACCAAAAAGAAAAACTCTCTATAGGGCATGGAACCGTACTGGAGGGATGGCTCAATGGACCCTGTAAAATTCATAGTACAGAGGGCCTCACACCAGCTCATAGCCTTAGAGCATGTTGGATACTCCGGCAGGTGGCCAGAATTGGCGAAGAGCTTCTAACTCTAGAATCCACAGAGCACCAGCCCAGGGATACCAGTACGGTATTAACAGTCTTCGCGACTTTCGCATCAAATAATATGCGGAAACGAACACTCCGCGGCCTTGCCGAAGTCTACCAAGTAGCAACAATAAACCCATGGAGTGACACGGCTATTACCTTTAATGCCAGTGATGAACCTAAATTCCGAACAGCCCGAGCACCAGCCGAATTGGTCCTCAGTACAATAGTGGACGGCTTTCGCCTTACCAAGGTACTCATGGACGGTGGTAGCGGATTGAACCTCATTTACGAGGAAACCCTTCGAAAAATGGAAATAGACTGGAGCCGCATTGAGCGAAGCAACACAACCTTTAGAGGAATAACCCCAGTCGGGAAGTGTGCTGTACAGGAAAAATCACTGGATGTGGTGTTCGGCACGCCGGATAATTACAGCTCTGAGGAGGTCACGTTCCAAGTGGCCCAGCGGATACTACGCTCTATTAGGGCGAGAGGCATTCACAATTTTTCAAGCTATACCCCATTACGGGTACATGAAGCTCAAAATGCCCGGGCCCAACGGAATCATCACTCTTGCTAGTGACCCGGACATAGCACTTCACGCCGAAAATAAGACAGCCGCACTGGCCCTTGAGGCACTATCCGAAGCCCTTGCGGCCGAGGAACTGACTGCGCTGCACTCCATGGTGAACAGGGACGACGTGATACTCGATAAAAGATCCAAGTCCACCTCCTTTAAACCGGCAGATGAAATAGTCAAATTCCAAGTCCATCCAACGAACCCTACAAAAATGGCCTCCATTGGGGCGCAGCTAAACCCTGATGTAGGCGCCGCACTACGAGAATTCCTACGCGAAAATTGGGACATTTTTGCCTGGCACCATTCAGACATGCCAAGAATCCCACGCCGGCTGGCCGAGCACAGCCTAAACATCCTAAAAGGATTCAAGCCAGTCAAGCAGGCTCTTCGGCGTTTCTCCGAACCTAAGAGACAAGCCATGGGAGAGGAGCTAGCCAAACTACTGGAGGCCAGATTCATCAGAGATATAAAACATCCGGACTGGCTAGCAAACCTGGTGATGGTACCAAAGAAGGATAGATCCTAGCGCCTATGCGTCGATTTCAAGGACCTCAACAAGGCTTGCCCAAAGGATCCCTTCCCCCTCCCCCGCATCGATCAAATTATCGATGCTACCGCAGGACACGGTTCATTGTGTTTCCTCGACGCACACTCCGGCTACCATCAAATTAAGATGGCAGAGCCAGGCCAAGCCGCAACTGCATTCATCACCCCATACGGCCCATTCTGCTTCAACACAATGCCCTTCGAGCTCAAAAACGCCGGCGCAGCATATCAGCGCATGTTTCAGACATGTCTGGCAAGCCAGATCGGCAAAACAGTGGAGGCATACGTAGATGACGTGGTCGTCAAAACCAAGCATGTCGAAACACTAGTAGACGACTTGAGGCTCACATTCGATAACCTCCGAACATACGACATCAAGCTTAACCCGGAAAAATGCGTTTTCGGAATACCAGCCGGAAAGCTCTTGGGCTTCATTGTAGCCGGTAGAGGAATTGAAGCAAACCCAGCCAAGATCCGAGATCTGTCACAATTGGATATCCCAAAGGACCTCAAACAAATACAAAAATTGTCTGGATGCGTGGCGGCTCTAAGACGCTTTATCTCCCGCTTGAGAGAAAAGGCATTACCCCTTTATCGCCTCCTTCGGCGCACCGAACACTTTGAGTGGACGGATGCCGCCATGGCCGGACTCGAAGAAATAAAATCCATATTGGCAACAAACCCGGTCCTGGCCGCACCTAACATGGGTGAACCAATGCTATTATACATCGCGGCAACTCATCAAGTTGTAAGCGCAGTACTTGTCGTCGAACGAGAAACGGACGGACACAAATTCTCCCTTCAAAAGCCAGTTTACTAGGTGTCCACTGTCCTCACTCCATGCAAGTCGCGGTACCCGCATTATCAAAAGATAGCGTATGCGATATTTATGGCATCTCGGAAGCTGCGACACTACTTTCAAGAGTGTTCGATAACAGTAGCCTCCGAAGTACCTCTTAATGATATTATAAACAACCGTGATGCGACGGGCCGGATTGCCCAATGGGCCATTGAGCTCCTACCATTCGACATAACCTATAAGCCACGGCGTGCTATTAAGTCGCAAGTTTTGGCCGACTTTGTCGCCGAATGGACTGAAGCCGAACTCCCTAAAGAGTACGGCACATATTCCAACTGGATCATGCACTTCGACGGCTCCAAAATGTTGGATGGTCTAGGGGCTGGCGTTGTTCTGACGTCCCCAACAGGAGATACAGTTCAATACGTACTCCAGATAATGTATACGGACTCCAACAACGCAGCCGAATACGAGGCCCTTCTACATGGCCTCCGGATGGCAGTCTCCATGGGCATTCAACGCCTAGAGGTGCGCGGGGGATTCGAACCTCGCGAAATCCCAAATAAATGGAGACTTTGATGCCAAGGATCCGAAAGTGGCAGCTTATCGCAACGCCGTCCTAAAATGTCAGCTCGGTTCGAAGGGCTCGAATTTCACCATATAGCTCGGGAAAACAATCAGGCAGCAGACGTCTTGGCACGCATTGGCGCAAAGCGCGATACCCCCCCCCCCCCCCAATATCTTCTTGGAGAGGCTGTTCAAACCATCCGTATTATGGGAAGGGGAGTCCGGAAATAACAGCCCGAACCCAACCGCACTGCCCGACACCGAACATTCTGACACAACGGGAGGCTCTGCGAACGAAGTGACACCTTCAGCCCACGTAATAATGGCAGTCATTGCCCCATGGACAGAACCATTCCTAGCCTACCTAACCAGGCAGGAACTTCCCAAGGACCAAAACGAGGCATGCTGCGTAGTGCGGTGATCTAAAGCCTATAAAGTCCATGTGGGAGAGCTTTATAAGAAAAGCACCACCGGAGTCCTTCAAAGGTGTATCTCCGAAGAGGAAGGGCTGAATCTCCTGGCTGAACTTCATGCTGGACTCGGCGAGCACCAAGCCGCAGCCCGGGCCCTTGTAAGCAAGGCCTTCCGTACAGGATTTTATTGGCCGACGGCCCGGGCAGATGCTCAGGACTTAGTCCAATGATGCGTCAGTTGCCAGCTCTTTGCTAACCAAAGCCATATGCCACCTACCGCCCTCCAAACCATACCCATCACCTGGCCCTTCACGGTCTGGGGGCTTGACATGGTTGGACCCCTTAAAGGAGGAACCCACAAGCAAAAATACCTACTGGTCATGGTGGATAAATTCACCAAATGGATAGAGGCCAAGCCGGTTAAGACGGCCGAATCCGGACCAATGATAGACTTCATATCTGGGGTCGTACACCGTTACGGTGTCCCCCACAGCATCATCACTGATAACGGCATGAACTTTACAGCCGACGAGGTCAAACTCTAGTGCAAAAACATGGGCATCAAGCTCGACTATGCTTCATTCTATCACCCACAAACTAACGGTCAAGTCGAGCAAGCAAATGGTCTAATCATGAGCGGCATCAAACCCAGATTATTGTGGTCCCTCAAGGAATCTAACTCGCACTGGGTAGAGGAGCTCGACTCCGTACTCTGGGGGCTGCGTACCACGCCGAATCGCACCACCGGATTCACACCATTCTTTATGGTATACGGCGCAGAGGCGGTTCTGCCATGCGACATAATTCATGACTCACCTCGCGTGAGCATGTATGAAGAAAGAGAAGCCAAACTCAATCGGCAGGACAGTTTGGACGCCTTGGAGGAGGAGTGTGATGTGGCAAAAGCCCGTTCCGCATTCTATCAACAGCAGGCTCGAAGATATCAAAGCAGAGAAGTATGGGCCAAAACTTACAATGTTGGCGAGTTAGTTCTACGCCTACCGGACAAGAAAAAGGACAAACTCAAGCCCAAATGGGAAGGTCCCTTTATTATTGACCAAGTCCTGACTGGTGGAGCATACCATCCGCGAGATGCATCGGATAACCGACTCGAGCCGAACCCATGGAACGCAGCCCGTCTCCGAAGATTCTACGCCTAGCGCCGGACTCTGTGTTCGTCTCCTTCCTCTGTCTTTTTTTACACATTAGATGCCTTTTATTTCTCTCCTTCTCCCTCCCTTTCCCTTACAGCCTTAAGGGCCTGTTCGCGCTTGTTCAAGACATTAACCGACGCGCTTATCCGCTCATTATACCAGGGGCTTTTTAATGAAACTTATTTATACGGGCTTCATGCCCAACACATGCGTCACTCTTCCGCATGTACCTTCACCATTATATGCATCGATATGACTTAAGTTTTGGCCAAGCTGGGTTGCCTGGCTCCTGTGCTTACCCCTACATTCCCGATTGTTCGGCTAGGCGGTAAAGGGAGCACCTCTGCGATTGTTACTACCGGATCAGCCGGATGTGTACCTCAGACTGGGTGAAGCCGAAAGCTAGCGTTCTTAACGGAATATTCGGTAGGTGAACTAAAGATGATTTCTCACTTGTTTATTTATCTGCCCCCATATGCTTTTCTGCTTTTTTCGCAGTCCGGACATGCACTTTAGGGCATGCCTCCCAGGGTAAGGAACCCCTAACGGAACTATTCTCCCTGGAAGATGTTTCTTACTAACCATGTAATATAACATAACTAGTTGGGCACTTGTGTGTTCAAGCACTAATGACCCCTACGCCTGGTCTCCATGCATGCCCCGGTTCCTACATAACCGAGAGTGTATTCGGACACAGTCCGGACTATCGGGTCCCGAGGTGGAAGCGAAAAGGTCCGCCATGAAAAACGATCTACAATCCGGCTAGAAGGCATTTTACACGTCATCTTAAATTACATAGTCAATTTGACTGGGCATATTCCTCTTCAATACCATCCAACAGGCTATCTAGTTTACAGTCCTGTTGGGAATAGTTGGCGGCCAAATCTACTTGGCCGTACACTAAGCTCACAGGGAACTCCTTCCCATCGGCCCCCACAGGTCCGACCTCGGCTATGTGGTTTGGGTCAGCCTTCGTGTACCAGGCCCAGGCCTCCCTGGCACCTTGACGGCAGGCCGATTTCTTCCATAATCGGAAGCGCCGCCGCGCTTCCATAAGCCTCTCTGCAAGCTCTCCAAGGCCTTTGGGCATGGAGACAGATGGCCACAAGGCCTGGGCGACGCCTTTCATCACCTGCCGAACTCGTTCGTGCAGTTGTAAGAACTCGAGAAGAAGGTCACCCATAGAACTGGGCATTTCCTCTGCAGGACGACCTGTGGGCATACCTACAGACATAACTCTATTAGTCGACTTCCTCGCCGAACTCTTTTTCAAAGTTCGTTCAAGCACTTACTAAAAATGCCGCGTCGTAGCCGTCGATTCTCCTTCACGGAGTCCGACAGCTGGGCACGAACATACTTTAGTTCCTCGCCCAGCTAGTTGTTGGCATCTTGGAGATTATTCTTCTCCTGCCTCACCCTCGTAAGCACGCTCTTGCCGGCCTTTAACCGGCACAAGAGTGGTTGCTTGTCCGGATCTACTCTGGCGCCATCTGCAACGATATTGTTAGATTTGCACACACGCCGCACTTCCCAACATACTTACCTTTCGAAGCGTATATTACCAGAGGGGGTCTCCTTGGCCTCCCCTGCCGCGGCTAGTGCAGCCCCAAGTTGGGCTTTGCACTCTTCCAGCTCCTGGGACAGTTGGGTATTCTTTTTTGTAAGATCCTGCATAACAAATGATCCTTAAATCAGCTATTCTAACTATTTCAAGTCTCGGGGGCTACTGACATATATAACCATCAAATTTTCTCACCCGTATGTCATTCACATACTGTTCCGTGGCTCTGGCTAGACCATTTTGAGCGGCACGGAGGTACGCATCTCCCGAATTGAAGGCATCCAATGCCTCTTGGGAGAAACATGAGTCACGACGAACTGTCCGGCGACACCTGTGATTCATGGCACTCTCCACCTCGGAATTGGTGGCGGACAGTCTTTCCGCATCCTCTGTCGGAGGAGCGTCCAACACACGCCTCGTGTTCGCCTCTGCTTCTGGGCCTGGCTTTGGAGCCTGGTTGGTGGAGGCTCGATTGGCAATCTCTCCGGATATAGTCCGGCAAGCCCTATTTTTCCTAAAGAAAAGGAAAGCACGGGCGTTAGTATGCATCGTAAGAATTATACCTTGGAATAAGGCAGCACACCTTACTGCTGCGCCGGTGCCTCGACCCGGACTGCGTGTCTCTTTAGCCTACCCGCCCTCGCGGTCCCTTGTTGGCTATTCGCCGCAGGCTCGGCATTCCGCCTCGAGATCCTCCCCTGCGAAACACCATTGGTATACGGTGATAAAAAATAAGCATGGATGGATCATCTTCGAAGTATTAGGACTTCGGTCTCGATTACTTGTGAGGCGGGGAGCAGTCCGGGATAATCGGTTGTAATAGCCACCAAGGCATTGTCGATGCTCAGTTGGTGAAATACCCCATCGATCAGCTCCACAGATATGTCCGGATCCTCTTGGGAGGCCGAATCGAGGGACCGTTCCGGATCCTCGGGTTGTGGAGGAGGGCTGTTTCTATCCTTTACGGCCCGGCGCAATTCTTGCGTAGAAATCACAAGATAAGGTACTTAACTATGGGAATATGGAACGGATGGGCAAAAAGAAGTGTCCGCTTACCCAGCTTGGAGGATTGTGCATAGAAAATCCGCCATGTGGATTTACGCGGAGAAATTCCTCCTCTTCTCCCTTGTACAATGCGGACAAGATCTTCGTCAGAGCGGCAACCGATCCCGGCCCCTTACGGCCGCAGCGGGTGGCATCATCCTCCCCGTTGAAATCCCACATGGGGTGGCCTCTATACTGAAGCGGCTGCACCCCCCGCATAATGCATGTGGCCATGACCCCGATCATGGTCAGTCCGGAATGAGCTAACAACCTTATTCGGCTCATCAGGTAAAGGATGTCCTTGTCATTTTCCTTCTGAGGGCTCCGTGGACGCCAGCTTAGGAGCTTCTTCAAAGTAGCATTATTGAACTCAGGGAGGCCGATCCGAACAGGGTCCGCCAGGGGGACATCTTCTATATAAAACCATTCTGAAGGCCAGTCTTCAGATGCCTTCCTTGGGGTTCCGGATAGATATCCGGTCCCGGCGATGCGCCATAGTTCGGGTCCGCCCACTTGATATATCGACCCCTCCTGAGAACGGGGCACAAGGCAGAACAACTTATTCCACAGCGCGAAATGAGCCTCGATGCTCAAAAACAGCTCGCAAAGGGCTACGAAGCCCGCAATATGCAATATGGAGGCAGGTGTAAGGTTGTGCAACTGGAGGCCGTAGAACTCCAGGAGCCCCCGAAGAAACGAATGAATTGGAAATCTGAGCCCTCTTATCAGATAAGGGACAAGGCAGACCCGCTTTCCTTCGGAGGGATTGGGGACGCTCTCCGGTTGCTCTCCACCATTATAGGTGGCAAGCCCGGCTCGAACCGGGACCATGTAGGCTGGGGGGAGAAACCCCTTGGCTTGGAGCGCCACTAGCTCGCTGTGCGGGACAGAGCATCTCTCCCAATCTCCAGGCTGAGGGCTGGAAGGGCGAGAGGAGGAGCTGCGTCGACTGGCCATGATGGAATGAATCTCCGTCGGATGCGCTCCGATGAATTCAGGCGAAGGGAGGATGGTGTGACTCGGATCTAAATCCTCGTCTCTTTTATAGGCAGCTCATTTGCGCAGCTAGGGGGGTAAATGAAAAATCACCCTGGCTTTTCGCATTCGTTTGACACGTGGAAGATGGCCATTATTGGGCGTGGAAGCCAAGGAGCGCAATATTCATGAGAAGCCGAACACTATTCAACAGGTACACGGAATTTGGAGAAGAACCCGCCTTGCAATGCCAAAGACAATCTACGCGTCAGACTCATCGTCATTGAAGCCTGGTTCGGGGGCTACTGCGGGAGTCCCGGATTAGGGGGTGTCCGGATAGCCGAACTATAACCTTTGGCCGGACTCCTGGACTATGAAGATACAAGATTGAAGACTTCGTCCTGTGTCTGGATGGGACTTTTCTTGGCGTGGAAGGCAAGATTGGCGATACGGATATGTAGATCTCCTCCCATTGTAACCGACTCTGTGTAACCCTAGCCCTCTCCGGTGTCTATATAAATCGAAGGGTTTTAGTCTGTAGGACGAACAACAATCATACCATAGGCTAGCTTCTAGGGTTTAGCCTCTCTGATCTCGTGGTAGATCTACTCTTGTACTACCCATATCATCAATATTAATCAAGCAGGAGTAGGGTTTTACCTCCATCGAGAGGGCCCGAACCTGGGTAAAAACATCGTGTCCCTTGTCTCCTGTTACCATCCGCCTAGACGCATAGTTCGGGACCCCCTACCCAAGATCCGCCGGTTTTGACACCGACATGGCCCTTATGGCCTCCTCCCGAGGCTTCTAGGGTGTCTTGTGGTCCAACAAAAATCTTCAAAAAAATTTGTTCCATTTGGACTCCGTTTGGTATTGATTTTCCGTAAAGACAAAAAACAAGGAAAAACAACAACTAGCACTGGGCACTAGGTTAATAGGTTAGTCCCACAAAATTATATAAGATAGCATAATAATTTATACTCCCTCCGTCCCATAATGTAGGATGTTTTTTGACACTAGTTCAGCGTCAAAAAACGGCTTACATTATGGGACGGAGGGAGTATAAAACATCCAAGGTTGATAATATAATAACATGGAACAATAGAAAATTATAAATATGTTGGAGATGTATCAAGCATCTCCAAGCTTAATTCCTGCTCGTCCTCGAGTAGGTAAATGATAAAAACAATTTTTTTTATGTGGAATGCTACCTAACATGTTTATCATGTAATCTTTCTTTATGTGCCATGAATATTCAGATCAATTAGATTCAAAATAAAATTTTAATATTGAGATAAAAACAGTAATACTTCAAGCATACTAAAAAGCAATCATGTCTTTTCAAAATAATATGGCCATATAAAGTTATCCCTACAAAATCATATGGTCTTCTTATGCTCCATCTTCTTAACACAGAGTATTTATCATGATCAACCCCGATGAGAAGCTAAGCAATTGGTTCATACTTTTTAACGCGCTTCAGTTTTTTCAACACTCATGCAATTCATGAGCGTGAGTCATGGATATAGCACTTTAGATGGAATAGAATGTGGTAGTAGAGAAAAATGAAGGGAGAAATTCTCACATCAGCTAGGGAAATTAATGGGTTATGGAGATGCCCATCAATCAATATCAATGTGAGTGAGTAGGGATTGCCATGCAACGGATGCACTAGAGGTATAAGTGTACGAAATCTCGAAAGATAACTAAGTAGGTGTGCATCCAACTTGCTTGCTCATGAAGACCTTGGGCACATGAGGAAGCCCATCATTGGAATATACAAGCCAAGTTCTATAATGAAAAATTCCAACTAGTAATATATGAAAGTGACAAAATAGGAGACTCTCTATCATGAAGAACATGGTTCTACTCTGAAGCACAAGTGTGGAATATGATAGAACCATTGTTCCTTCTCTCTTTTTTCTCATTTGTTTACCTTTTTTCCTTTGTTGGGCACTTTGGCCTGTTTTTTCTTGGGCAAATTTGGCCTCTCTTTTTTTATATATTTTTTATATTCCTCACATGTGATAATGCTCTAACGGTGATCATCATCACACTTTTATTTACTTACAACTCAAGAATTACAACTTGTCGGTGGGAAACGACACCTATGGGATCACAAGAATCCCTACTACGGTTGCGGGGTGCCTGGAGTTGAGAAGAGCGGGATCAGCAGTTGGCGCAAACACTCAGGTCGTTTACCCAGGTTCGGGCTGTGAAGATGCGTAAAACCCTAGTCCTTCTTGTGTGTGTATATCTGTGTTCTTGAAGTTCTTGAGCTAGCTACTTTGGGCGTAACTTGTCCAAGAGTCTGAATCCTTCTCATGGATGCCTTGGGCCTCCTTTTCTAGGCAAGGGGATCGCCACAGTGCACACAGGAGGTGGCATCGGGGTACTGTGATTATGCCTATCGCTTGCCATTACGGGACAAGACCCATTTAATGCGCCTCTGACGTGTCCCCTTCACTTTACCGCCGCTTCGCCCTGCATTGACACGCGCCTGGGCCAGCGAGGCGGTTAGCGCCATGTAGGCTGGCAGGTTGTTGAGGTGACGCGGTGGTAGGGCCTTCACGAAGATTTGCATGCCACCACATAGGCATGTGCTGAGTTGGCTGAGAAGCCTCATGTCGACACGCAGGCGCCTGCCCAGCTGGTGGGCTGGCAGCCGCATCGGAGTAGTGGTAGAAACTTGGCGGGTGCAGCCCTGGCTGTGGGCTCGAGGGTGTCCTCGGCAAGGGCCTTGCCGGGGCCTCGGCAAGGGCCTTGCCGGAGCCCCGACAAGAGTCTTGCCACGGCGTTGCGATCGTCCCCGACAAGGATATTGCCGGGGGTCTTGCGGGTTTCCTCGGCAAGAATCTCGCCGAGGTTCGTCGTCTTCTAATCCTCTTCTGATTTGGAGCATTTCTTGTCTTCACAAATATCTGCATGCCATCATGGAGGTGCCTCCCGAGCCTATGTCCCAACGTGGTTGGTCGTGCCTGAGGAACTAGGGCTCAAGGGTGGCGCGCTCCTCTGGCATCAGGTAGGCTGCCCCGACAGGGTCCTTGCCGGGGCCGTGGAAGCCGCCCCGGCAAGGGTCTTGCCGGGGGAAACCACCTCGCCTTCTCGCTCTTTATGCCTCTGCCTTGGCGCTGCTTTGACCTATCCCGTGGCTTTGATTCCCTGTTTCTTCCCTGCTGAGTGTGGCCGTAAGTGCGGCTCTGACTGCCCGTGCAGAATTAAGGGGTACAAAGGAGAGCCCCTACTTTAGTACACCGACAGGAGCCCCCGGGCCTAGGTCACACATAAGCGCGACACGTTGTTGGGCCAGGCCCAGAACGGTGTGCAGGCAGGAGGGGTGGTTTCATTTGAGGTGACTTTTTCTGCTTGCTGCGTTCTCCCATGGCCCGCGCTGCACGCATGACGTGGACGTTGCGCGCGCGGGTGATTGAAGGATGCTTGCGTCATCCTGCGGTGAACAGTAAAGAGGCGGCTTGCGCGTCCCTTTGAGACCGCAGGGCCGCTGGTCATTTACTCTCCTTACCTGGAAAACGTCACTCCACGTGTCCCATTACGCCCGTCCCATGCGCCACGTACGCCGCATGCACGACGCAGGGCGAATGACAGGCGCGCAGAATACGGGAAGACGTGCGCGCATTAGTTGATACCCACGCGCCTTCAATTGGGCGGGGAGGGCGGTCGACGGCCTCGCTTGCTGTCACCTTAATGAGCCGGATTGGCTGAGAGGGGCGGCCGAGCCCCGACCGCGTCCCTTTATAAGGAGGGGAACCGGAGGGTTGGCGCTTCTCAGTCCTTCGCCATCCGCCTCTCCCCATCCCTGCTCCTTCCTTCCTTTTGCCATGGCGAGAGGACGCGCTGATGCTTCGTCGGTGGCGGCGAGGGTCTCTGCTCGACAACGAGTCGCTCTTCTCCAAGAGTCCATTGGCCGCAAGGGGAAGGGGAAGGGGGCGAGGCCGAGGCCGCCGCGGTGCACGGGCACTACTAGGGAAAAGCCTAGCAGCAGCGCGGGTTTTGGGCCTATAAGCAGCGCGGGGGCCCGCGCTACTAATAAGGCGCTACAACTAACTTCTAGCAGAGGCTGGTGCCACCAGCCATACTAACGATAGCAAGAGCTGGTGCCACCACGCTGCACTAACAAGATAACAATAGCGCTGGTAAAACCCACGCTACTAGTAGCAGAATCACCCCTCATCGCTGCTCAATTTAATCTCTAATCACCCCTCATCATTCCAAATCATCTAACTTCCCGGACGGTCACCCATCCTCTCACTACTCCAGCCTGAGCACGCTTAACTTCCTGGTTCTATTCTACCTCGTTTCCAAGTCTGCACTTGTTGTTTTCCTGACAATAGTAAGCTATCAATCCTATTAACCTGAGGAATTTAGCTTTAGCATGAAGTCACACATTTCACTGTTTGAGTTTGAAACTATTGTTCTAAAAAATTAGTAACACTAATATTTCTTGAATAATTAGTTTGACCAGAGTTTGACCAGATTTGACCACAGTTTGACCATAGTTTGACCATAGTTTGACCAGATTTGACCAAAATTCAAAAAAACTAAAATAATTATTTAGTAACACTAATATTCTTGAATAATTAGTTTGACCATAGTTTGATCAGATTTAACAAAAATTTAAAAAAAACTGATTTTTTTTTGAATTTTTTGCCTCGAGATCTTAAAAGCCCCGTAACTTTTTTCTGTTAGGTATTTGAGGATTTAAAAAATGTTTAACGGGGTTCCCCCGGTTAAATTCGGATGTAACTTTTCGAGTAGATGATTTTTCATATATAAAACTTTTTCATCCGAGTTAGTATGCCAAAGTTATGCCCATTTTTACAAATTCTCGAGAGATTTTGCAAATAAAGTCGAAATTCATATTTGCAAATTTTCCCAGCAACTAGACCACATATCACATGGGAAACTTATTTTCTTTTATTTTTTGACATTTTTATCATTTTCTTTTATTTTTTTAACTGAAAAGGCAATCCACGAGGGGGGGGGGTAGACTTTGAAAATTTTGCAAATAGGCCATACCTCGCTACTACTATGGCGCATTTATTAGTAGTAGCGAGGTAAAACTTCGCTACTACTATCAGCTTAGTAGTAGCGGGTTTATACCATCGCTACTACTATGGCATGGTCCAGGCCACTTAGTAGTAGCGAGGTTAAAACCCGCCATCGCTATCAACTTAGTAGTAGCGAGGTTAAAACCCGCGCTACTACTATGGCATGTCCCGGGGCACGGTAGAGACCGCTTAGTAGTAGCGAGGTTATAAACCCGCTGCTGCTATCAACTTAGTAGTAGCGAGGTTTAAAACCCGCTGCTAGTAGGTAGCGATGCGAGGGTTTTAACCCCGCCGCTAAGATTCTGTGTATAGGCTTTTCCCTAGTAGTGGGGGAAGAGGAGGATGGGGAGGCGCGTCGGCCTCGCCTTCGCCAGCGGTCCTTTCCCCAATGGAGGGCCACGTCGGAGACAACCCTTGCGAGTTCTTCATCAGGCTGCACCGGCCGGCATGCCGTCATCTTCGTCTCCCGACCCCATTCGCCCGGGAGATGGACCTTGACCCACCGCAGGCGCTGAGCCTGCACATGAGGGGTTGTGGGTACAGCAGCACATGGGCCGACGTTGACTTCCCAGCCCCTCACGTCATGTATCTTTGCCGCGGGTGGAAGACCTTCGCTCGCATCCACAGCCTGATGAAGGGGCTCATTCTCTATTTCAAATTAATGGAGAATGGCCTCCTCTCCGGCAAGGTCCGTTGAAACTTTGGGACTCGCCTACGATGCTGCGTGGAGAGCTCCTCTAATGATGAAGACTCTTCCTTGAGCGGGAGTGACGAGGAAGACAGCAACAACGACGACGAGGATAGCGAGCGGCAGGATGACGGGTCCGACTAGGTGTCGGGCGCACCGTTCCTGGGCGACACCGGCGACCCCATCATCCGTGTCGCGGCTGGCGTGGGGAGGCCGGAGAAGGCGAAGAAGGCGGGTGGCGGGTCATCAAGTCGGAGTACAATGGCACCGACGCCTTCGTAGTGTATTGACGGACTGCTGCCTCATCTTCCAGCTCTTCCTCCGGCACCAACACCACCAGCCCTCTGCTAGGCGGCCGCCGACATGTTCTCTTGGCGCCTTCTGCTACTCGTACCTCGCCTAGGCGCTCCTTCTGCCCTTTTGCCTTCTTGTTTCATTTCCTCAGGAGAGTGACAAGAAAGGGATTACGGGCACCTTATAATTTTTCAGTTTGTAAGCCTACGGGCCTTAGTTAGGTTTAAAACTTGTAACCTCCCTGCTTATGTTTACATTGCATACGAACTGTACCTGTATGGAACGTATCTATCTATATCTATACCTACTAATAAAGCAAGGTGCGTTTCTCCGATTTTCATTCATTCACCATCGAAAAGATTTTTTTTTCTAATCGAGGTGGTACTAAAGTTTTGTCCGTTCGTCTATTACAAAAGGAAAACGCGAGAATATGTACATGGGCCGCTCAAAGTGAGGCATAGGAAAGCCAGCCCAGTTATTTTCATGTCCATGTAGGTGGGAAAACCCTATTTGTCACCGTGAGCGTGAGATAGTCGCCAATTAGCATAGGGGGGCCAAGTTGGGCTGGCCCGTTTTTGTTTTGTTTTGTGTGATGTTTCTATTTTTCTTTTTCATTTCTTTCTCTTCCTTTTTGGTATTTTTTCCTTACAATTTTTTCCCTTTTTTTGTAAATTCAAAATTTTCAAAAAAAATCATAATATGATAGAAATTTGACTTAAAAATGTTCAGAATTATAAAATTTATTCTATTTTGAAAAATGTTCAGAACACTAAATATTTGTTCCCATTCCAAAATAGTCGTAAATTAGCACAGGGCGTCCGAGCTGGGCTGAACCATTTTGTTTTTTTGTTCTATGTTATGTTATTATTTTTCCATTTCTATCTATTTTTCTTTCCTATTCTTTTGTATTTTTTCAAGTTTATTTTTCTTTCTCCCTTTTTTCGTAAATTCAAAATTTCCATAAAAGTTCGTAATATCAAAAAATTCTATTTTTTAAAAGTGTTTGGGATTTTAAAATATATACCATTTTAAAAAATCTTCAGAACATTAAATCTTCGTTCTCATTCAAAAATTGGTTTAGATTTTTAGAACAATGTTCCTTTTTTTCTTTGTGTTTTTCGAAGTTGTTCGAGATTAAAAAAACAATTTAAAAAGTGTTCCAAATACGAAAAATATTCTTGTTTCAGTGAAATGTTCGAAAATTCAGAATAATGTCAAGAAACACATTTTCAAATTGTTCTGAATGTTCAAAATATGTCTCATTTTTCAAAAAATAACAAATTCAAAACATGTTCATGTTATTATAAAAGGTTTATGTTTTGAAATAAAATTGTGAATTTTGAGTGTTTCATATTTTGTTGTGTATTTATGAAAATGTAAAGAATTCCAAAAAAATTGGATTTTCAAAATTATTCATGTTTTCAGGAATGTTCAATAATTTATATTGTTTAAACACTTAAAAAAATGTTTCCAATCTGACCTTAGAGTATGATCTTAAAGGTTTGAGCTGGCCATTGTTTAATAGGACTCATTTCTTTGAGTGGCTAGCAGCACGTAGTCGGTTCTTTGAGGGCATGATTTTGATCCCTCAATTCATCATTATTATTTTTATGCCTTACTAACACAGGTCGTGTTGGCGCCTACCAGTGTGCGTCCCATGCGATATTTTACGCAACTAGCATCATATAGTAGCCCCCACGCAGTTGGCCCCAGAAACTAATTGCTCCGTTGCATAGGTTGTATTATGCCTTAGCCGCGCTCCCCTACCGGGTCGTTCGAGGGAGCAATTTTTTTTCCTTGGGCCAATTAAAGAGAATATAGTGGTTTGGCTTGAATAAAAAAATTGTGGGCACACGAGCGCTAAAATAATCAAAGAGAATAAACCTTAATAGAGAAGGGACATTGGTGTCTGGTTATGCGCTAAATATCACTACTAGGGAAAGGCCTATACACAAAATCTTACCAGCAGCGCGGTCTAAAAACAGGCGTTGCTGCTAACTAGCAGCAGCGAGCTTTAGGAAAGAGCGCTACTAATGACTTAGTAGCAGTAGCGCTCTAGGTGAAAAGAGCGCTACTACTATAATTGCCACGGTGTTGCCTCCATGCTAGATATAGTAGTTGCGCCCATCCCGTGGACGCGCTACTGCTAAGTATCACCGTAACTAATTAAGTTTAGTCCCATACTACTAAGCAAACAAGGTTTTTACCACCTTAAATATGTTGCTTCTCAACCTATCTCGATCACTTGGTCTTCTTTAAACTATATGTGTATGATTTGTGGTTGCAATATGAATCCTCGCCTGTACCTATACAGGTACAGTGAGGACTCATGTTGACTATTTAGATTATACACAAAAAGATCAATGATGACCAATGTATATTTTTGATGTTTTTACTAAACAAAAGAAATAGCTGCTTCCATTAGCAGTAGCGGTTTTCTCTAAAACGCGCTATAGATAAGTTAGCTACAGCGTGTTTGCTGTACGAGCGCTACTGCTAGTTCGAGTTAACCACCCCCGGATCAAAATTTTGCTAAGTCCTCCTTTCCCCCCACCGGCCTGTTCCCCTACTCCTGTCGCCGCCGCCCGAGCCCGAGCGCGCCTGCCCTCACCGCCGCCGCCCGCCCTCAACCTCACCGCCGCCGCTTTCGACCACACTGTCGCCGCCCTCGACCTCACCGCCGCCGCCCTCGACCGAGCCCGCTGCCCTCGACCGAGCTCGCCGCCCAGGACCGCTGCCTCCCGATCCCGAGCCCGCCCTCGCCGCCCCTCCATCGCCGAGCACCTCCCCGCCACCGTCTCTCCCTCTGTAAGCCCCCCACCCCTCCCCCACCCCTCTCTCTTTGCTTACTTAGTAAATGATTTTAGTAGTAGTAGATGTTAATTTAGGGTTCATAGATAATGATTTTTAGAAGTAGTGGATATTAATTACTAGTAGTGATGGTAAACTGGTTGTATAATTAGCAGTAGTTAGATGTTAATTAGTAGTAGTAGATGTGCTAGTTTCTTTCTATTTATAGTAAGTTTATATTTAGTAAGAACGAGTTGAATTAACAGAACTAGTTTAGTTTTAGTTGAACTAGTATAGTTAGTAAATTAATAACTAGTTGAAGTACTTCATTTTTAGAAAGAACTAGTTTTAGTTGAACTAGTTAAGTTTTAGTTGAACTAGTATAGTAAGTAAATTAATAACTAGTTGCCATATTTGTTGTTATTTTTTAGTTTAAGCAATTATTTCATGTTTTGGTTACACCTCCGAGTGGCCTATGTTTTGCTGAAGTGTTGATTAATTTCCGTTTCGGCAAATTTCAGGCGCTCGATATGTCCTTTTTTAGCAAAGGTCATGCCGGATTTTTCCGTGAATTCTGTCATGACTTGTGCTAGAATATGTACAAGTTTAATCTTTGAATAATGATCGTAGGAAATGTCGTACTCGGACGTCGACAGTCTCCCGGGGGAGTGCAGCTGGTGCCACGATGATCGAGGTATGTGCGACAGGTTCATTGAGCTGGATGAAGATCGGTGCTTTAGCATTAAGCTCGAGGAGACCTTCGATGTTGAAACGGTACGCAACAACGACAAGTGTTTTTTTCGTAATTAAGCATGACTTCAACTATTTCAACGTCTAATTTTCATCTTTTACAATTCGTCTAGCTTATCCCATGCCATGCAAGACGCTATGTCTTGGAGAGGATGGGTTTTAAAGACCATGAAAATTTTCAAACAAAGAAAATACACCTAAGGACCCATCATGATATCGATTTTGAAGTAAATCTGTACAATTCTCAAAGCGTAACCCATTTTGGTTGCCAAAATTGGGAAGCACTTTGCAAAATGTATGGTTTTTATGAGGGTATGATTGTCACCATGGATCTTGGTGATCCTGACATCGAGCAAGACAATATGGACATTTGGGTCCTCGTTGATACGCTTCCGATTCTACCGCAATGTGAGTTTCTCAAACATAGTTATTAACTAATTTATATTGTTTATTTTAAAATAGTTGACAGCTTATTTCCATTGACATCTTATTTTGAATCTTCAAAGAATGTGCAAAAGATGGTAGACAAAACCCACTACACTGATGGCTCCGAATTAACTTATAAGGAGAAAAATCATCTGATTCCTTATTGTACTTTTTTGAGAATTACAATACCTATTATCGAACTCCTCCAAATTATGGTGAATTCGTGCCACTAGTGCACGTGTTGAACCGTGGTAACTTCAATGGAGATACCCTGGTGAATACGACATCCATGCATCTTTTGCATACTTCTAAAACTAGTACATCATTGCTAACTACGAAGTTATTACTATGTTTTTCAACAGAAAATCCCGATGGATTGTGTGCCTCATCTGATGTATCAGAATGGTCGCCTTGCAGTTATGAACCTACAGCCAGGTCGTTCTAAGGAGCTCACCTGTGCATATCGGATTTCTAAAAGCGGTGAACACATGCTAATAAAGAATGGAAAAAATGTTTGGACATTCGCAAGGAGGTTCTTGGAAGTAACATTAAGCGAAAGGCAAGAATTGGAGACAGGATAATCTCCATTCTCCATAATGGAGAGTCAGGGGCTATCTTGTTTTTTGCTATTTTATCTTAGAGAATATAGTAGGTCCTAAGAGAATTTAGTAGGTCATATGAGGTACAATATGTTTTATTATGTGATACAATCTGTTAGAGTTGAAGATGTGAGGAGTACTTGTGATTACGACTAGTGACCAATGATATGATGATGATGATGATGATGATAAGTTGTTAATGATATGATGATGATGATAAGTTGTTAATGATATGATGATGATGATGATATTTATTATATCATTGGGTGAAAGAACCGCGGATTAGTTTCAAGTGGATATCCATCCACTTGAAACTAGTCCACACGGTTCTTTCACCCCGTGATGTAATAACTCATTATGATGTAAAAACAATTTCTAAATTCCTGTTGTATGAAAACTTGTGTAAAGTTGTACGAATACAACATGAAATAAAAAAGAAATAAAATACGAAATAATAGTAGCAGCGCGGGCAGGGAGAAGCGCTACTACTAATTACCAGCAGCGCTCCTCCTGGAACTCGCTACTACTAAGGCGATTTAGCTGTAGCGTGGGTGGAGGCATGCTACTGCTATTCGTTAGCTGTAGCGCCTTATCAGTAGCGCATAACCCCGCGCTACTGATGGGTTGAAAACCCGCGCTACTGCTAGGGTTTTCCCTAGTAGTATATGCTAATGAAATGGGATTTACGCGCTACAATTAGTAATCCATCCGGTTATGCCATCGTAAGAAAGAATGGTCAAACCTACTATGCCCCGAAGGTCACCGCATAGCTACCAAATGAGGAGGCACGAGTTGGATGGTTGCCGCCATGCCGACTAGTTCCACCACTATCAACATCTCGCGGAACAAACATGACCCACGAGATGACCACAACTCCTCTCTCTATTGCCCCGCTATGGAGATCATTTTTGGTGGACACATCAATTATCTCTCCCATTGCTTCTTCAAAGAAACATCTCTCCCATTGCAACCCACGGGCATATGTGCTAGTACCTACTAATAAAGCAAGGGGCGCTTCGTCAATTTTTTCATCCGTTCACCACTGAAAAGAATTTTTTTCTATCCAAGGTGGTACTAAATTGTTATATGTTTGTCTGCTGGAAAAAGAATTTAAGTACGTGGGCCGCGCGCTGTGGCCCAACGAAGCAAGCCCCTTTATTTTTCTGCCCATGCAACTAAGAAAAAAAATTATATTCCGCACTGGGCGATAGATAGTCGGAGTTTCACACAGGACAACCTATAATGGGCTGGCCCATTTTTCTTTATTTCTGTGTTATACTTCTATTTTTATTCTCCTTTCCCTATCACTTTTTCCCGTCCAAGTTTATTTTTCTTTTACAATTTATTTCTTAAGTTAAAAATTCTCAATAAATGTTAATAATTAAAGAAAACAAATTTTTGGAAAATGTTCAGAATTCCAAAATTTTGCTGCTATTTTAAAAAATATTCTAACGTTGTGAAAACTTTCCCATTTTTCAAAAAATAATTGTTGTTTTTCAAAAAAAATTGAGATTTCTTAAAGTAAATGGCATTTCGAAAAATGCTCTAGATTCACAAAATATTCCTTTTTTGTGAAATTATCACAATTGAAAATAATGTTTGTGTATAAAAGATGTACATTTCCTAAAAATCTTATGAATTTTCCATACATGTTCCAGTTTTAAAAAATGTTCACAAATTCAAATCATGTTCATGTTTTATAAAAAGTTGGTGTTTTCAGAAAATGTTTGTGAATTTTATAAGATGTTCCCTTCCATATTTTGTTATCGTTTTTCCAAAAGTGTACATAATTTTCAGAAAAATATTCAGGATTTGAAAAATTGTTCATGTTTCCTAGAATCGTCAGAAACTTCATACCTTAAAATTCCCTCGATTGAATGGATTGAAAGAAAAAGTAGATTAAATAACTCATGGGCCTTCTCTAGCGTACGATGACGTAACAAAACTCTTAAATGCTCTCGCAATGAATGGAATAATAGTGGATTGATTCCTTCACACTCCGCGAAACCGAGAAGCTAAATGTTCCTTTTTCATGTGTACACAGGGTTTTGCTTGCGCATATAATTCTCACTGACTTTAAATGCATACTATTTTATCTCCCGTTGCAACGCACGGGCATATGTGCTAGTTAATGAAAAAAGGGTGCTTGCCGGGTCTTGTGCGCGTGAGGAAAGCCCATACCAAAGAACAGATCCTTGTTGTTTTCAACATAAACACCGTTGCCCGGCGGCAGGCCTTGCCGCTCCCCTACTTCGTTCGACCACACCCACACCTTCAGCGTAGACAGGGGCGAAGTAGGGGTGGGCCCTACGCTTGCTTCCTTGCCACTACAGCTACAACCAAATCCTGGGCCGAGAAGAAGTTCTTGGGCGGCAAGAATGAATGGAGCACGGCAGCCTTGGAACAAAGTGAGGTTCCGCATGTTCCAAGCTTCATACGGGAATGCATAACAGGGGATGGGAAAACTTATCTGGATCTGCAGCCCCTGGCAACCCTAGCTTGTCGTGGGTGGACCTTCGTGTCTTTGGCCCCCGGTAAGCCAAGGGTCCGGAGCGCCGGCTCGTTCTCTTCCTTCGACTCGGCTTGGCGAAAACATTTATGTACCCTGTGAACCAAAGAGGATGGATAGGAACTAAGAGACGCAAACTCGACCTCTATGCTAGGGGTTAGTCGCTGCTAAGCACTATCAACCCTAACCGAGGGAGAGACTCAATCTAGCATGCATGCTATAACTTAGGGCGCCAGCGCTTCGTTTATTTATGCTCAGGGTCTGTGCCTGGCTTTGTACAGATGGTTACTTGCCTTGTCGGCAAGGCTTGTACAAAAGGTGTCCTGCGCGGGGGCCCGGCATCCGCGCCTCATCGGTAAAACTTGCGAAGATGCTCGATGTTTCAAGAATTGCTCACTTGAATGGCATCTTTGTTCTACACGCGGACTGTGCCAGGCCTGGTGACTCGTGTTACCCGATAAGGGCCTTCCCACTTCGGCGTCAACTTGTTGGAATTCTTGGCCGACTGAACGCACCGAAGAACAAGGTCGCCTTCCTCAAAGCTTCGGGCATGAACCTTGCGGCTATGGTAGCGGCGCAAGGCTTGCTGGTAGCGTGCCGCTCTCACAGCTGCCCGAAGATGATCTTCCTCGAGGAGCGTTGCGTCATCTTGCTGCAGTTGCTCTTGCTCAAGCTCATCATAAGTGAGCACTCGAGGTGACCCATAAATGAGTTCCATGGGGAGAATAGCTTCTGCCCTGTAAACCAGGGCAAAGGGTGTCTGGCCGGTGGCTCGATTTGGCGTCGTTCTGATCGACCAAAGAACCGCCGGCAATTCATCAATCCAGCGCCTCCCGCTCTTGTGCAACCTGTCAAAAGTCTTCGTCCTCAAGCCACGTAGAACTTCAGAATTTGCGCTCTCCGCTTGGCCGTTGCTTCGTGGGTGTCGGTGTCAAAATCGGCGGATCTCGGATAGGGGGTCCCGAACTGTGCATCTAGGCGGATGGTAACAGGAGACAAGGGACATGATGTTTTACCCAGGTTCGGGCCCTCTTGATGGAGGTAAAACCCTACGTCCTGCTTGATTAATATTGATGATATAGGTAGTACAAGAGTGGATCTACCACGAGTTCAAGGAGGCTAAACCCTAGAGCTAGCCTAGGGTATGATTGTTGTAATGGTTGTTCATCCTACGGACTAAAGCCATCCGGTTTATATAGACACCGGAGAGGGCTAGGGTTACACAGAGTCGGTTACATTAGTAGGAGATCTACATATCCGTATCGCCAAGCTTGCCTTCCACGCGAAGGAAAGTCCCATCCGGACACGGGACGGAGTCTTCAATCTTGTATCTTCGTAGTCTTGGAGTCTGGCGGACGATGATAGTCCGGCTGTCCGGACACCCCTAGTCCAGACTCCTCAAGAGTCCTTGAACCAGGCTTCAATGACGATAAGTCCGCGCAAAAAATGTTCGGCATTGCAAGGCGGGTTCCTCCCTTGAATAATCCAGAGAAGATCATGAACACCAGGATAGTGTCCGGCTCTGCAAAATAAATTCCACATTCCACCGTAGAGAGAATAAAATGTACAAAAGTCCAATCTGGTGACATATTATGCGGCATGACATCACACCGCCACCAGGCTTTTACTTGAATCGTTTTTTATTATACCACCTCAGCATGTTTAGCGAAGCGGTTTCCTTGGCACGTCTTGTCGAAGCAGAGATCGTGTTCCCCTTATTCTGGGATTCTCATCAATACAAGCATGGGTAACCCAACCGCGCCATTGACGGTGGCGCTTGGGAGATAAGCGAGTTTTACCAGGCTGGTGGGGGGCGCATAGTCTTCGCGCTGCCTATATAAGGGATAAGGATTCACCTTTTCATCCACGCCTTCTTCCTCCTCTGCTCATCCACCTCTGCGCACTCAAGCTCCAACACCCAAGTTCGCGCATCTCGTCTTAACCTTCCCCGACCATGTCCGGAGGGGGAGGCAAGTGGTGGGCTTCCACCATCAAGGAGGAGCACATCACCAATCTGCGCAACGCCGGATACCTTTCCAGCGATATTGCGTACCGGCTGCCGGACGAGGGGCAGCTCATCCCTACCCCTGGGCCCCATGAGAGGGTTGTCTTCCTTCCCCACTTCCTCCGTGGACTGGGCTTTCCACTGCACCCTTTCGTCCGGGGGCTCATGTTCTATTATGGCCTGGATTTCCACGATCCGGCGCCGAACTTCATCCTCAACATCTCGGCGTTTATCGTGGGGTGCGAGGCCTTCCTCTGCATCCGCCCCACTTCGCTCAGGCTCAAGACCTTCAACGCTGTCAAGGTTGTGAAGGGCACGCAAGCGAATGCGGAGGCGCCATGTTGGGCAAGTTGCCCAACGCCCTTTAACTCGGGACCTTCGTGGACTCCGTTAAGGGGTGGCAATCGGGGTGGTTCGACATCACCGAGCCGCACGAACCCACGTGGGCGGCGGCCCCCGAGTTCAGATCTGGCATCCCCACGCAGCTCACCTCCTGGAAAGAGAAGGGCTTGTTGTGGGGCAATCCGAAGGAGCTGACGAGACTCCGAGCCTGTATCCAGAAGCTGGTGAACAATAAGCTCAAGCTCGTCGACGTGGTCCAAGTCATGCTCATCCGCCGGATTCTCCCATGCCAAGAACGCGCATTAAGTCTGTGGGAGTTCAATCCGGAATAGCACCAGGCGCTAAGCGGTCTCTTCGACACGACGTATGAAGGCGCCTGGAGGGTGCTGTTTAAGGGCGCCGAAGCCCCCGCATCCGCGACGGAAGATCGCGGATTTCGCTCGCAGCATCTAGCTGACGAGGTAAGTGATTCAACCCCTTTACGGGACACTTGTGGTAAACAAATTGATTCTAAGAGGGTTTCAATCTCTCTTTTCCTTTGGCAGGAATGGATGGAGAAGGCCGAGCAGCTTATCTGTCCGGCTCAAATGCCAGAAGACCCAGTGAATGCCTGTCTAGCAGGGCTGCTGGTTCCGGCACCGCACGTGGTGCCGGAGAAGAAGGCCAAGAAGGTGGCCACGGGGACTCGAAAGAGTTCCCACAATCAAGCGTCCGACGACGAGGCGGACTCCTCCCCCGAAGACGAGGAGGAGGAAGAAGACTCTCTCCCGGAGGAGGGAGAGAGGAAGAGGAAGGCTTCCCCAATAGGGGAGGCCGAAGGGTCCAAGAGGGGGAGAACTATTCCCCCGGACAGTTCCGCCAACACCATCGTTGGCGAGGAGGAGTGGCCTTCAAGGGCCAGGCCTCCGGCGAGATCGTAAGTATCCGGATCCCTGATATGCAATTTGTTTCGCGTCACCTATTATCCTACTAATGCCACATACTATCCGCAGTCCGACCGATGATGATCTCCCCGCTTCATCGAGCGGGTCGTTGGCCCCGTCGGATGTGGATTCACTTCCGACTGCCTCTACCCCCCGCGTCGATGAGGACGCCGAGGTGGGATCCCAGAGAGGGACCCATCAGGAGGAGGCTCCGGAGGTGCCACAAGGCAGCCTCCCGGACTGTGTGCCGGACTCCATGCCGGAACCCGCAGTGCTTCCGGTGTCCCGCAGGCGGCCCCTTCCTAAGAAGGGAAAGACCGTGACGCCGGCGGCCCCCGTCCAACCGGAGGCGCCGGACAACTTGCTGGACGCGCTCAAAGGCACTTCCATTGAGGAGGAACACCGCACTATTATGAGTGCAGTGATTCAGAAGGTTCAGCTCGCCAAGAGCGGGCTGACCGAAGCCTGCAGTAGCCTTCTAACAGGCTTTGAGGTAAAAAGTTAAAATTATGTAATGTAATACCGCATAGACAGTAGCCCCTGATGCTTGGTTCGGTGTTCGGAAAGAAAAGCCGGACTGAGGATCTAAAAAAAAGATATACGCAGGGTTGCTAAAAATATGTCAATATGGGTTTGCAGGCTGCGCTGCTGACCTCTGCCGCACTGACTGCGGAGGTCGATGCGTTGAAGCAGGATCTCGAGCGGTCCAAGCAAGAGCTCGGCATGCCAAGAAGCAAGCTCGAGGACAAAGAAGGTGAGTAACACCACTTTGAATAGTTACCTTACAGAAAAGGATTTTGGTTGCAATAAAATTAACAAGGATAATATGGGTATTGCAGGGCCACGAACGAGGTGGCAGCCCTCAAGGAGGTTATGTCCGCGTCGAACGCAGTCGGCGCCGTGGAACGGGCAGAGCGAGAAAAGCAGGAGGCACAGTGGCGGAAGTATGGCAAGAGCTCCAGGCTCTCATGGAGAAGCATGAGAGCTTGGAGCGTGACTCCAAGACTCGAGAGTCCGAGCTTGCCTCGGCTCTCGAAAGTGCCAAGTCTGCCAAGGCCGAGGCCCGTAAGGCCCTTCAGGAGGTTGAAGATATAAAGAAGATAGCGGCGGGTAAGGCATTTTTCATGCAAAGCAAGCATGCTAATGTAAACTACCTGACACTTACCCGCATTCGGAGCTCTCCAGGGGCGTTTGCAGATCTGCCGTGTAGTGTGTCCGATGCCGCCGCATTCTATCGTGGCGAGGAGGGGAGCTCGAAGGAGAAGGTCTTCTGGCCTCAGTATGCTGAGGCCGGCCATCCGGTGCCCCCAAGCGACCAGCTGAACAGCTGGTCGAACTCCACAAGGTAGCTGAGGAGGCCATGAAGGGCCTTATAGTCCGGCTGTGGCCTGGACAGGCCATGCCTGGGAGCTACTTTGGCCTCGTGTGGTGGCTGGTGGATGCGTGCCCCTGGGTGGAGGTCATCAAGCGCTCCGCCTGTATTGAAGGTGCTCGTCGGGCCCTTGCCCGCACAAAGGTGCACTGGGGCAGGCTGGATGCGAGAAGCTTCACAGCGACCCGCCGCCACCGGGCAAGGAATATCGTACGCCCGAAATGTATTATAAAACTGTCCTGAAGGGAGCCCGCGATATTGCGGATGAATGCCCCAGAGATGTAATTTTTGAGTAAACTCGCTATGTATTATCCTATGTGCTGAAAACTTTGTTCATATGTGCATTAAGCAACGCTTGTTTAATTTAAAATATTACCTTCTATGCGGCTGTTTATAAAATATGAGAAATGGCAAGTCGTTGGCTTCAGCCCCGAGCCATGAAAAGTGGGGTGTTTGGGATAAACTTGAGCACTCTTGTTCCCATTTTGGGTCCATCTAGGAGGCGCCAACACAACGTAACAAGGCAACCGGACTTATAATACTTGAACACTCTCACTTAGCCATAGAATTCTATAATTTTAATTTCGGTGAAGCCCCGGTATTCGAAGACCAATCGGGCGCTTATCCACGCCTTCGCCGGACATTTATCCGAACTTCGCCGGCGCACGAGTCTTTAAGGACTCGAAAAGACCTCTCGAACAGCGACCAGCTCTCGCCTTATCATGCCGTTAGTTTTAGCTTTCCATCGAGGCGCCGCCCGCTCAACCGGGCGCAATCGCAGTGGTTCTCCCAAGGCCACCTTAGCCGACGAACGGAACGTAAGGCACCAAAACGTGGGAGCCGGGCAAACCCAACTATTGACCCAAGACATGATTCGGAGCCGATTCATATAATGTTATAAGTTCGGGGTGCCGCACTTATGAAAGTGTTCGGACTTATCACACCATAATGTGGGGAACATAAGCCCCTGGTGTATTAGACCGTACCAAAGTATACGGGTGCAAGATGTCCTATAATGAACATATATATATAAAGTAATGTAATTGCAATCGAAAAGTGCTGCATTATTTATTAAAGGAAGTCTGCTATGAGTGCGGACTGATACAAATAGTGCGGTAAGCAAGGGATTTGGACTAATTAAACATGTCCCCCTCCAGGGATGAGATGCGGACTTGGTGTATATAAACGAATTAAATGCTCGTAATTAAGACCACCTGAGTGTTCGTCGCAGCCTTCTTTCTTCCCTGGCTGTTGCATCATGAGTTCGGCAGGTTCACCGTCGGACAGGGCCTCTGGTTAACGGAGTCCTGTGTATACAAAGAAGGAAAATAATAATAATAATAATAAAAAGAAAGAAGGGGGCGCACTTGCGAGCCCCTGGTGTGGTCGAGCCGCACTCTAGGTCCATTGTGATCGTGCCCCTTCCCCTGCGCCCATGGTATCTCCAAAGCGTAATGATGTACGCGGAGGGTTGTTCTTGCAATCATGCAAGGGCGGGGTTAGGGCCGCATTGCTACGCGTGCTATGATCGTGGCAGGTTGTCTTGGTTGGTATTGCTTCGGGCGCGTTTTGCTGTATCCGGCCGTCTAACGGCCGGACTCGAAAATTGCCTTAAAAGGCTGCTCAGATTTCGCCGCCGAGAGCCGCCAGTATGTTCCTACGCTCGAGGGAGCGCCGTATTTCCGCTGACCGTGATGACTCCACGAGGGCCTGGCATCTTGAGCTTGAGGTATGCATACGCGGCACGCGCTGAACTTTGCAAACGCGATTCGTCCGAAAGCAGAGCGTGATAGCCGCCGCGAAATGGGACTATGTCAAGATTAACTCTTCGCCCGAAATTATCCGGGATCCGAAGACCACTTCCAGCAGGATCGAGCCCGCATAGTTGGCTTCCACACCTGGTATGACACCTTTAAAGGTTGTCTTTGTAGGTTTAATCCTTGAGGGTCTATGCCCATCTTGCGACCGTATCCTCGATAATGCAGGTTCAGGCTACTACCGCGCCTATCGGGACTCTCGTGAGGTGAAATCCATCGACGATTGGGTCTAAAACCAATGCGGCGAATCCGCCATGGCGATGCTGGTCGGATGGTCTCTTTGATCGAAAGTGATCGGACAAGAGGACCATGGATTGAACTGGGCGATCGCTCCATCGCATAGACATCCCTTAGTGCGCTTCCTCTCCTCTTGGGTATATGGGTTGCGTAAATCATGTTCACCGTCTCGCACTTGTGGGGGAAACCCTTCATCCTCTATTGTTCGGCGGTCGGGTCTCCTCGCCGCCGCCGCTGTTTAGCCCCTTGTCATTGTTTTCGGCAATTAACTTGCCTGCCTGCTTGAACACCCAGCAATCTCTGTTGGTGTGATTGGCTGGCTTTCGCCATGTATCTGGCATAAGCGGTCGAGTATTCGGTCCAAATTGGACGGACCCGGAGTTGTTCTTTTAAATGGCTTCTTCCGCTGACCGGTTTAGAGCATCGAATCCAGCGTTGACCGCCAGATCCTCCTTATCGCCGCCAGCACGCGGCGTTTGTTTTTGTTTCGACGTGACCTGTCGTTGTGGTCCTTAGTATGCGGACTGCCAAAATTTTCATTGAGGTTGTTGTTGTGAGCTAGCCAGCTATCCTCTCCCGCGCGAAAGCGGGTCATTAATGATGTGAGCGCTGCCATGGATTTCGGCTTTTCCTGTCCCAGGTGCCGGGCTAGCCACTCGTCGCGGATGTTATGTTTGAAGGCTGCGAGGGCCTCTGCATCCGGACAGTCGACGATTTGGTTTTTCTTTGTCAAGAACCGTGTCCAGAATTGTCTGGCCGATTCCTCTGGCTGCTGAATTATGTGGCCTAGGTCATCAGTGTCTGGAGGCCGCACATACTTGCCCTGGAAATTGTCGAGGAATGCGGCTTCCAGGTCTTCCCAACACCCAATTGACTCTGCGGGCAAGCTGTTAAGCCAATGCCGAGCTGGTCCTTTTAGCTTGAGTGGGAGGTACTTGATGGCATGGAGATCGTCGCCGCGGGCCATATGGATGTGAACGAGAAATCTTCGATCCAAACCACGGGTCTGCAGCCGTCAGAGGATTCGATGTTCACGGGTTTAAACCCTTCAGGGATTTGATGATCCATTACTTCGTCAGTGAAGCATAGCAGGTGTGCGGCGCCTCTATATTGACCAATATCACGACGCAGCTCAAGAGAGCGTTGTCTGCTGTGTTCGGCCTGGCCGGGGTTATTGTATCCGGCGCGACAGTATTCGTCGCGGGTCGTGGGGCACCCTCGTCATCCGTAGATGGATCTGGATTGCCTTGCTTTGTCCTCTAATACGTCTCGCAACTACGGCGCGTTCCCTCTTGGCTTCGTACTTTTGGAGCAGTGCCGGGGTACGGTCTTTGTGGAGGGTCTAGATGCCTCTCTGTCGCGACCACGGGGTGGTCGGTCGGCCGTATCATCCGCTGGTGATGAAGGTATGTATGCTTCCTCCTCTAATCGGGGGACCGACTTGCGTTTTGGGTAACTCTTGGAGGGGCGTTCGAGTTCGAACTCTTCGGCCGCGAGGACCTCGGTCCATCTGTCGGCCAGCAGGTCTTGATCAGCTCGAAGCTGTTGCTGCTTTTTCTTTAGGCCTTTTGCCGTGGCCATTAGCCTGCGTTTGAAACGCTCTTGTTCGACGCGATCCTCAGGTACGAAGAATTCATCGTCGTTGAGGCTTGCCTCGTCTTCGGAGGGAGGTATATAATTATCGTCCTCGACCTCGACTTCTGCCGCTCTCTCGTGAGGGCTGGCATCTGCATCCTCCTGCGCTGAATCCTGCTGGAGGGGGTTGTCTTCGGCACTTTCGGGGGTATTATTATCTCCTGTGCCGGAATCTCCATTCTTGTTTAGGCGGGATTTAGAGTGGCGCCGCTGACGTCGGCGCTTGGGCTGTTTCTTTACAGAATCTACCTCCGCGGTTTCTTTGCCATCCCCATCCTTTGGGGTGTCCAAAATGTATATGTCGTATGACGAGGTGGCCTTCCAGTGCCCTGTAGGCGCTGGGTCTTGATCGTCTCCGGCATCGTCGTCCATACCGTCGATGTCCTCGGAGTCGTAGTCTAGCATGTCGGTTAGGTCGTCGACAGTGGCTACAAAGTGGGTGGTGGGTGGGCTTTGAATTTCTTCATCGTCCGTATCCCAACCATCCTGGCCGTAGTCCGGCCAATGCTCTCCGGATAGCGAGAGATGCTTTAGCGAATTCAAGATGTCGCCAAAGGGTGAGTGTTGAAAGATGTCCGTGGCGGTGACTCCATGATCGGCACCCAATCAGATTCGATTGGTAGGGGCGCGGGAGGTTCGGAGTCCGGCAGGGAGTCCGGCACCTCGAAGTCATGAGCTTCACGAGGGACAAGGTTAGTGTTCTGCTCCATCACCGTGGAAGTTGAAGCCCCCGAGGTGGTGTCCATCCAACGGTCCTCGATCTGGGCGATCGGCTCCGGACTAAGAGCCGAAGGGGATTCGTGTGCGGCCACCAAGGCACTGTTCGGCGGCAGAGCTAGATCATGCCCATCGCAACAGTGCGGCGCACTTGGCTTTGGCTCGAGCCCGTCGAAGATCAAGTCCCCGCGGATGTCGGCTGTGAAGTTTAGGCTTCCGAATCTAACCTGATGGCCAGGGGCGTAGGTTTTTATCTGCTCCAGATGGCCAAGTGAATTAGCCCGCAGTGCAAAGCCGCCGAACACGAAGATCTGTCCGGGGAGAAAAGTCTCACCCTGGACAGCGTTGCTGATTGAAGATGCCATCGAGCCTATCGGTGACGACACAGAGGAACTCTCAATGAAAGCACCAATGTCGGTGTCAAAACCGGCGGATCTCGGGTAGGGGGTCCCGAACTGTGCGTCTAGGCGGATGGTAACAGGAGACAAGGGACACGATGTTTTACCCAGGTTCGGGCCCTCTTGATGGAGGTAAAACCCTACGTCCTGCTTGATTAATATTGATGATATAGGTACTACAAGAGTAGATCTACCACGAGATCAAGGAGGCTAAACCCTAGAGCTAGCCTATGGTATGATTGTTGTAATGGTGGTTCGTCCTACGGACTAAAGCCATCCGGTTTATATAGACACCGGAGAGGGCTAGGGTTACACAGAGTCGGTTACATTGGTAGGAGATCTACATATCCGTATCGCCAAGCTTGCCTTCCACGCCAAGGAAAGTCCCATCCGGACATGAGACGTTGTCTTCAATCTTGTATCTTCGTAGTCTTGGAGTCCGGCGGACAATGATAGTCTGGCTGTCCGGACAACCCCTAGTCCAGGACTCCCTCAGTGGGTGTGCCATAGAAGAAAAATAGACCTTGCAGCCAAGGTCTTCAATATACTGCATGAAGGTGTGGCTTGTGAACTGTGTGCCGTTGTCGGTGATGATTCTATTCGGCACACCAAAGTGGCAAACTAGCCCCTTGAAGAATTTGACGGCTGACTGTGCGGTCACCTTCCTCACTGCTTCCACATCCGGCCACTTTGTAAACTTGTCGATTGCAATGTAGAAGTACTCAAAGCCCCCGACAGCATGGGGAAAAGGGCCCAGTATGTCGAGCCCCCAAACAAAGAATGGCCAGGAGAGAGGGATTGTCTGCAAGGCTTTAGCTGGCTGATGAAGCTTCCTCGAATGGAGCTGGCACGTTTCACACTTGGTTACTAGTGCCGTCGCATCCTGGAGGGCAGTGGGCTAGAAGAAGCCTTGCCGAAAAGCCTTGCCGGCAAGGGCCCTTGACCCTATGTGGGAGCCGCATATGCCTCCATGTATCTCCGCCAACAGCTCCAGTCCTTCCTCCCAGGAGATGCACTTCAATTTCACTCCATTCGGTCTTTTTCTGTATAGATAGTTGTCAACGAACTGGTACAAAGCGGACTGGCAGGCTACTTTCTCTGCTTCTTCCTGCTCCTCAGGAAGCTCCCCTATTTGGAGGAATCGGACGGTATGATGCGCCCATGCTGGAGCCTGTGGCTCGACGGCAAGGACCAAAGGTATTTCTTCCGCCGCGGGAACCGTTGCCTCCACGGCAATGGCTTGGCGCCCCGCCGGAGTTGGTTGTCCTACGGTAGGCTCGGCGTCCACGGCAACTCCTTCACCAATGGTCCCAGGGAGCTCGGTATCACTACTAGGGAAAAGCCTAGCAGCAGCGCGGGTTTGGGCACCCTCAGTAGCGCGGGTACCGGCGCTACTAATAAGGCGCTACAGCTAACGTGTAGCAGTAGCGCGCTGTTGACACACGCCATCGCTACACACCTAATTGCTGCAGCGCGTTTAGGAAAGGGCGCCATCGGTATTAGCTGCAGCGCTGTTTTGGTGTAAGCGCCATTGGTAAGCGGCGCCATCGCTAAATCCCCTCGCTACTACTAGTTTTATTAGTTTTTTCCCTGCAGATTTGTTTTTATTTGTTTTGCATTTGAATAGGCTTTATACAATAATCTTTAGCATATCATCCACATACAAATGTAATCATAGCATATACATACAATTAGTCTCATCAAATCATGTCATCATCATAATCATCATCCAACACAAAGTGGTCTCGATCTCGCCATCAATCTCGAAAATAGCGATACAAGTCTCGATTACTTGCAAATACATCGTCATCCATCTAAACAATGATATACATGAGAATAGCTATCACTTTGAGTACATGAGTTCAGATCCCTCTCTCGCATTAGCGTGAACCTAAACTACATCGGTCGCTCGAAACCGAAAACCGTACACCTTGGCCTTTCACTCCGCCACTTGTCGATATATACTCTTGGCGTAGCACTTCTTCGCCATTTCTGATCTATGCACCTGCATCGTCACATGAGTCGATGATATGCAACATATATAGTTGAGCAACACAAAGAGACAGACTTGGCAAAAATAGAAACAACATATCATAAGCATAAATAACAAAGTTCATCGTACCCAAATGACCTAACTAGAGTGATTTTCGCTAGTCGAGGAGGACGGTTTAATTACATCACAAATAAAGTTTCAGCGTGCATAACTCAAAGTTTTGTCATAAAAGAAACTATGGACTAAACGGACACATTGTCATATATCGACAATCACTCCAGCATGTCGTACCATCCATCCAAGTCGTGGAGATAGTCATCGAGCTTCGTGAAAGGCTTCATGTCGAGACGCCGAGAGGCTATCCATGTTCGGACGCCTTCCCGCGACATTTGTCCTTCTGCATGGAACATCCCTGTTTTTCCGACGACCTCATTCATGATGATTTGGGCAAGTTCGCTGGATGTTATAGAACTCAGCTCAAGTCGATGATCCTCGATATCTCCTATGTCCTTTGCCCATTGCGTAATATGGGCATCGCTAGATCTAGGTGCCATGTGAAGGTTCTGGTGATCCCGCCGGTACTCCAGCATGTGGTGTAGGACATAGAATCCATCATTAAGAGAATCGCTCGTTGCTGGATACAGCAGAAGTCGGTCTTATGGCTGAAGGCGTGCTGCCGCCTTTTCTTCTTGTCCCTAACATCTCCACCCCTTGCTTGGTAGTAAAACATAGCACCGCCGAGAACATCTTTGATGTGGGTGTAATCCTTTTGTGAATGTTCTTCGACGAGTCCAAGTAAAGAGCGTGGGAGAATCGGGGTAGAGGATGATGAGGACGGCGCTACCGCCCAAGCAAAAATAAGTACACCTCAAATTAATTAGCCTCCACCGTGCAAATGAATTATTGAAATCGAAGGAAGGATAGCAGCGCGGGATGATAAGGCACGAGAATCGCCTCCTTGTCCTTATTGGCGAGCATGAAACTGACGATGTAATCCCTCGCGTATTCACGATGCTGTGCACAGACTCCCAAGAAGGCCTCGTGCATGTAGTACGGGTCAGCGACACAGATATGAGCTATCTGCTCAACCCCAATGTCGGTGTACTGAGGAAGGGGTACCTCGGTACCCCAACTTGTGCACGGGCGGTCGCAGCTCCCGCGGCTAGGTTCGCCATATGCTTGCCGGAGACCATCCTTCTCCATATCAAGCCATTCAAGAACAAAGTGTACAGGACAAAAGATTGAGACCCCGGCAAGAGGAGCTTGCCGGGAGGACCGTTCCAGGCTAGAAGATCACATCACAAAAGACACGCCTCGGCGCTACATGCGTCCCGGCGAGGCCCCGGGGAGCGGCATATGCAGTGCCCGGCAAGCCCCCCGGGCCGGCAAGATCAAGACCCCGGCAAGGTATTTGCCGGGAGCTGCGCTGCGTGCCCGCTCCAGCTCATCGCCCACGCCACGCCTGGGCCTTCCTGTGGACGCTGGCGGGTGGCTGCGCAACCAGAGAGGCACGGTGGCGCCTCACGGTGATGGATCCATCGCCGTGGCAAACGGAGACGCAAGGGCGGAGCTTTTGGAGTCGACGGTGACGGGCATTTAATGCTCTTGTCCCCACTCACAAAGTAGGTAGAAACCACTGCTCGCAATCGTAGCTCCACTTGTCCCGCTTTGTTCCAACTACCACCCTTTTTACGCTTTTACCCCTTTTCTCCTACGTTGACACCTGTCGGTGACCCCTTGTGCTATAAAAGGAGGCCCGTGGGCAACGAGGAGGGGGTTCGGTTCGGATCCTTGGCAACTTTCGTGCTAGGGGTTCGACTCGTTCGAGTCCACCACATACACACGCTCGTACTCTCGAGCTAGATCAATAACAACACGAAGCAGCAGTAGGAGTTTTATCTCTCCGGAGAGCTCCGAAGCTGGGTAAAAAACCCCCGCGCCCGCGCGCCCTCGCCTCGATCTGCTCTCCGTGCACCCTCCGCCCTCGTACCGCACACACGAAAGGGGCCTCTCCCGGCCCCATAGGTGCTCGCGGCGGCGACCGTCCGCCCCGACACCCAATGATGTAGCTCATGTGCAAGGCATAAAGGCGGACAAAAGTAAAATCCAGCTTCTTCACGTGAAACATGTCGAATATGTAATCGAATCGGAGGAAGAACTTATCCGGGAAGCCCTTGACGCATTTACATTTGCTGCGGAACATTAACCACGAGAGTGGGTATCCCGGATCTTCGAGGCGATGAGGCCTTTCTACCCGCAGCACATCGTCATGAAGTCTCCTCAGATTGCCGAATCTGGCCCGTGGCGCTGTTTCGTAGGATTGGTTTACCGGGATATGCCATTTATCCGCATCGGGATATCTACACGGTCCCGGCCGAGGCTGCCGAGGCGGCCGGATCATAGAATCAGCTTTTTGCCTTTCCTCGCTCTCTTCCTAGGCTTCTTTACCATCGGATGCTCGTCAATAACACGTTGAGACGGTAATTCGAGCATCGACTCATGATGCTCAAACCACGAGGCGCCCAGATAGACATCTTGTTCAGCGCCATCATCATCCTCATCCTCATCCATGGCGACGCCATCAGCCTCTAATGGAGCCACCTGCTTACCCCGTCCGCTATCACCCAACCCGACACCCGACGCTAATTGGGTAGGTGGGGTGTTGATGTTCATACCTTGCTGAGGCTGCGTGTTCGTGGGTGTGCTCCCGGCCGCCTCGCACGGCGCGACTCTTTGGCCACAACAGACCCACCCATTGCAACAATCACCAAGCCACCGCGGGGTCTCGTCGTCATCCCCCACTAGTATTAGAGGAGGCAAATTCTCGTGGCCCGGTTTGACATTGGCCATGAAAACCTTGAAGACGTTCGGGGGGATCGGCCGGCTGTGGAACAATGGTTCCTTCGGCTCCATTATCGTCCCCTTCCCCACGTCCACCTTCTGTTTGCCGATGGTGTACAATATGGTGCACGGGGTTTCGTCGGCCTGCAAATAAAAGTCTGCGACGTGAGACATCCGAAAGGCAACGAAAACGGGAGATTATACATTTATATTGAAGGGGGCCGGTGTGGAAGATACCGTGAGGGCGTCGAGCTCAGCCAAAGAGGAGGCACCACCGAGCACGTCCGGTGCGGGAGCAGTCGCGGAGCGGTCTTAAGGGAGCATGTGCTGCCAAGAAGTCGCAAGGGAAAGTCCTCTGCATTTTTTTTGGATTTTCCCTTGTCCAAATGTGAACGCCCGTCACCAAGGAAGTAGATAAATCTGCAACCGCCTGTTTTGCGGCAGCTATCGCTGTTGCGACTGTCTGAGATGATTTCTTCTCAACCGCAATCTCAACCTTCTTGTCGATGCTTTCTTGCTTAACCTCCGTCTTTCCTTTCTCTCCTCCGTGGTCTCACGGTAGTACTTCTTCCACGTGGCGCCATCTCCGACACCGCACGCGTCCATACGACGGTCGAGTATCCACCGGTTGTCGTTTCAATATGTTCAACGCCGGTTGAATGGAGTGTCCCACTTGGCCTCGCTAATGCCTCGACGGCGAGTCACTTTCGCCGCAATCCGGCGTTGCTCTCTCGCAAAAGGCACAAGGATCGTTTATAAATATGACTAACGTGTGCGGTCGAATTGATCGAAACTAAAATTACCAAGAGTCTCATGAACTCCGTAATGACCGGTGTTGTCTCATAAACCTTCTTCGGGTCCCAACGGTGGCGGGCCCTCGGACGCCACGCTCTGCGGGACGGTGAAATCCGCCAAGGGTCCAGGATGCCCAGACTCACGGCTTCGCGTCCTCCTTGGCCCATTTGGACCTCTTTCGCCAGTAACCACGGCTTCCGAGGTGGTGGGTCCCAATGTTCCTCTTTGAAGCCCCTTCATGTACTTAGACTTTTCTTTGGCAGCTTCGCCTCGCAAGCCTCCTTGAATATTTGAAACTGCTCTTCCGTGATTGTCGGACTTTCCTTTACAATCTCGGAGTAGGGTTCCCCGTCGTTGATCTTTGCTTTCACTCGATTTTTCCAGCGCCAACGCTGCTAAACTTGGTCATGGCGTGTTTGTTTATCTTCTTCATTGCGGGTCATTGTCCGGATCTTCATAATCCTTCTCATTCCGCCCGGGAACAAGAATATCTGGTGAAACTTCTTTAGGAGGAGCTCCTCATATTTTCTATCTTCTTTAGATTCTCATCGTTGATGGTGGCGGTTGTCCGTATGATGCAGCCTATTTGATTGCCGTAGCACGCCTGCTTCTTCCTCGGGCGCCTTTGGCTCAAAATTGCCGTTGTCCACCTCCGTGACCACCAGTCTAGTAGTCCCGAGTTTGTTAGGAACCCGTTGCCTCTTTGCTTTCGGTGCTACACCGATCCGCTCCCGAGGCAGCACCGGTCTCAGCGCGGTCTCGATGCGGTCTGAATCTCAGCGCGGTGTCGGTCTCAAGACCGGTCTGACGGTCTCAAAGACCGGTCTACGTGTCGGTCTCATCCCGATGCGGGCCCAAAGAACAACATCTGCTGATCGTCGGTAAAGCTAAAAATTAAATGCCACGCCCGGTGAGACGCCGTCGCAATCACCGTAACCCTGTCCTTCATCGTTGCTAGCCATGTTTCCTATGATTAAATCTAGTCAATTAATTCTAGACCTAATAAAATGAATAATGACATAAAAAAGGACTATTGTTTTGCAGGAATGTTGACTCCTTCTTGGTGCGGCAAATCCCGGGCACTCGAAATGTCCTAGTATGTAGCACAAGTCATGCCGAAATTCACGGGAAATTTCGGCATGACCTTTGCTAAAAAGTGGACAAATCGAGAACCTGAAATTTGCCGGAACAGAAATGAATCAACATTCCGGCAAAACATAGGCCACTCAGCATCATTCCCTGGAAACAACAAAGCCACCACTTGGGCACAATGGAACAACTTCAATGAAAAGATATGACATGACCACTTCAATGAAAAATAAAATTTGCCTAAATTCTTTTCCTTGAAAAATAGTGGTCTTTTGAAAAATCAAAAACCTTTGCCAATCTACTTAACCTAGCTTCTTAATCCAACGAACCCAATTAACCTACCTATAACCTAGTTGGTTAATCTTGTTTACCTAGATAATTAACCCTAATTAAACTAGTTAACGCAGCTAGTTCTCTGTCAAAGCCTAAAATAAATTTTTGCACTAATTAACATGGATAATTAACCTAATTAAACTAGTTAACCTGACTAGTTCTCTGTCAAAGCCCTAACTAAGTTTTTGCACTAACCTAGATAATTAACCTAATTAAACTAGTTAACCTAACTACTTCTCTGTCAATGCCCTAACTAAATTTTTGCCCTAAAACCTAGATAATTAACCTAATTAAAACTGGCTAACCTATGCATGAGAGAGAGAGGGAGGGTGGGGCTTCAGATGATGGCTTCGTGGTGGCGACGGAGGCAGTGTGGTGGCGAGGAGGCAGGGGCGCCTCCGTGACGGCGAGGGAGGCAGGGCGTCTCCGGTGGCGGCGAGGAAGGTGGCGTCGACGGCGGCTCGGTGGCGTTGACGAGGCAGCGGCTCCGTGGCGTTGGGCGGCTCCGTGTCGTCGACGCACACGGCTCTGGTGGCGCGTCGTCGTCGGCGAAGTGTGGGGCGACGAATCGGGAGACGGCGGCGGCTGGGTGGGGTTTGAGGATTTGGGGAAGTGGTGGCGGGGGGGAAACAGTTTTTGGCTAAGTCAAACTTAGCGGTAGCGTTTGCAAAAGCGCTATAGCTAAGTTAGCTATAGCGCCACAAAACGCGCTACTGCTATAGCTAATTTCCTATTCTGTTTCTATAGCGGGGGTCCAGGGCACGCGCTGCAGCTACATTAGCTATAGCGCCTCTTACAAACAAACGTTGCTGCTATGCCTTCCTCCGATTTTTCACTTTTTCGTTTATTTTGCTTTACATTTTATTTTTCCCTTTCTCCTTTTTCTATTTCTTTCATTTTCATTTAAATTTCTATTTGTTTATCATCTTATTTTATTTTTATTAGTAGTAGCGCTCTTCCCTGGAAACGCGCTGCTAATTGTGATGTAGCAGTAGCGCGTTTCTGCTAAGATCGCTACTGCTATGCGTAGCCTAAGCATTCTACCAATGGGAATATTAGTAGTAGCGCTTTTTATTCAACAGGCGCTACTGCTAAGTTTGTGTCTGTAGCGCGGTTTCTAGTAGCTCGCTACTGCTAAATAGCACTAGCGTTGTTTTTTGAACCGCGCTGCTGCTAAGATTCTGTGTATAGCCTTTTCCCTAGTAGTGTATGGAAGTACTTGCCGGGGCCCGACTTCCTTCACTTATTCTGCTCTGTTGATGGTTCAACAGATGGCTTAGTTAACCGAAGCACAAAAGTACCTGGTTCCACAGGTAGCTTGAGGGCAGCACGCTTTGACAGGTAGTCGGCGATGTCATTCTCCATTCGAGGGACATGCTCTGCCTATATACCATCAAAGCGCTCCTCCAGTGATCTTCTCACTTCATCTACGTAAACTTCCATCAACTAGCTCTGATAATCTTTGTTGATCTGCCTGACGACAAGCTGCGAATCACCCATGATGATGAGCTTCTTGACTCTGAGGTCTGCCGCAATCCTGATATCGGCAATCAATCCCCATACTTAACAGTGTTGTTCGTCGACATCTCCCTGGGAAAGTTTACTTGGATCACGTACTTGAGGTTCTCTCTGGTGGGCGCGACGAGCAGCACACCAGCACCAGCGCCTTGTAGCAAAAAAGCCCCATCAAAGTACATAATCCAGTTGCGACTCGTTTCCTTGCCGGGGAGAGTGGTCTCCTGGATCTCTTCGTCGAGGGGAAGGAAATATGCCCTAGAGGCAATAATAAATATATTATTTATTTCCTTATATCATGATAAATGTTTATTATTCATGCTAGAAATGTATTACCCGGAAACATAATACATGTGTCAATACATAGACAAACATAGTGTCACTAGTATGCCTCTACTTGACTAGCTCATGAATCAAAGATGGTTAAGTTTCCTAACCATAGACATGAGTTTTCATTTGATTAACGGGATGACATCATTAGGAGAAAGATGTGATTGACTTGACCCATTCCGTTAGCTTAGCACTTGAGCGTTTAGTATGTTGCTATTGCTTTCTTCGTGACTTAGACATGTTCCTACGACTATGAGATTATGTAACTCCTGATTACCGGAGGAACACTTTGTGTGCTACCAAACGTCATAACGTAACTGGGTGATTATAAAGGTGCTCCACAGGTGTCTCCGAAGGTACTTGTTGAGTTGACGTATTTCGAGATTAGGATTTGTCTCTCCGATTGTCGGAGAGGTATCTCTGGCCCTCTCGGTAATGCACATCACTATAAGCCTTGCAAGCAATATAGCTAATGAGTTAGTTACGGGATGATGCATAATGTAACGAGTAAAGAGACTTTCCAGTAATGAGATTGAACTAGGTATTGAGATACCGACGATCGAATCTCGGGCAAGTAACATACCGATGACAAAGGCAACAACGAATTTTGTTATGCGATTCGACAGATAAAGATCTTCATAGAATATGTAGGAGCCAATACGACCATCCAGGTTCCGCTATTGGTTATTGACCGGAGAAGTGTCTCGGTCATGTCTACATAGTTCTCGAACCCGTAGGGCCGCACGCTTAAAGTTAGATGACGGTTATAGTATGAGTTTATGTGTTTTGATGTACCGAAGGTTGTTCGGAGTCCCGGATGTGATCACGGACATGACGAGGAGTCTCGAAATGGTCGAGACATAAACATCGATATATTGGATGACTATATTTGGATACTGGAATGGTTCTGGGTGAATTGGGACAATACCGGAGCTCCGGGAGGTTATCGGAACCCCCGGGAGGTATATGGGCATTAATGGGCTTTAGTGGAAAGGAGGGGAAAGGAGCAAGGGAGAGGGCACGCCCCCCCCCTCCAAACCCAATCCGAATTGGGAGGGGGACGGCCCCCCCTTTCCTCCCTCCCTCCTTCCTCTTTCTTCCCTCTCCCTCTCCAAATAGGAAAAGGAGGAGTCTTACTCCCGGTGGGAGTTGGACTCCCCCCTTGGGCGCGCCTCCTCCCCGTGGCCGGCCCCCTCCTCCACTCCTTTATATACGGGGGATGGCGCGCTACTGCTACGGCGCTACAACTATTTTTTAGCAGTAGCGCTTGTTTGGCCCAGCAATACTGGTATCTAAAGCTAGTTGTAGCGCGCTTCCACCCAGCGCTACTGATAATTATCTACAACGCGTGGAAGTAGCCAGCGCTACTATTACATGAGTGCTACTGGTAATCTTTACCCCCACGCCACTGCTAACTTTTGTAAAAAAAATTGCGTTTTGGCTCTGTACACAATTAAACAGATCCACGCTTTATACAATAACATGCATATTCATTGAAAAGCAAGTGAGTCATCGATGAGCCAAAGTTATTAGAAGTCTCGACATGTTTCAAATATCTCATCATCATCAATCATGGTCGAATACATGTCTCGAAATAGCGTTACAAGTCATTACAAGACCTCAATACATGCAACTACATGGTCACATACTCATGTTTCATCATCAATGTAGACTATGATATGACTGCATAGAAGATAAGGGTGATCACGATGATTAAAAGCAGTATTATGTAGTAGTTTTTGTAGCGGCACTGCTTCTGAATCCCCTGTTTTGCTATGAATCTCAAGTAACTAGCTTCGGCTTCCGCTCTGCTATCAAACCCTTTCTGGCTTCCGCTGGAGAAGCCAAAGACTTGGGCCTGACACTCTGGCCACTCATTATACACACCCGAAACATGCCCTACATACACGGCATACCACTTCCTCGCCATCGTTGATCTATATAACTGTCAGAGATGCACATATATATACCATGAAGCGAATTCAAAAAAAAGTTATGAAATAGAAGCAACATATATAGTAAACATAGTTAACAAATTTTATCGTACCAAAAGTAATTACCTAGCTAGAGCGCGGCACCATACTTCTAATAGTTTCATCGTACTGAGAGATTCGAAGTTTCGTCGTACAGAAAGTAACAAGTAACTAAACAGACACTTTGTTTTTAAGCAGTGCACTCTTCCCATCTGTCCATATCCAGGAGGACAGACCCAAGCTTATTGAACGTCGTCATGTCTTGACGCTGTAGGGCAATGCAGGTTCGGACGTCAACTCACGACAATGGGCCGGCGTAGAACATCCCATTCTCTTCGAGGACATCTTTGATGATGATGGACGCAATTTCCTGTTGGATCCGGTAGAAATCATTTCAAAGTCGATTATCCGACACGGCTCCAAAGGCTTCGGCGCATCTCTGGATATGGGTATCGGATGAAGATTTCATGCAAAGTGATTGCACATCCCTTCTGTACTCCATCATTAGATGGATGACGTAGAATCCATCATTCTCACTTCTTGCCGGTTGCTGGATGCAACAGAAGTCAGTCTTGAGGGTGAAACAAAGCCCGGCCTTATTTTTTGTGTGTTGGATGTAGCCACCCCGCATGCTGAAGCCCAGCATAGCTTTGTCCAGAATATACTTTATGTGTGTGTAATCTTTCTTCTGTATGTTCTTCGACGGGTCCAAACATAGAGCGCGGGAGTAACGCGGGTAAAGAACAATCAGAACGACACGACACCCCCCGCTGCGCAAAATACACGATCAATTTTAGCCTCCATGCATGCAAAGTAACTATTGAAATGCATGAAAGGATATATGTGTTATAGTGCTATCCGCGTATGACTTACCTGGGATGATAAGGTAGGAGAATCGTTTCTTTGTCATTATTGCTGACAAAGATTTCTTCGATGTACTGACTCGAATATTGACGGTTGGCATTGTCCACTGACAAGAAGCCCTCATGCATGTAGTATGGGTCCACGACCGCAAGACCGGTGACTTGCTCTCTCTTGACGATGTAGTTCATGTGTAGCGCATACATGCGGAGGAAGGTAAAAATCGAGTGTCCTCATTTGAAACATCTGGAAGATGTAATCAAACCTCAGGAAGAAGAGGACCGCGGGGCTGTGTGGACATACATCTTGCAACTGCTCGGCACATGAACCGTATAAAGTGGGTATCCTGGATCATCCGAGGCGAGGAGGCTTCTCTCCGTCGAAAGAACATGGTCATGGAGTATCCTGAGATCCTCTTCTATGGCAGCTAGTGCATTCGCCGGTACCATTGGCTCTCCCGCGACATGGATTAATGGCACATGTTTCATCGGTACATGGTCAACCTTGGTCGAAGGCTGCTGGCTGCTAGAACCAACATTGCCAGCTTTATTAGATTTTCTTGCCGCGGTCTCTTCCTCTGATTCTTCTTGGTGGGCTGAGGTGCTGGTGGGTCTGTCAGACCCTCCCTGAGAACCACCCCTATTGTTGTCGGGCTCAGTATTGGACGACTCTGGCTAAGTAGTTGAGCTTGGGTGGAGCCGGCATCTAGAGGCGTGTCCTACGAGGATTGCATGAACAAAGACTTCTTGCACTCCCGAGGACGTTCCGGCTCTGGTACATGCATCTCATATTCATATGGTTTACTCGTTATTACTTTGTTGTCAAAGGCAGTATTGAAATACTGGTTAGGGACATCATCGGCATCCTCCATGTCATGATCCCTATCCTCTTCCATGGGGCAGATGGCATCATTTGCCGGCGGAACGGTTGGCCCTCCTTCCTCATGCCTCTCGATCTCAGCAAGCAGCACAGACGATGGTTGTATTTGTGTAGGTGGTGTTTTGGTCATACCTTCATGAGGTCCCGTTGGTGTGCTCCCGGCCACCTCGACACGAAGAAGATTTTTCGGCCATAGGATCGGCCAATTTTTGCATTGGCCAAGCTGCGTGGGGGTCTCATCATCCTCTCCATCGGTTTGTATCGGACGAGGGAGACCCTCGTAGCCTGCTTTCACACTCGCCACGGAGACCCTTAAGGCGTTTGCAGGCATCTGCCGGCGGTGAAACAATCGATCCTTAGGCTTCACTATAGTACCCTTCCCCACATCCACTAACCCGCCCATCATGTTTGAAAGGAGAGTGCACGGAGTGGAGTCGGCCTAAAAAGACATATACATGTGGCATTAGAGATCCAAAAAGAACAGCAATTGAAAATTAATTAATTAGTTGAGTTGATGCAGGTGCGACGACGCGTATTTACCGTGAGGGCGTCGACCTCAGCCAATGTCGACGGCCCAACATTCAAGCCGGAGACGGAGCTAGGGCTGTAGTGAGAGCTGGGCGCAGGAGCAGGTGCTGGAGGAGGTGTGGGTGCGGTTGCCATACTAGGTACGGGTATGGGTGCGATGTTCATTGAGTTGCTCACGGTGAAGCTGGGCATGGGAAATTCACTTGGTGGCGCATTTGGATTTTGTTGCACCCATGTGACCACTGTTGGAATCATGGTTGTAAAGGCATCCATGAAATCAGATCTACAGGCAGCGATTATCTCAGCTTTGGTCTCAGCTTTTGCTTTCTCCATCGCCCGCACCACCTTCTCGTCGATAGTCACTTGACTGAACTTCTTTCTCTATCTTTTGGCCTCGGGGTCCTTGCTATGATAGTACTTCCAAGTGGCCCCATCCCCGGCGCCATGCACACGTCCGTATTGCGGCCGCTGGCCGGGCGCGTGTCCCATCATTATGTTCATGGCCCGGTTGAAAGGAGAGTCCCACTTGTACTTCGCCGAGGACTGAGTCGACTGAGTCGACGAGTCTCTCGGCCGCAAGCTTGTATTGCTCTCTCTGCAAAATGGACAGTGAATCATTTAACGAATGCGACTAGAATGTAGTAGACTTCGTTGATCAGAACCTAATATGTAAGGTGGTAAAAGGATAATTACCAGTAATCTCATGAATTTCCTAGTCGGCCCATCGGTGAAAAAAATCTTTTTCTTGGGGTCCCGCGAGAATCGGGCCCTGATGAAGTTGTGCTCCTGCTGGTCGGTGAACTCAACCAATGGGTCTGGGATCCCCAGACGTTCACGTTCTGCATCCTCCTTAGCCCACACGAGCCTCTTTCCCGTGTAACCACGACTTCCAAGGCGGTGGTTCCCCATGTTCTTTGCCTGCAGCTGCTTGCCTCTCTCCGACCTGGCCTTGGTAGCTTCTTCATTGCAAGTCTCTTTGAACTTTTCAAAGTCCTCTATCATAATTTTCAGATTGTCTGCAACAGTCTCGGTGTAGGTTTCATGGTCTACTTGAATCGCCTTTTTCACCCTAGTTTTCCAAGAGCTCAATGCGTTGCTGATCTTCCCTAGGGCTTTGTTGTTGATTTTTTTCATGGTATCATCATCCCATGGGTCGACTTCGTCATTATGACCGGGGAACAGGAATCTTGCGTGCAACCTAGTTAGAAGCATCTTCTTCAACTGATCATTCTTTCGTATTTTGTGGTGTTGATGTTAGCGGTATCCCGTAGGATGCATGCTAGTTGGTTGCCGTAACACGCTGCCACTTCTCGCGGCTCTATTGGCTCGAACTCGCCAGGGTGCTCTGCCGTGACCACCAGTATTCCGGTGCAGAGCTCATTTCGGCGTCGTGTCCTCTTTTCCTTCTTTCCCTCACTGGCTTGGGAGGTCCCACCTTCCGTGCTATAGTTAGGAACAACATTAGCGCCACTCTCAATGCCGGTGTCGTTGGTGGCATCAGTGTCGGCGCCGGCGCCACCACCGTCGTTATCTGTCCTAACAAGGCGGTCCGGACACCCAGCTTCCTATCTCTACTGATCCGCCAGAAAGTCGAGGTAGGCATGTGCTCGAACTAATTGGGAGTGACAACCTCCAGCCTCATCGGTGTCGGTCATGTTTCCTAGGGTTCAATGTCGTAGTCGTTTAATTATCGAGCTTCAAATAATAAAGTGAATAATGACAAAAAAAGTGACGACCTTTATTTTGCCAGAAATGTCGTTGATTCCCATCGCGACAAATCTGAAGCACTCGATGTGTCCAACTTTCTAGCACAAGTCATGCCAAAATTCACGGAACATTTCGGCATGACCTTTGCTAGAAAGTGCACATATAGAGCGCATGAAATTTGCCGGAATGGAAATGAATCAACATTTCCAGCAAAACATAGGTCACTTAGGTCAATATTTTGCCAAATCATCAATATAAGCTGCAAAACTGACCTCACTACATAGAAGATCTCAATAGCAGCCAAATCATCACATACACACTGAATTAAATGAATCATGCAAGATTCAGTTAACTGAATTTACTGTCAATAGCAACAGCACACATGCATCACTAGTAGCAGCACACATGCATCAATATTAACACTAACTGAATTTCAAAAATTAACTAAGCAGCAGCACACAAAATATTTAACTGAACAGTGTGCTCTAACTGAATTTCGAAAACAGCAGCAGCACACATGCATCAATATTAACACTAACTATCACTGGGCCAACACTAACACTAACAGCAATTAACTAACTAGCAGTAACAACAAATTAAGCTAACTAACACTAACATAAATTAAATTAAGCTAACTAACACTTGGGAGGGGAGGGAAAGGCACCTGTCTAGTGCTAGCTGGCGTTGCTGGGCGTCGTCGGCTGCTTCACGGAGGGAGGCGCTGAAGGGGTCAGGGTTGGTGGCCGGCGTCGGGGTCGTCGGGGTCGCCGATCTGCAGAGAGCGGGAGGGGGTCAGAAAGAGAGAGAGAGAGAGAGCTGGGGCTGAGGGGTCGGAGAGGAAGGGAGAGGGGCGGGGGGATACCGAGCGGTGGGGGTCGGGACGGGCGGGCGGGCTGGCGTCGGGCGGCGGGGTGGGCGGGCAGGCGGGTCGGCGTCGTCAAGGCAGCGGGCGGGCGGCGTCGGCGGTGGAGTCAGAGGGGATCGAGCGGACCGGTGCTATAGCTAACTTAGCTATAGCGCATGTTGGCAAAACGCGTTATAGCTAACTTAGCTATAGCGCTGTTCCAGCGAAAACGCACTACTGCTACTTCTTTTCTTTATTTATTTTTTATTTTCCTTTTTCTTAGCTATAGCGCTTCCCTGAATAAAACATGCTACTGCTAAATCTTTATTTTCTTTTTATTTTTTTATTTTCATTTTTATTTTTTTATTTTTCTTGCATTTCATTTTCCACAACTTATGAGTTCCTTTTTCTTTTTCTTTTCATTTCATTTTGCAAAACTTCCTTTCTTTTTCTTGCATTTGCACTTTTCTTTTTCTTTTTCTATCATTTTGCAATATACCATTGTTACCCTCCGGATAATAATTAGTATAATATATATCTTACATCATTTGACCGCTATCGGTGGTATACAAAATAGCTAGACACACAGAAACTTTGGGATTAGTTTGTCAGCCTTGGCGACGACGATGCTTCGAACTGATCTTCTTCCCTCTTTTATTTGTTGTCGAATAAATGAGCCCATGGTCGTGAATTTTCCTACTCCAGGGATTACAATCTTTCGTAGGTAATGTAGTCTTCATTCTTCTTTTGACATATGTTTCGTCGTCATCAGCATCATCTTCTCTCATCGGATCACCGTAATGGTCATAGTCTTCCTCGTTGGCGACTCCATCCATTCCGGTGATGCTCCTTTTACTTCTCCTCACGACAAACGGCTGGGATTGATCGGATCAGTTATGAAGAAACATTGTGTCACGTGTCTAGCGTGTACCCATTGCTCAGTTTTGGCAATGGCGTTGACGGTACCGCTATCATCGGAGTCGGGTATACACATGGTAGTGAAATGTCGGTTTTCTCTGTGTACATTTTTAGCCCATTTGACACGGAACATCGTCGCGTAATGCAATCCAGAGTAGTTAAGCTCCCATATCTCTTCGACCCTTCCATAATGTCTTTCAATTACATTCCCGGTCATGGCTTCCGTCGTCACCCCGGAGTTTTGGTCATCACTGCTTTTATCTTTCTCCTCCGTGTAGAACGTGTATCCGTTGATATCGTATGCTTGCTAAGTCGCGAGGTTGGTCGAGGGGCCATGTGCTAAGGTGTATATGAGTGTTCCGTTCGGACAACCCTCTTCCCGGGGATTAGCCAGAACTCGCTCTTTGAACCAATGCAAGAAAGTGGAGTTGTGCTCTCTAATAACTTCAGCGTCCGTCCTGTGCACCCCACGGTCACGGTGCTACTTTGCGATGGGCTCTTTGTGCAGTGTCACGAAATCTTCTTGCACATCTAGGTGTTGTATCACTACTAAGTTTGCGCTGTCAAGGTCGTTTTGTTGGCCCGAGCATAACACATTCACATCCCTATGACCGTTGGTGTGACCTTTGCCTTCGAGCCTTCCACATTGCTTGTTGATGGGCAAACCAACAACAGGGTCTTTGGTCAGATAACTCTCACAGAAAGAGATGCACTCTTTGGTCAGATATCCCTGGGCTATGCTTCCATCTGGACGGGACATGTTACGAACGAATCCATTGATTACCCCATTCATCCTCTCGAACGACATCATGCTATGCAGGAATGTCGGCCCTAGGTCGATTATGTCGTCCACGATGTGGACACATAGATGCACCATGACATCAAAGAACGCGGGTGGGAAGTACATCTCTAGCTCATTTAGTATGACAACGATCTCTTCCTGTAGCCTAAGGAGTTGCTTAACACTGATCGACTTTCGAGAGATAGCATCAAAAAAGTGGCATAGGTCAGTAAGCGTCTCACGCACATGTGTGTCCATAATCCGTCTATGTGCAACCGGGAGTAACTGCGTCATCATCACATGATAGTCATGAGACTTCATCCCACTGAACCTTTTTTTCTTAGTGTCCAGATATCTGCTTATCTTCCCATAGTATCCGGAACTAACTTTGATTCCGGCAAGGCACTTGAACAATTGATCGACCTCCTTCGGATCTAAGGTGAAGCAATAGGGGGGGCAATATTGTTCTTCCTTCTTGTTTACTTTTTTGCCCCTATCTTCCGTCTCCGTCTCCGTCTCGGTCTCCTCTGAAGATCTTTCCTGATTTTCAAAAATTCCAAGTCTTTTCTTGCCTTTGGCCCATCCTTGGTCCTCTCCGGCATGTTCATCAATGTTCCTAGCAAACTCTCAAGGATATTTTTTGTGATATGCATTTGATCAAGGCTATGAGGCGTGTTGAGTATGGGCCAGTATTCCAAGTCCCAAAAAATAGATCTCGTCTTCCATATCTTCAGCAGGGGCTCTAGCGCCTTTCTCTTCGTCTTTCCCGGCGAGGGGCACTCTTCCCAGTTCTTCAATAACTCATATATTTCTGCACCGCTACGCTTACGTGGAGGACCTCGATGCTCAGCCTTACCATTGAATAGATCTCCACGCTTTCTCCATGGGTCATCCTTCTCGAGCAATCTTCGATGCCCCATGTACACGATTTTCGAAGACTTGCCATCTTTCGATTGCTGCAGAGAAGTTGTATCATCCATGCACCTCATGCATCCGCAATATCCGTGGCACACCTAGCCGAAGAGATAGCCGTAACCGAGATAGTCCTGCATCATCGTGATCAGTGCGGCTCTCATGTAGAAATACTCTCCTTTGCTTGCATCCCATGTCTTGGCCGGCGTTGTCCATAAGGTCTATAACTCCTCTTTCAGTAACCCGAGATACAGATTTATATCATTTCCCGGTTGTCAGATATTTTTAAATAACAAATTTGATGATATTTTCAAATAAGAAATTTGATGATATCTTCAAATAACAAATTTGATGATATTTTCAATTAAAATAAAAAAAAATTTGATGATATTTTTTTAAAAAAAATAAATATCATCAAATTTGATGAACAGATAGCTAGCTAAGATCGATAGTATTTAAATCGTAGTCTTCATTTCTCGATTGTATTTCATGGGCACTTTTTGATATCATGAATATTTTTAAATTTCACGGGCACTTTTTGAAATCATGAGGACACTCGATCTCGATCCCCCTACATCTCGATCTCGATTCCCCCTCCATCTCGATATTGATCCCCCTCCATCTCGATCCCACCAGCACCCTCCCCCGCTAGCTCCACCGCCGTCGGCGACCCACCGCAACCTCCCGCTCCACCGCCCGACGAGCACCCGGCCCCGCCTCCTCCCGCTCCACCGCCAACGGCACCCCCAAGACACTCCCCGCTCCACCGCCGCCGCCGATCATATTTTCAAGTAACAAATTTGAACATATTTTTTCAAAAATTATTACTGTTTTTATAAAAAAATATTACTGTTATGATTTAAAAAAGTTTGAACATATTTAAACACAAATAAATATCAAAAAGCATTTAAAATGCAAAAAAATATTGCGGAGCCTGGGAATCGAACCCAGGACCTCCCGGTGTGTGTGCTGCGTGCTGACCAGTGGGGCTAGTGGGCGGGTTCTGATGTGGATTGGGTTAGGTGCAATATAACCTGTGCTCCATTGATATAAGAAAAAAAACTACTAATGGCGCACCACAAGGTGGTGCGTCATTGCTATAGTGTCTAGCTGGATACCCCTTCGCCCGATCCCCCCTTCCCTCTCCCCCTCTCCAGTTCCCTCTCCCGCGTCACCGCCGCCGTTGCCCCGACCCACTGCGCTGCAGCCGCCCACGCGCCCCTGCCGCCTCCCTCTCCCCTTCCTCCCCCTCGAGCCCACGACCTCCTCGGACGGACGGCAGCGCAAGCCTCCCCGCGCTCATCGATGGACGAACGGACGGCGACTAGCCTCGTCGGACGCGCTCCTCGACGGCGGCGCGAGCCTCCCCGCGCGGCTGCTGCTCATCGATGACGGTTAGTCTCTGTCCCTCCCTCCCTCTCTCCCCCGCTCATCCCCATGCCCCCACGGGGCGGCGACCTAGGGTTAGGAGGAGGAGCTCGTCGCCGCCGCCCCGTCCCCCCCTCTTCGATTTCGTCGCCGTAGACTGTCGCACCACCGTGTTCCAGCTCCTGGTTGCCGCCCCCCGTGGCCGTGCTCCCCTCGGCCCCTGGCCGCGCCCTGGCCCCGCCCAGGCGCGCTCACCGCACTGCGACCGTGCCTCCACTACGTTCGGGCTGCGCCCTAGCCCCACGGCAAGAACGTATTGTTTTGTATTCAGCAAATGCTTCAAGTATCATTGATGAGTACATTTGCACAATTTGTATCTCTATGTTCCCGATGTCCGTTGCAGTTTGCAATGCAATCCTCAATCTTTTTTTCAGTGAATACATTGTCATTATTTATGCCCAGCTAATGGCTCGAGTATGTACTCTCGGTTTAGCGTGGTATCCATTCTACCTAGATTGATCTCAGGTGTTATACTAACATTTTTAGTCTATATATACTATATCAAACCAGAGTTACTTTAGGCATTAACAAGTGCAAACTAGCTTCCACTATATGGAATTTGTCTTTTAGTGTTGAAGAAATATATCTTCAGAGTTCAGAACTATGCCGAGCTTCTACTACTGACCGTTTTTGTCCATATGCTCTCAAAATGGGATATATTACTTGATGGCATGAATTATCAGCTATATAAAATTTCCAGTCGTGAGAGCAGATTGCTAGATCCATTCTGCATATTTTTCAGTTTTTTGTGCATGCTATCTTTTGCTTCCATGGTTTGTGTGCTTCAGGATTAGGAGCCTGAAATGCAACAATCAGTCTTGTTTTCAGATGCTCCACTGCACCCTGACGACAGGAGCCAAACAGGTCTATCTGGTTGTCAACCAGATATATAGAACATGCGCGTTCACATGGCATTGACAACATAAGTGGAGACACTAATTTTCTCTGACTTGTGGAGGCTCTAATCCTCAGGGATCATGGCTAAAATAATTTTCCATGCCTGATTAGTGATTATCTGAATCAGTTTGTAAACGGTAGAGGTGGTTAGGCTCTGGTTAAAAATAAAAACAGTAATAGAAGTTTTGTATTCTCTAAGTAAAAAACCCCACATATGCACCAGGATGTGATCTGTCAGAACCAAAGTAGACCTAGCTATGCATTAGTTGTTTTGTTCTTCAAGTGTCAAGTGAGACTTGGCATTTTAAAGTTTAGGGTCTTCAACTTCAACTATGAATTGGGATGATAATGTTATTTTGCCTTCTTAACAGAATGGTGTCATAATCAGAACAAAGCTGCTGCAAATGCATACCTTTTCTTACAAGTGCATCTGCACCTTCTGATCCATTTAGAGTTAACATAAATATATTTCCAAGGTTTTTTTTCATTTCACTGTAGATTCTTTGCTCATGCCTCTTTTGAGAAGTATGTCTATTGATTCAAAATTGCCATGGCAAAAATATGTTTCAGAAAATGGCATGGACTAAAATGTTCTATAGATCATGATCCATAGACAAAAAAAAATGCCATGATCCATACAGTATAAATTCCATGATGCATAGACTATATTTGCCATGGGAGATGGCAATTTTGTTGGATCATGATCCAGAGATTAAAAATGCATGGACTATAATTTTGTTGGATCATGATCCAGAAATTTGCCATGTTGCAAAAAGAAAAGAAATTTGCCATGGTGCATATAGTAAAAACAATGCCATGATCCAAATGTAGCAGAAGTTTGAAGTAGTGTTTTGTTTCTGTGTTTGAATAGGCAGCAAACTTTCTATTCTTTCTGTGTTTGTACAGACTTGCTAAACTATTGATGATTTTTTGTTGGGTGACCTATTATATCCGGAATGGAAGCTCACATAAGTTGAGCAGATTTTTGTCCATATGAAAGCAGAGGACCATATGGTCTGTGGCTAGGTTTTGTCTCCGACCATTGTGTCGTAATGATTTTGCAGGTACCCTGAGAGGCCCTTGAGTTTGCCGGAATGTCGATTAACTTCCGTTCCGGCAAATTCGGGTACTCCATATGTCCTATTTTCAGCAAAGGTAATGCTGAAATTTTCCGTGAATTTTAGCATGACTTTGCTAAAATAGGACATATAAATACTTATGACTAATACTGTTATCATGCATGTTTTATGATATGTTGTAAGGGTACTAATTGTTCTCTTCTGCTGCTTATCAGAGATGGCGGGAAGCAGCCACCACAGTACGAGTTGGATGCTTCCGAGTTCTTCACTATCATACTTGAGACTTCAGTATCATCCATGACGCAGGTATATAAAACGAGAGATCTCCCCTTCACCCATCTCATTATGATATCTGTTGTTTGCTACATCACTCATTGTCCCAAACTGCAGAGGTTGTCTGACAGTTTTGTGAACATGCTGATGGGTGAAGATCCGCCAAATAAAATGTGAAGCTGCGACAGGCCGGCAGCGGGATTCGCAGGCAGTGGGATGTGGAATTGATGATCAAGGAGGGCCACATGTACTTGTCTCGTTGGTGGGAGAAGTTCTACCGTGCCTACGACCTGCGGCTGGGGTACTTCCTTCTCTTCAGGTACGACGACGACGCCACCATGCTCATCGTGAAGGTGTTCAACGCGACTATGTGTCGCATGCGCTACGCTGACGATGATGATGCCGGTACGTTCTGCATCTTCTTATTCCTCTACATTTGGCTTTGTCTCACATCGATTGTTAACGGTCATTGTTGCATTTTGGACAGGTAATGGGAGCAGCAGCAGCGACACTGGTAGCAGCGATTCTGGCAGCAGCGATTCGGTCAGTAGCGTGGCAAGCAGCGATTCGGTCTGTAGCGAAAGCAGCAGCGATTCTGGCAGCAGCATAGACAACAAGAAGGATGATCCGGACTGGAGTGCGGGAGAAGAGGAGTAGAGTGGGGTTGAGGAGCTGCAGGATGACGATGGGCATCAGGCTAAGGATGACCTAGCGCTGGTGGTGCCTGACCAAGGGCAAGAGATGGTGGTGACTGACCATGGGCAAGAGATGGAGGTGGCTGAGGATGACCTAGCGATGGTCGTGCCTGAAGGTGGCCTCACGATGGTGGTGGTGCCGGCGATCCCACAGCTGGGCGACATGACCACGCCAATTGTGGTAGAAGACTACATCCCACTGCCTCCACTGCCTCCACCTCCTCGCCGCTCTTGGCGCATCAGGCTAAGGAAGGAGGAGAAGGAGAAGAACAATGCATGAGAACTGAACTTTGTCAGGTATGTCAGATCTCCTATAGGTTAGTTATCCAAAATGATATATATATACACTTAGTTACCTATGTTATCTCTAATATGCTTAGTTTCCTATAGGTTAGCTTCATTTTTACCTAAGTTGGCTCTAATATGCTAACTTAGAGCTTATATGCTTAGTTTCCTATAGGTTAGCTCCAAAATAACTTCTGTTAGCACAAAATGATCAAGTTTACATAATAAGCTTATAGTCTTTTTCTTATTCTTCTTCTTTTCCAAAATGACATAGGTTAGCTTCATTTTACCTAAGTTGGCTCTAATATACTAACTTAGAGCTTATATGCTTAATTAGTTTCCTATAGGTTAGCTCCAAAATAACTTATGTTAGCACAAAATGATCAAGTTTACATAATAAGCTTATAGTCTTCTTCTTATTCTTCTTCTTTTCCAAAATTCTTCTTATTCTTCTTCTAGTGTTCTTCTTCTTCTAGTATTCTTCTAGTCTTCTTCTTTTTCTTCTTCTAACTTCTTATTTATCATGTTGCAGATTTGATTTAATTCACGGAAGCTTGCATGGATGGAGTGCTTCTTTTCCATTTGTGTTTTTATTTTGTATCAATGTGAAACTTTTGTGAATTGATGGATAACGGTGTTGGATGAACAATGTGAAACTTTTGTAATATGTAACGATGGAACTATGTGTTGGCTACGTATGTATATATGATGGAACTGGTGTGTTGGCTATGTATGTATATATGATGGAACTTGTGTGTTGGCTATGTATGTATATGTGATGGAACTTGTGTGTTGGCTATGTATGTATATATGATGGAACTTGTGTGTTGGCTAAGTATGTATATATGACGGAACTTGTGTGTTGGCTATGATTGTTATATGGATGCTTGTTGTATATATATGTGTTGGATATTTCATAGGTGAAATAGTGACCTGAGACTAAGAAAAAAAAATTAAAAAAATTGTTACTAATGGCGCACTACCATGTGGTGCGCCATTAGTATAGAAGAAACTAGTGGCGCACTATGGGCAAAACTAAAGGCGCACTACACGGTGCGCCATTAGTATACCAGATACTAATGGCGCACCAGTGGTGCGCCATTAGTAAAAAATACTAGTGGCGTGCTACTAATGGCGCACTGGTAATGCGCCATTAGTAGGCAAAACCAGTGCGCCATTTGTAGGCCTTTTCCTAGTAGTGTCGATGACGGAGCAGGACTCAACGTCCTGTCCGTCGAGACATTCAACATTCTCCAAGTGCCATATGCTCAGCTTCAGCTAGCCAAGCCTTTCTCAGGAGTAACTAATGGTTCCACTATTCCGATAGGGCAGGTTCGCCTTCCAGTCACCTTTGGGCAGCGCAACAACTACCGCACCGAGCTCATTGACTTCGACGTCACCCACATTCGCCTGCCATACAATGCCATCCTCGGGTACCCAGCCCTGGCCAAGTTCATGGCAGTGACTCACCATGGCTACAATGTCCTCAAGATGCCAAGAAGCGCTGGAGTCATTACAGTACCCTATGAGGAAAGGGATGCAGTGTGTTCCCTTGAGCTTGCCTTCCAAACCGCGGTAATCGAACACCCAGATCACAGGAGCGGGAGACTTCCCGAGGCGGTCCCTAAGAAGAAGAAGGCTTCGCCTGGCCCAAGCCATCAGGAGGTGGGTACCTCTGGAGGTGTTGCTTCAGGACCTGTGCCCGTTCAGGGGGCGCCACCCTCTGTCGCATAGGAAGGCGCGCCCGACGCCCTCCTCACGCAGGGCTCGGGGGCTCTTTCTTGGAGAGCCACCGACTTTGCCAAGGTCACGAGGGGGGGCGCTCGGGCACCACTTGGAGGCGTGCTTCAAGGCGCGTTTCCCTCAGGGAGGTATGAGGCAAGGAGGGCCAAACCCTCAAGAGTTCATCGCGAGGAACACTCAGGAGATACAGGAGTCAAGAATCATGCCTGGCAGCCGCCGCCTACCCGCCGCAGCCCCCCATCCAGGCGAGGATGGCGGGTTGCGCGTCTGCACTGACGTGCCAGGGCTCAACCGAGCCGCATCTCAGGAGCGCCTCTGGCCTTCACGCATGGCGTGTTGTGAGGGTCCACCTCACAGCTACGTTCGCATGCCTTTCGGCATACCGAACGCGGTCGCCGCTCATCAGCGCCTGCTGATACGTCTCCAACGTATCTATAATTTTTGATTGCTCCATGCTACTTTATCTATTGTTTTGGAATATAATGGGATTTATTTTCCACTTTTGTATTATTTTTGGGACTAACCTATTAACCGGAGGCCCAGTCCAGAATTGCTGTTTTTTGCCTATTTCAGTATTTCGAAGAAACAGAATATCAAACGGAGTCCAAACGGAATGAAACCTTCGGGAACATGATCTTCTCACTGAACGTGATCCAGGAGACTTGGACCCTACTCCAAGAAGCACCAGAGGCTGTCACGAGGGTGGAGGGCGCCCCCCTTCCTCATGGGCCCCCTGACGCTCCACCGACGTACTCCTTCCTCCTATATATACCTACGTACCCCCAATAGACAAGATACGGAGCCAAGAACCTAATTCCATCGCCACAACATCCTGTACCCGCGGGATCCCATCTTGGGTCCTGTTCCAGAGCTCCGCCCGAGAGGGCATCCACCACGGAGGGCTTCTACATCAACACCATAGCCTCTCCGATGAAGTGTGAGTAGTTTACTTCAGACCTTCGAGTCCATAGCTAGTAGCTAGATGGCTTCTTCTCTCTTTTTGGATCTCAATACAATGTTCTCCCCCTCTCCGTGGAGATCTATTCGATGTAATCTTCTTTTTGCGGTGTGTTTGTTGAGACCGATGAATTATGGGTTTATGATCCAGCTTATCTATGAATAATATTTGAATCTTCTCTGAATTCTTTTATGTATGATTGAGTTATCTTTGCAAGTCTCTTCGAATTATCCGTTTGGTTTGGCCAACTAGATTGGTAGTTCTTGCAATGGGAGAAGTGCATGGCTTTGGGTTCAATCATGCGGTGTCCTTACCCAGTGACAGGAAGGGTTGCAAGGCACGTATTGTATTGTTCCATCGAGGATAACAAGATGGGGTATTTATCATATTCCATGAATTTATTCCTCTACATCATGTCATCTTGCTTAAGGCGTTACTCTGTTTTTAACTTAATACTCTAGATACATGCTGGATAGCGGTCGATGAGTGGAGTAATAGTAGTAGATGCAGAATCATTTCGATCTACTTGTCTCAGATGTGATGCCTATATACATGATCATACCTAGATAACCTCATAACTATGCTCAATTCTAAGAATTGCTCAACAGTAATTTGTTCACCCACGATAGAATACTTATGCTCTTGAGAGAAGCCACTAGCGAAACCTATGGCCCCCGGGTCTATTCTCATCATATCAATCTCCATCACTTTATTTACTTTCTTCGCTTTTACTTTTTACTTTGCATCTTTATACCCCAAAAATACCAAAAATATTATCTCTATCAGATCTCACTCTCGTAAGTGACCGTGAAGGGATTGACAACCCCTAATCGCGTTGGTTGCGAGTAGCTATCGTTTTGTGCAGGTACGAGGGACTTGCGCGTGACCTCCTACTGGATTGATACCTTGGTTCTCAAAAACTGAGGGAAATACTTATGCTACTGTGCTGCATCATCCTCTCCTCTTCGGGGAAAACCAACGCAAGCTCGAGATGTAGCAAGAAGGATTTCTAGCGCTGTTGCCGGGGAGGCTTACGCAAAAGTCAACATACCAAGTACCCATCACAATCCCTATCTCTCGCATTACATTATTTGCCATTTGCCTCTCGCTTTCCTCTCCCCCACTTCACCCTTGCCATTTTATTCGCCATCTCTTTCCCAACCTCCTCCTCTCTTTTGCTTGCCCTTTCGTTTCTCGTTTGGTTGGATTAGATGCTTATTTATTCCTAAACAAAGAAGCCAATATCTACGGATCCTGATCCGCTTGCCAATCTATTTAAGAGATCCAATTATGATGAACCAATTCCTAGTGATTTGGATGCACTAGATTATCTTTATAAGGTTTTGCCTGAAATCCGTGAAGTGACTCACGATAGATCTTTGAATAAAAAGCATGATTGCAATGATTTTATTATAAATTCTTTCGATGTCAATTGTGCTAATAAGATGCAAAACCCTAAGCTTGGGGATGCTAGTTTTGCTATGTCTACTACTTGTTGCAATGATCATGATTGGGGTGATTCCTCTTATGATCTTGAAAATTTATTTAAGCCCCATGATGAATATGAGATTGATAATATTGTTTGCAATAATATTGAAAGTGGGTTTGGAATAGTGTCAACCTTAGATCCCACATATTTGGATAACATTCAATCTTATGAAATTTTTGATAAAAGTGGGATTGAAAGAAATAAAAATCTAGATATTGCTAAACCCACTATATTGGATCTCAAGGAATTTAATTATGAAAATTGTTCTCTAATTGATTGTATTTCCTTGTTGCAATCCGTGTTAAATTCTCCTCATGCTTATAGTCAAAATAAGGCTTTTACCGAACACATTGTTGATGCCTTGATGCCATCTTATGAAGAAAAGCTTGAGTTGAAAGTTTCTATCCCTAAGAAACTCCATGATCAGTGGGAACCTACTACCAAAATTAAAATTAAAAATTATTAGTTTAATGCTTTGTGTGATTTGGGTGCTAGTGTCCCTACTATTCCCAAAACTTTATGTGATTGGCTAGACTTCCGTGATTTTGATGATTGCTCTCTAAACTTGCATCTTGCGGATTCCACTATTAAAAAGCCTATGGGACGAATTAATGATGTTCTTATTGTTGCAAATAGGAATTATGTGCCCGTAGATTTTATCGTTCTGGATATAGATTGCAATCCTTCATGTCCTATTATTCTTGGTAGACCTTTCCTTAGAACGATTGGTGCACTTATTGATATGAAGGAAGGAAATATTACATTCCAATTCCCCTTGAAAAAGGGAATGGAAAACTTTCCTAGAAATAAAATAAAATTACCATATGAATCTATCATGAGAGCCACTTACGGATTGATTACCAAAGATGGCAATACCTAGATCTGTCCTTGCTTTTATGCCTAGCTAGGGGCGTTAAACGATAGCGCTTTTTGGGAGGCAACCCAATTTTATTTTCTGTTTTTTGTTTTTGCTTCTGCTTAGTAATAAATAATCCATCTAGCCTCTGTTTATATGTGATTTTATCTTTTAACTAGTGTTTGTGCCAAGTTGAACCTATTGGATCTTCTTGGATGATAGTTATTTGATCTTGCTGTAATTTCCAGAATTTTTGCGCTGAGTGCCTGAATTGTTAAAAATCACCAGAACATGATAAATTAGTGATTCAAATTGTTGCTGATCAATAAACAAATTTCCCAGGTCGTCTAATTTTTGTAGAATTTTTTGGGTTCCAGAAGTTTGCGTTAGTTACAGATTACTACAGACTGTTCTGTTTTTCACAGATTCTGTTTTGCGTGTGTTGTTTGCTTATTTTGATGAATCTATGGCTAGTAAAATAGTTTATAATCCATAGAGAAGTTGGAATACAGTAGGTTTAACACCAATACAAATAAAGAATGAGTTCATTACAGGACCTTAAAGTAGTCTTTTGTTTTCTTTCCCTAACGGAGCTCATGAGATTTCTATTGACTTTTGTGTTGTGAAGTTTTCAAGTTTTGGGTGAATACTTTTGATGGATTATGGAACAAGGAGTGGCAAGAGCCTAAGCTTCGGGATGCCCATGGCACCCCCAAGATACTCCAAGGACACCAAAAAGTCAAAGATTAGGGATTCCCCGGAAGGCATCCCCTCCACTTCCATCGGTAATTTACTTGGAGCTATATTTTTATTCACCAACATGATATGTGTTTTGCTTGGAGCGTCTTGTATTATTTGCGTATTTTCTTGTTAGTTTACCACAATCATCCTTGCTGTACGCACCTTTTGAGAGATCCATACATGATTTGGAATTTGTTAGAATACTCTATGTGCTTCACATATATCTTTTGAGCTTGATAGTTTTGCTCATAGTGCTTCACTTATATCTTTTTGAGCGTGACAATTTTTGCTCTAGTGCTTCACTTAGATCTTTTAAGCATGGTGGTGGATTTGTTTTAAAGAAACTTGATCTCTCGTGCTTCACTTAGATTATTTTGAGAGTCGTTAATAGCATGGTAATTTGCTTAATGTTAATATACTTGGTGTTGAAGATATGTGAAACTTTATTTTGAGTGCGTTGAATACTAAGATAAGTTTGATTCTTGATAATTGTTTTGAGATATGAAGATGGTGATATTAGAGTCATGCTAGTTGAGTAGTTGTTAATTCAAAGAATACTTGTGTTGAAGTTTGTGATTCCCGTAGCATGCACGTATGGTGAACCATTATGTGATGTACTCGGAGCATGATTTATTTATTGATTGTCTTCCTTATGTGTGGCGGTCGGGGACGAGCGATGGTCTTTTCCTACCAATCTATCCCCCTAGGAGCATGCGCGTAATACTTTGCTTTGATAACTTCTAGATTTTTGCAATAAGTATATGAGTTCTTTATGACTAATGTTGAGTCCATGGATTATACGCACTTTTTCCCATCCTTCCACTAGTGCTAGCCTCTCTAATACCGTGCACCTTTCGCTGGTATCATACACCCACCATAAACCTTCCTCAAAACAGCCACCATACCTACCTATCATGGCATTTCCATAGCCATTCCGAGATATATTGCCGTGCAACTTTCCACCGTTCCATTTATTATGACACCGCGACCTGGCATACCAGCGATGGCTGAAGCCTACCTGGGGACCGGGACCTAGCGTAGAGCACCAAGCCCTCGTGAGGAAAGAAAGGGGGGAGCTGAGCCGGGGCAGGACGCGCCCATTGCATTGTTTCATGACAAGGATTTACAACTCACAAAAGACACAGTAGGCGCCTTACATACCCCCATGGGTGTCATTCTGGTTCCTCGCAGGGAACAAAAGGTGCTAAGGAGCGACAACTACGCGTGCCTCCATAGGAGACGCCATCATCAACAGTGGGTCATCAGGCGCCGGCGCCAACCCCATCCAGATCAGCAGCGCCGATGACCTGATGCAGCTGCCCTGCTTCGGGCGCGACGTGAGCTCGGAGGCTCGTAGCTGTCGTCGCTCGTCTCTGGAGTCACGTGTAGCTCGGCGGAGTCACTGGATCCTCCAGCTCCTCCGCTGCTGCCTAAGGAGCTGCTAGGGAAGCGGTTGGCAGGCCTAGTCCTTGCCACTGCGATGCCCCGGCCGCCTCCCTTGGGGCAGCATTCCAGCCGGCGTCCTTCCGCATTGAAGACCTTGAAGAACATCAAGGAGGCGCCATCGTATTCGAGATGGATTACGAGGCACCCCTGTCCGGCGAACCGGCGATCTCGCCCGGCCGCGGTCGGAAGACCTGCCGGGGCAGCCCCGGTCGCAGTGGAGTTGCAGTCGGCGTGCTGCAGCCAGAGCTCCCGAGGCCTCCTTGGCGGGATCTCGAAGTCGAAGGAGGGAGGAAGGTGAATCCAAGATCGAGGAGGCATGGTGGCGTGAAGCACAAGCTCGCGAAAGGAGCCCTCGGCATGGACTCCAGGGGGACGACGCGCACCACCGTAACTCGCCGGCATCAGCGCCGGCACCGTCGGTGTCGCTCGACGCCTTCTTCTCTAGGGCCCTCGATTCGGGCGTACAAGTGCAGCAAAAACCCAGGCGGCGGCCGCTCGTACCAGGGCCTCGACGCCTCCTGCCGGGCACCCTCATCTCGGCGGCAGAGGACTGGCCGCTTCTTCGGTGGAAGCGGGTCGGGACCCTCTCGGGGGGCCTTCCCTTCTCTTTTGCGGAAAACCGGCGGATAGGCGCCATTGGCGTAAGGAGGAGCAAGGGCGAGGAAGAAGAAGAAAAGGAGTAGCAGGGAGGAATGGACTGGAAGGGCTCGTGTCGTTCCGTAATTAAAGCCGGAGAAGCCCAACCGTCGGCCACCACGATCGCAGGTAATCATGACCCATTTTTGCATGCAGGGACCTGTCAAGTCATGCGGTTGCCGAGGCATCGTGGGGAAGCGGGGACGTCCACGTCCAATTAGTCACCACGTGGCGCCCGAGGCCGTAGGCTAATGGGGACTGAGGGAGTCCTCGATCAGGGGGCGTCCGGATAGCCGAACTATCACCTTTGGCCGGACTCCTGGACTATGAAGATACAAGATTGAAGACTTCGTCCCGTGTCCGGATGGGACTTTCCTTGGTGTTGAAGGCAAGCTTGGCGAGACGGATATGTAGATCTCCTACCATTGTAACCGCCTCTGTGTAACCCTAACCCTATCCGGTGCCTATATAAACCGGAGGGTTTTAGTCCTTAGGACGAACAACAATCATACCATAGGCTAGCTTCTAGGGTTTAGCCTCTCTGATCTCGTGGTAGATCTACTCTTGTACTACCCATATCATCAATATTAATCAAGCAGGAGTAGGGTTTTACCTCCATCGAGAGGGCCCGAACCTGGGTAAAAACATCGTGTCCCTTGTCTCCTGTTACCATCCGCATAGACGCACAGTTCGGGACCCCCTACCCGAGATCCACTGGTTTTGACACCGACATTGGTGCTTTCATTGAGAGTTCCTCTGTGTCATCATCCTTAGGCCCGATGGCTCCTTCGATCATCAACAACGACGCGGTCCAGGGTGAGACTTGTCTCTCCGGAAAGATCTTCGTATTCGGCGGCTTTGCACTGTGGGCCAATTCGCTTGGCCATCTGGAGCAGATTGAAATCTACGCCCCTGGCCATCAGGTCAGATTTGGAAGTTTGAACTATACAGCTGACGTCCGCGGAGACTTGATCTTCGACGGATTCGAGCCACAGCCAAGTGTGCCGCACTGTCTCGTTGGGCATGATCTAGCTCTGCCACCGAACAGTGCCCTGGAGGTCGTACCAGTGTCCGCTCCGACCCTTAGCTCGGAGCCGACTGCGCCGATCGAGGACGGGTGGTTGGACACCGGCTCGGGGGGTGCAATCTCTACGGTGATTGAGCCAAACACCAACTATGTCCTTTGCAAGGCTCGTGACTCCAAGGTGCCAGACTCCTCTCCGGGCTCCGAACCTTCCGCGCCCCTGCCAATCGAATCCGGTTGGGCGCCGGTCATGGAATTCACCGCCGCGGACATCTTTCAGTACTCGCCCTTTGGCGACATCCTGAATTCACTAAAATCTCTCTCTTTATCAGGAGAGCCCAGGCCGGATTACGGTCAGGAAGGTTGGGATGCGGACGATGAAGAAATTCAAAGCCCACCCACCACCCACTTTGTAGCCACTGTCGATGATTTAACCGACATGCTCGACTTCGACTCCGAAGACATCGACGGTATGGACGATGATGCAGGAGACGACCAAGAACCAGCGCCCACAGGGCACTGGAAGGCCACCTCGTCGTACGACATATACATGGTGGACATCCCAAAAGATGGGAATGGCGATGGAACAGCGGAGGATGACCCCTCCAAGAAACAGCCTAAGCACCGGCGTTAGCGGCGCCGCTCTAAGTCCCGCCATAGCAAAAACGGTGATTCCGGCACAGGAGATAATAACACCCCGGACAGTGCCGAAGATAACCTCCTCCAGCAGGATTCAGCACAGGAGGACGGAGAAGCCAGCCCTCATGATAGAGCCGCAGACAGAGAGGTAGAGGACAATAATTACATGCCTCCCTCCGAGACGAGGCAAGTGTCGATGACGACGAATTTGTCGTGCCTGAGGATCCCGTTGAACAAGAGCGTTTCAAACGCAGGCTTATGGCCATGGCAAGCAGCCTCAAGAAAAAGCAGCAGCAGCTTAGAGCTGACCAAGACTTGCTAGCTAATAGATGGACTGAAGTCCTTGCAACCGAAGAGTATGAACTCGAACGCCCCTCCAAGGGCTACCCAAAATGCAGGATGCTACCCCGATTAGAGGAGGAAGCACCCAAACATACATCACCAGCGCATGATGCGGCCGACCGGCCACCTCGTGGCCGCAACAGAGAGGCCTATCGACCCTCCACTCAAGCCGCACCCCGGCGTCGCTCAAAAAGTACCAAGGCACGGGGAAATGCGCTAGACCTGCGAGATATATTGGAGGACAAGGCAAGGCAAACAAGATCGATCTACGGATTGCGGGGGCGCCCCACGACACGTGATGATAACCGTCATGCCGGATACAGCAATACCGGCCGGGCCGAACACAGCAGACAAAGCTCATTGGAGCTATGTCGCGATATAGCCCAATACAGAGGCGCCGCACACCCACTATGCTTCATAGATGAAGTAATGGATCATCAAATCCCCGAGGGTTTCAAACCCGTAAACATTGAATCATACGATGGCACAACAGATCCTGCGGTTTGGATCGAGGACTATCTCCTTCATATCCACATGGCCCGCGGTGATAATATACATGCCATCAAATACCTCCCACTCAAGCTCAAAGGACCAGCTCGGCATTGACTTAACAGCTTGACAGCAGAGTCAATTCATTGTTGGGAAGACCTGGAAGCCGCATTCCTTGACAACTTCCAGGGCACATATGTGCGACCACCAGACGCCGATGACCTAAGCCACATAATTCAGCAGCCAGAGGAATCGGCCAGACAATTCTGGAGACGGTTCCTAACCAAGAAAAATCAAATCGTCAATTGTCCGGATGCAGAGGCCCTTGCAGCCTTCAAACATAACACCCGCGACGAGTGGCTTGCCCGGCACCTAGGACAGGAAAAGCCAAAATCCATGGCAGCCCTCACAACACTCATGACCCGCTTTTGCGCGGGAGAGGACAGCTGGCTAGCTTGTAGGAACAACTAGACAAAGAACCCTGGTAATTCGGATACCAAGGACAGCAATGGCAGGTCGCGTCGCAACAAGCACAAGCGCCGCATTAACGGCGAGAATGCCGAGGATACGGTAGTCAATGCCGGATTCAGAGGCTCTAAACCCGGTCAGCGGAAAAAGTGTGACACCCCAAAATTTTAACATTATTTTATTAATTAAAATTTTTCCAGGAAATTAAAAAATTTATTTTCTGAGCTCCCTTCTGATTTTTGAACCTTTTTCTCCCTTGCTATTATGGAGTTTTTCCCCAAAGTGAAAACTTTTCAAATATGTTAATGGACTTGTTTAACCTCTCAAGAAAATCTTTTCTTTTATTAGTAGAACTAATTACATAATTAATTTGCATGATTTTTATTTTCTTGAAAAATGGTTTTCCAAGGTTATATGGCCATATTTGAACTACAACCATTTGATAAATTCACTTAAAATTTCAACCAAAATTTGGAGATTTCAGGTGATGTTTTTAAATCACTTTTATGCAAAAATATCTTTTATTCATGTAATATTTTGAGCTCTACACTCATTTTTCTTCTCTGGTCCAGTGGGCACTTTTTAGCCTTTTCCGGTTGGGACCGAGAGGGGGGCACCCCTTAGAGCGCGCGATAGAAATTTGATCCCATGCTACGCGAGGTTGTAGCCTCCCCACTTAGAGTTTTGCTTAACAAGTGTCATGGGTGATTCCAGACATGAGTAAAGTTAAGCTGGTGTGTGCAAGTCAGGCGTGTTTTCGACTAAAAGACCGTAGACGGAATTAGTCCCGATGGACTAAAGAAATCCGTTACTCGTGGGTAAAGAGTACACCCTCTGCAGAGATATTAAACCTATTAAGATAGACGTGTCCATGGTTAAGGACTATAGTCTGGCTCATGACTTGTGACTTGTGCTGCTATAATGATTATGATTATTGTTATTATTATGGACTAACCCATTATATTATTGAGTATCCCTGGGACAGATTCTACCTCCTGGATATTCATTGTGATTATTTATTTTATAAGCCCTTTATGTGGCGTCGCACAGACGCCCGACTATGGCATGCTTGTTAATTATTTACTTTATAAGCCCTTTATGTGGCGTCGCACAGATGCCCGACTGTGGCATGCTTGTTATTAATTTCATAAGCCCTTTATGTGGCGTCGCACAGACGCCCGACTATGGCATACTTGTTATTTATTTACCTTATAAGCCCTTTATGCGGTGTCGCTCAGACGCCCGACTGAGGCATGCTTCTTATTATGATCCCTTCGAGGCGTCGCTTCAGACAACCGATCGGTGCATATTACTTCCACCCCATTATTGCATATTCACGTGGCACATAAATAACCTACTTGCATGCATCAGAGATTTTATTTCAGGACTGACGATGTGATCATAGAATATTTTCAGCGCATGATTACCATTTATATATTATACCCGTGTTCATAATGTTTGCGAGTACATTCAAAGTACTCACTGGCTTGTCCCTGGCTATTGTCTTGGCCAGATTTCTTGCATGGAGAGGAGCGTTGCGATGACAGCCCTGGAACCTAAGTAATGGTGATAGCAGCCTCGCGAAGATAAGAGTTAACCTAGTCAGCTGTTCCTGTGGGAAATGGAGTTCCATAGACACTGATGATCCACAACCGCTTCCGCCATCAACCACTAGAAACCATTTGTTGTACTCACAGGCCAGAATGGTCTTGTACTACATATTTTTTTGTATTTTGCTTGGAATTTCTGTATCAAGTTGGTGCCTTATCAACTAACAGTAATCCTGGGGCTGGTGAGCAAAACGACCATTTTCTGGAAATTAATACCCCGAAAACTGGTCGTGACAAACTTGGTATCAGAGCCCGGCTGACCATTGGCTAATCCTATCTTAGCCAGGTCGAAAAACCTAGGAAAAACCAATCCACCAGACCCTAACCAAAACCCCAGCCAAGCTTCCCGTGCAAGATAGCCACACAGTGACCCCGACACTTTTGGCAGTCGGTGCCCAACCTATCAGCCTAGCCTGTCGATCATGCGCCAGTAACCGACACATAATCTGTCTTATTCGCAAGCGTGCGAAGGAAGACTCCGTCCCCTTTTTCTATAAAAGGGCACGCTAGTCTCAACCCAGCACCGCACAAACTATTTTCCAAACCAAGCCATAATGCCTGGCCCCGTCGTACGCAATGAGACCACAGCAACCAACCTTGGAGGATTTGTGACCGTCCTCGCGAACCTCACACGCCGTGCATTTGCGTTACTAGAGCCCCCAGAATATGTTGTGTACCAAGGATCCATGAGCGGTGAGAGCCGTCAATTCTGGGCCACGGTGCACGTCTATGGTAGGTGTCTGTCGCCAGAACGCCCCTACAGGTTCACCGGAAGGACAACTTCCTTTGAGCCACAAGCCATCCAACTAGCCGCTCGAGAAGCTATAGTTCAACACCGGCATTTGTCGCCCAGAGTTAACTGTCGCTCGTTCTACTACTACCCCAGCCGTGACGGATATGGTAGGCCACCCCAAGTTGCCAACGGAGATCATGAGACGGATCCTGCTATATTGCATCTGGTGAGCTATGTAAGTGCACTAGAGGATATGTTCGATCAAATCACCATTGATCTGATCGCAGCTTGTGGCGAACTGATCCGCCGAGCCCCAACTAGAGGAGAAGATGAGCCTGACACCGACAACCCAGTCGTGCTGTTCGGACAACCAATCGAGACCATGAGGTCAGCCCCGGCCATCAACCAACGTGCCTTGATGACCCCAGAAGTGCTTCGTCGCCTTTTGGAAACGCATTCCAACGGGATTGTGGCCAACAATCCCCGAGATGGTCATCATCGCTACCCCGACCCTGCAGTTCCTCGTCGTCCACAAGGCAATCCTGCTTAGATATTGACGAGGTAGACTGAGTCGCTCGAGTAGTACCGAGTCTTAGTATGTCCTCGCCTTGTAACTCTGTGATCCTGTACCGCCATCATTAAATACTGTTTGCCTTTGCATCCCTATTTTTGTTATAAGCCATGCATGAGTATGTTGATGTGTGATTGCATATTTAATCCCGGGTGTAGTTGCCAACCGAGTCAACACAATAATTTGTGCTATAAATAAATTTTTAGTTTATACTAACAAGAATGGTTCTTAACAAATCTCGAGGATGAGATCTTCTTTTAAGGGGGGTAGTGTTGTGACACCCCAAAATTTTGACCTTATTTTATTAATTAAAATTTTGCCATGAAATTAAAATTTTTATTTTCTGAGCTCCTTTCTGATTTTAGAACCTTTTTCTCCCTTGCTATTATGGAGTTTTTCCCCAAAGTGAAAACTTCTCAAATATGTTAATGGACTTGTTTAACCTCTCAAGAAAATCTTTTCTTTTATTAGTAGAACTAATTACATAATTAATTTGCGTGATCTTTATTTTCTTGAAAAATGGTTTTCCAAGGTTATATGGCCATATTTAAACTACAACCATTTGATAAATTCACTTAAAATTTCGACCAAAATTTGGAGATGTTAGGTGATGTTTTTAAATCATTTTTATGCAAAAATATCTTTTATTCATGAAATATTTTGAGCACTACACTCATTTTTCTTCTCTGGTCCAGTGGGCACTTTTGCACTACAACTCATATAAATACTTCTTTCTAGCCTCCACAAAAATTATGGGATGCTGGTAGTAGCTTATAATTCAACTTTATGCAAAGACCCAGTAATGTTCTTTGAAAGATTTTGAGTGAATCAATCTCATCTTCATTCTGGTCCAACATGATGGTTTGTACAGCATCCATATCCTTGCTTGCTCTTTGGCCCTTGATTCTTTCCCCTACTTGCAGTGCACCTTGCCAAACCCTTAAGTCCAGAAGAGTGGACCCATTGGAAGATTTTTGGTTCTTGAAACAGTGCCATTCACCTTCTGCCCAGAACTGAAGTTTTGCACAACTTGCACTAACAAGTTTTTGCTTTTGTCAAACTAGCTTCACCACCCCCTTATCCATCCAAAGAGACACTGATCTGGAGAATTTGGCCACCCCAAGTATTGCCTAGATGACCTTGGCATTTTGACAAACACCCTGAGTGCATAGCCAGATTTGGCATGATTTCAAGTTTACATTGTGGACTTGAGCCCCTGACCTATCAACCATGTCCCTTGATCCCCTTGCTAACCCTAAACTAGTCTTGTTACTTGCCAGCCCCGCGCAAGCACTCTAGGCTACCCTGGCATTTTGTCGAACACGTCCCGGGCGTGCTCTGGGCACGCCCAAAGCATGCGTTTGGCACGCACGTGCGCCCGAGCCACCGCGTCTCGCCCCGCACCCGTTCCGTTCCTTGGCCAACAGCAGCTAGCACGCCAGGTACCCTCTTGCACCGCCACGCCACCCCGACCACCCCTGGCACCCCACAGCGCCACTACCAGGACTGCCGTGGCGGCTAGCTGATGGCCGCATGCAGGCCCCGGCAGTGTCGGCGCCACCCGAGCCACTCCCGCTCGCCAGCTCGCCCTGGAGCAGTGCCCTGCTCGTCCGCTAGCTCATGCCGCCATCCTCAGCCCCGCCACGTCCCCCTGCTACTACAGAACGTCGGTCGCCGGCGATCTTATCCCCACTGCCGCGGAACCGACCTCGTCGTGCTATAATAGGAAGCCCCGAGCTCGTCAAGCCCTCAAGGAACTTCCCTCACTCCCTCACTGACCCTCCCGTGGTAGTAGAAAGACCAGAGGGGTCGTCTTCTTCTTCTCCGGCAAACACAGCCGCCGCCGCTGTCTCGACCACTCCGGCACCACCAGGGCCTCCCCCTCTCCACTCTCTCCACCAGAGGCTCTCTCTTCCTCCCCTGAACCCTTCCCCCTGCTCGATTTTGATCAGGAACCACCGCAGCCCCAAAACCACTCTGCTCCCGAATGTCTCCTCCGCCGCGAAGCTCGCCGCCGGCAGCTCACTCCGTCCCCGCCGACCCAACGACCATCGGGAGGACCCCCCAGGTCTTGCGGATCAATCCCGACCCTCTGGAGCCCGTGGGGAGCCGCCGTTCGCCGGCGTTGATCGCCGTTGCCTTGCCGCCATTCGGGCAGAGGAAGAGGAGGGAGAGATGGACTGGTCAAACCTGACCAGTGGGCCCCCTGGACCCACTATCAGAGACCCAGCCCCGCCTCCATGTGTTTAAGTGGAAGCACAAACCCGCGAGTACGTCTCCCCTGTTAAAAGACGTATTCTGCCCGAAACATTTTCCTTTTTTCTGTTTTATTTTAAAATCAGATTTTGACCAGGACTTTGACTGGCTATAACTTTTTAATTATAACTCCGAATGAATTGATTCTTTTTCCTACATTTCTCAAATTCTGTCTAGTTTATTTTAAGATTTATTTGAAAAAAAAATCAAACAACTTTTTAGTGTTGTTTTGAAATTGTGTGTTAATTCCAATATTTTCAAAATAGGATTTTTGGCGAAGGAGAAAGCTTTCAAAAAGTTTTGGAGAGCACCCCCACCTCTCCACACCTTGATGGCAAGCATTCTGAACCACGGCACAATATTTTTGGTGTGTTAGTTGACATGTCTATAACACCACATTATTTCGGGAAACTTGTTATTTCATGTGATATGATCATTTGCATGGATGCATGTTAATGTTTTTCTTGCTGTTGGAAATGAATATGCATGTGATGGTAATCATCCTCATATGCCTTGCATGCATGCCAGAAAGGAATCCGGGAAAGCCTCTGCCTTGGGTAGGCGTGAGCTTGTCGCCGGTCTCCGTTGGGACGGTTATGTCCGGTATGGCATAGTAAGGTAAAATGAGCGGTTACTCAGTTAACTGAAATATTTTTCGTTATACATATCATGCAGGGAATACTTAAGCCTCCTGAGTCGGCCGTAGATCGTGTCTTGTTCCAGTAACCCCCATACTTGTTTCGTGCTACCACTTGTCCCTGCCGTAGGTAGGGTATGGTTCAGTAAGTTGTCAACCCTTGTCTTGGCACACACCGTATAGAGAGGCCATGGTAGAAGATACCGGCTGCATCCGGTAGGCATGCCACCTGGTCCGGGAGCATGGGTGTTTTCCAATTGGGACCGAGAGGGGGGAACCCCTTAGAGCGCGCGATAGAAATTTGATCCCATGCTACGCGAGGTTGTAGCCTCCCCACTTAGAGTTTTGCTTAACAAGTGTCGTGGGTGATTCCAGACATGAGTAAAGTTAAGCTGGTGTGTGCAAGTCAGGCGTGTTTTCGACTAAAAGACCGTAGACGGAATTAGTCCCGATGGACTAAAGAAATCCGTTACTCGTGGGTAAAGAGTACACCCTCTGCAGAGATATTAAACCTATTAGGAAAGATGTTTCCATTGTTAAGGACTATAGTCTGGGTCTGGTCAAGTGTCGGTCTTAGTGTCGGTCTTCGGAGGAGAAACTACTAAATCAGAACATGGCTCATGACTTGTGACTTGTGCTGCTATAATGATTATGATTATTGTTATTATTATGGACTAACCCATTATATTATTGAGTATCCCTGGGACAGATTCTACCTCCTGGATATTCAATGTGATTATTTATTTTATAACCCCTTTATGTGGCGTCGCACAGACGCCCGACTATGGCATGCTTGTTAATTATTTACTTTATAAGCCCTTTATGTGGCGTCGCACAAACGCCCGACTGTGGCATGCTTGTCATTTATTTCATAAGCCCTTTATGTGGCGTCGCACAGACGCCCGACTGTGGCATACTTGTTATTTATTTACCTTATAAGCCCTTTATGCGGTGTCGCTCAGACGCCCGACTGAGGCATGCTTCTTATTATGATCCCTTCGAGGCGTCGCTTCAGACACCCGATCGGCGCATATTACTTCCACCCCATTATTGCATATTCACGTGGCACATAAATAACCTGCTTGCATGCATCAGAGATTTTATTTTATGACTGACGATGTGATCATAGAATATTTTCAGCGCATGATTATCATTTATATATTATACCCGTGTTCATAATGTTTGCGAGTACATTCAAAGAACTTACTGGCTTGTCCCTGGCTATTGTCTTGGCTAGATTTCTTGCATGGAGAGGAGCGTTGCGATGACAGCCCCGGAACCTAAGTAATGGTTATAGCAGCCTCGCGAAGATAGGAGTTAACCTGGTCAGCTGTTCCTGTAGGAAATGGAGTTCCATAGACACTGATGATCCACAAACCGCTTCCGCCATCAACCACTAGAAACCATTTGTTGTACTCCCAGCCAGAATGGTCTTGTACTACATATTTTTTTGTATTTTGCTTGGAATTTCTGTATCAAGTTGGTGCCTTATCAGCTAACAGTAATCCTGGGGCTGCTGAGCACAACGGCCATTTTCTGGAAATTAATACCCGGAAAACCGGTCGTGACAAAAATCCATTCAAAAGAAATACTCAGGGCCCGTCCAATTTGGACCGAATACTCGATCGCTGGTGCCAGATACACGGCACCCCCGAAAAACCAACCAACCACACCAACAGGGATTGCTGGGTGTTCAAATAGGCAGGCAAGTTAAATGCCGAAAACAATGACAAGGGGCTGCATAGCGATGACGAGGAGGAGCCCCGGCTGCTGAACAATAGAGGACAGAAGGTTTCCCCCCACAAGTGCGGACGGTGAACATGATATACGCAACCCACATACCCAAAAGGGAGCGGAAGCGTGGACTAAGGGACGTATACGCGATGGAGCCAGTCGCCCCAAAGTTCAACCTGTGGTCCTCCTGCCCGATCACTTTTGATCAAAGGGACCACCCCACTAGCATCCGCCATGGCGGATTTGCTGCATTGGTTCTAGACCCAATCATTAACGCATTCCACCTCAAAAGAGACCTGATGGACAGCGGCAGCAGCCTGAACTTGCTTTATCAGGATACAGTGCGCAAAATGGGCATAGACCCCTCAAGGATTAAACCCACAAAGACAACCTTTAAAGGCGTCATACCAGGTGTAGAGGCCAACTATACAGGCTCAGTTACACTTGAAGTGGTCCTCGGATCCCCGGATAACTTCCGAAGCGAGGAGTTAATCTTCGACATAGTCCCATTCCGTAGTGGCTATCACGCACTACTCGGACGAACCGCATTCGCAAAGTTCAATGCGGTGCCACACTACGCATATCTAAATTTCAAGATGCCAGGCCCTCGAGGTGTAATTACGGTCAATGGTGCAAAGCAGCCTCTCAAGGCAATTCTCGAATCCGGCTATTAAACTTCCAGACAACATCAAGCACGCCCGGAGTAACCTACAACAAGACCACCTGGAACGATCCGAGCACGCGTAGCAATTCGGCCCCAACCCTAGCCCTCGCAAAATTGCGAAACCAGTACTGCGCGTACATAATTACGCTTTGGAAATACCATGGGCATAGGGGGAGGGGAACTACCACGGCATGCCCAGAATGCGGCTCAACCGCACTAGGGGCTCCCAATTGGGTCATTCTTTTTTTCTTTCTTACTTTCAGGACTCCGTTCTCCAGAAGCCCTGTCCGGCATTAGAATTGCCGAACACACGATGCAACAGCCAGGGAAGCAGAAATCTACGTCGAGTGTCCAGGTGGTCTCTATTACGAGCAGTATACCTGTTTTACATACCATCCCACAGCTTACCCCTGGAGGGGGACATGTCAAAAAGTCCCGTCCCTTGCTTATCGCAGTATTTGTATCGTTCTACCTTTACTGGAGCCCTTTTGAATAAACAATACATAGCTTCTGCCTATTATTGCATTCCTTTTTCTATCTATATATGTTCAGTTATGATGTTGTGCAACCGTACACTTTGGTACGACCAATACACCAGGGGCTTATGTACCCCAAAATATGGTGTGATAAGTCCGAACACTTTAACAAGTATGGCACCCCGAACTTATAGCATTATATGCATCGGCTCCGAATCATGTCTTGGGTCAATAGTTGGGTTTGCCCGGCTCCCATGTTTTGGTAGCTTACATTCCGTTATATCGGCTAAGGTAGCGCTGGGAGAAGCACTGCGATTGTGCCCCGGTTGAGCTGGGTTAAGCACCTTAGTGGAGAAAGCTAAAACTGACCGTCATGATAGGGCGAGAGCCGGTCGCTGTTCGAGAGGTTTTCGAGTCCCTAAAGACTTATGCCGCTTAGAGTGAGGATTCGGCATTGTCCGGCCTAGGCGTCGATAGCGCCCCGAACTCGGTCTTCCAAATACTAGGGGCTTCGCCAAAATTTAAAATTATAGAATTCTATGGCTAAGTGAGAGTGTTCAAGCATTATAGTCCGGTTGCCTTGTTAGTTGCGTTGAGCGCCTCCCTCGAAGGACCCAAGAATGGGAACAAGAGCGCACAAGTTTATCCCGAACACCCCAGCACTCGTGGCATGGGGGCTGAAGCCAACAACTCGCCATCTCTTAAAATTTAATAAACGGCCGCACAGAAGGTAATATCTTATCTTATATCTTATATTTACTAATTGGAGGCACCTTTCGAGTCTTTATGTTAATCCACATGAGCAACATTAATGTAGACATCAGATTTAAAATTTAATGGTCAAGATCTATTAGAAAAGCGTACAAGATTTTTAATATAAAAACAGAACGTACAACCAACATGTACATCGAAGAGCCCTCAACGGTCACGTTAAGTTTTAACCACTAGAAAATCCTTGTGCCTTCTCCCTTTACGATTGAGAAAAAAAACATACAATGAGTTTCCTCAAGCCTCACGTTAGAGTAGGAGTCCACGTCCCACTTCCCGTGCACAAAAAAAACCACGGGCTGCCTCCTTTTGGGATGGAAAAAAGGCACGTACAATGAGAACTCCACGAGCCCCATGACGCAAAGAAAAAAATTCCACAAGCCCCACGTCATATTAATATTCCACGTCCCAGTTCCCACAGAAAAAACATACATATTTCTTAGAAATAATAAAAACGACACATAAAAATAAATACTCCTCGAGTAGTTTCCACTGAAAAATCGTACATATTTCTTAGAAAAATTAAAAAGGACATGGAAAAAAGTACTCCTCGAGCATCATGTTCTAAAAGGACAGAGTGAACACCTGATTGGAAAAGTAATTTTTAACCTACCTTGCCAAATGATGACCCATAATATATAAATTTACTATGTGAAATCACCTATATTGTAATGTAACTAGGCAAATATACATAAATTATCACACACACGAAACTCATTTATGAAAATAACCTGTTATTTATTATGGCCATTTAAAATAGAAATATTCCCTAACCACATATATTAAAATTTAATCTTATTGGGAAAAAATTCAAGTATCACCACATACTCCACTGTTTAATTTAATACATGATAGATCCATTCTTGATGAAGTATAAGAATTTCGTTAATAATAAAGTTAAAGGATGACTACTGCCCGATGCACTAAGAAAGAACGGAGATTTCGTAAATGATATAATTAATAATGGTATATATGTACACAGCCCACGAAAAACCGATAGAAGATGTAATTTTTTTAAAGAAAACAATTCGGTTAGCTTAAAAGTATACATGTGGATATCTCAATAGATTTGTAAGTATATACTATGACTGATTTTTGTCTGCCTACTAAACGTATTCTGTCAATCCATCATCAAGTATTATTCAAATATTATTGAAACACAGGAGATTAAGGTGAAGGAAAACAAACCTAAGGTCAATGGACGATGACGTACTCAGGGAAGTTGTTGTCATTAATCCTGTGCAAATCTCTACTCCTAGTGGACGAATTGGTTGAATAGTCCCCCCCACTTTCAACCGGTTTATTTTCAACCGGTTTATTTTCAACCGGTTTTTCTTCATCCCACCTCCCACCAGCCCCTCCCACCGGTTTTTCTCTTTTCTCGTCTGACCGGCAATATACAACATATTTATGGTAATCAATCATAATTAATTCACGTATAGTAATAAATCAATCCAGGTATGGTAAGGTCATAACTCAGGAAATTTTGAATATGGTAATTATATGGTAATAAATTTAAATTACCCCAAAGGCTATCAATCCAGGTATGGTAAGGCCATAACTCAGGAAATATCGAACATGGTAATAAATTTAAATTACCACCAGGTATGGTAAGGCTATCCACGTGTAGACCGGCAATACCCAACGTATTTATGGTAATCAATCATAATTAATCCACGTATAGTAATTCTCTACTCCTAATGGACGAATTGGTTGAATAGTCCCCCCCCCCCACTTTCAACCGGTTTATTTTCAACCGGTTTATTTTCAACCGGTTTTTCTTCGTCCCACCTCCCACCAGCCCCTCCCACCGGTTTTTCTCTTTTCTCGTCTGACCGGCAATACCCAACGTATTTATGGTAATCAATCATAATTAATCCACGTATAGTAATAAATTAATCCAAGTATGGTAAGGTCATAACTCAGGAAATTTTGAATATGGTAATTATATGGTAATAAATTTAAATTACCCCAAAGGCTATCAATCCAGGTATGGTAAGGCCATAACTCGGGAAATATCGAATATGGTAATAAATTTAAATTACCACCAGGTATGGTAAGGCTATCCACGTATAGACCGGCAATACCCAACGTATTTATGATAATCAATCATAATTAATCCACATATAGTAATAAATCAATCCAGGTATGGTAAGGTCATAACTCAGGAAATTTCGAATATGGTAATAAATTTAAATTACCCCAAAGGCTATCAATCCAGGTATGGTAAGGCCATAACTCGGGAAATATCGAATATGGTAATAAATTTAAATTACCACCAGGTATGGTAAGGCTATCCACGTATAGACCGGCAATACCCATCGTATTTATGGTAATCAATCATAATTAATCCACGTATAGTAATAAATCAATCCAGGTATGGTAAGGTCATAACTCAGGAAATTTTGAATATGGTAATTATATGGTAATAAATTTAAATTACCCCAAAGGCTATCGATCCAGGTATGGTAAGGCCATAACTCGGGAAATATCGAATATGGTAATTAATTTAAATTACCACCAGGTATGGTAAGGCTATCCATGTATAGTAATAAATCATATAGTAGTAAATCATAATTAATCCACGTATAGTAATAAATCAATCCAGGTATGGTAAGGTCATAACTCAGGAAATTTTGAATATGGTAATTATATGGTAATAAATTTAAATTACCCCAAAGGCTATCAATCCAGGTATGGTAAGGCCATAACTCGGGAAATATCGAATATGGTAATAAATTTAAATTAGCACCAGGTATGGTAAGGCTATCGATCCAGGTATGGCACGCCCTCACCTGATCACCTATCACAATCTCCAGCCCCACGCAAGCACCAAAGAACCCACCCGGCACCAAACGCAGCTCCTCTCGATCCCCTCGAGTAAACGCCGCCGCCATCATGCGATCTTCCTGACGCAGACGCCGTCGCCGCCTCCTTCCCACCTACGGCGTCCCCCACATCCATGGTGACGGCGCTCGCGTCCTACACTGACCCTCCGCCTCATATAGGTTGGTCGTTGATGGAGTGGGATGTGCTGCTGCGGTTTGGGGAGGCGTAATCACGATCTGGTTGGGATCTCACTGTGGACTCGTTCTCTGCGATGAAGGATAGCGCTGCCTCCCTGGCAAATGGGATCGGAGGAAGGGGCTCTACGTCGTGAATGTCGGCGAGGCATCGGCCGAAGGCGAGCCCGACGGTGAGCACGGGTGTTCGTCCCATGAAATAGGCGGCCACGGAGGGCGGATCTGAGGCCACCCCAATCGCCGGTGGCCCATCCTCCCATCGCTCATCGCCTCCATTCTCTCTCTCCTCTAAATCTTTGTCGCCCCTGCCTGGTTCTGGTCGACGCCATCCGGCTCTCGCATCGACCACCACCAGCACGGCTGCGGACGAGGCGCAACCGCAGACGCCACCGCCGCCATCCTCATCCACCTCCTCCACCATCCTTCCCAGCCATCGTCGGGGGTACCCGCCATCTGCGCTCTAACCCACCCGCTCCCTCCTATCCCCACCCCCTACCTGCCAGCCCCGTGACCCATCGCACAGATGGCAGGTACAGCGACCTCCTCCCCAGCGGATCCGGCCTCCTCCGATGGAGATCCATCCTAGGCACCGCCTTATTCTCATGCGTGCACGTCTATATCAACGTCTCATTCCACATCACTTTGCAAGGTATGTGCTTGATTGTTCCGAACTGGATCGATGGATTGTGCAAGGTTATATTTACGTTTATTAGAGAAGGTTCTTTACTTTTTATAGGAAAACACAAAATGTTGCGATGTAGAGTCTAGGTGGTGGGCCTCCTTGATCCACTTGGTGGATGAGGGCGACTCCGGTCCTGGCACTCATAGTGCCAGTGATCCAAAAATCATAGGGCCTGGATATAGCTCTAGCAGACGTATGCGGCTTGCGCATCGAGCTTGGTCGTGTCGAGCATGGAGATAGGCGAGTTCTAGACCAAGAGCTGGTACAGAGATAGGCGAGTTGTAGACAAGAGCTGGTGGGCAGCAAGAAACGCATGCACACCAAAGAACAAATCTGAGTCACATGCCTACTTCTATTTGTTTCTACAAAGAGCGGCTAGCTTAGATCTTAGACCAGTCGGTCACTGTCGAGGTCGCCAAGGTGATCTTACACCACCACCGTGGGGATTTCTCATGATTTTATGTAGGCAAGCCGCAAGCGGTGGTGGTGATTGGCTGGGTGGTGTCGCTGCCTTGGGAAGAGACGAAGTGATGGTAAAAGTAAGCAGGATCCGATGATTCTTCCGTGGGGATAGCCAAAGTCAAAATGTCGACTACAGACTCATCGCAGACTTGCAGTGAACCTGGATGCGGCGAGCCTGATTTGTGGATCGATGGCGGGTCTTGACTTTGTTAGGCTGGGATTGGATGGTTGCGGAGGGTGGTGTGCTTGGTTGGGTTCCCATGGAAGAATGTGGCCTCCTCGTGGATCTGGTCTCCTCGTGAATGTGGCCTACAGTGCCCATCCTAGAGAACATTGTGTCCCTAGCTCCCTCGAGGAGCAAGGACAGTGCAAGCGGCAGCAGGGGGTAGGGGTAGATGTGGGGAGGGATGTCGGCGGCTGCTCGAGGTCATCATGATGAAACCCTTGACGTCCCATCTTTATCAATGGAAGTGGAACAGCACGAAGTCGAGATTGGATAGGAGTTAGAGTTCTTTTTGGCACCGATCGGTTCCCCACTTTAGAGATGTATTTTTTTTGCGTGCGAGCAAACAGTGGGTTGATTCTAAAAGGGATAGGCACTTTTCAACAGAAGTGCATGACGGACCAAAAATATGACCTCATTTTATTCGTTTGATAGATATCGTATTATTCGTTGTTGTTCGTTCGGTGAAATTTCCTAATATTTGATTGTTATGTTTCTAATTAGAGCACCCCATAATCACCCAATATGAGGGGATGATAAATGAAAGATACTGATTGTAAATTTTGAAGAGCCCGTGGCAACGCACGGGCGTTATACCAGTAACTCTTACTGTTAAAAAAAATTATTGCTCCAAAATTGAATAGTTTTACACAAGTGCTAAGCAGTTACAAATAAATTAATCCCAATTACTTTTCAGGGTTAATTCAAGCAAATGGCCGTGTACCCTTATCCGTGTATGTTACCAAAATGTGCCTAATCTTGATGCTGATACAAGGGTGTACAGTCAATTTATTAATTTGGCAAAAAAGGCTCGACCTACTGAAACGTATTAAAATTTCTTCCCTATCATCATATGTGTCCAGAAATGTTTATATTATTTGTCAAAAATCCATTGTAGTTGACAATGTCATTGTAAGAGAATATTCTATTGCAAACTTCAGTATAAAACTAATCAAAGTACTAAAATATACATCTACATATTTGTAACAGCCGCGAACTGGACATCATTTAAAATATCAAGAGTATCCATTCTAGACTAATATAATCACCATTTTAGTAAAAAAAAAGTTAACATGTGCATTAAATTCTATCACAATATAGATTATATACTATTCTATGAAAGTGCATAATAATATTAGGATAGACAATTTTCTAGCCCGTGCAGACGCACGGGTTGATGACTAGTATTTACTAAATGTAGGCATCTTTCGAGTCTTTATGTTAATCCACATCAGCAACATTAAGATAGCCATCAGATTTAAAATTTAATGGTCAAGATCTATTAGAAGAGCGTACAAGATTTTTAATATAAAAACAGAACGTACAACCAACATGTACATCGAAGAGCCCTCAACAGTCACGTTAAGTTTTAACCACTAGAAAATCCTTGTGCCTTCTCCCTTTACGATTGAGAAAAAAACATACAATGAGTTTCCTCAAGCCTCACGTTAGAGTAGGAGTCCACGTCCCACTTCCCGTGCACAAAAAAAAAAAACCACGGGCCGCCTCCTTTTGGGATGGAAAAAAGACACGTACAATGAGAACTCCACGAGCCCCACGACGCAAAGAAAAAAATTCCACAAGCCCCACGTCATATTAATATTCCACGTCCCAGTTCCCACAGAAAAAACATACATATTTCTTAGAAATAATAAAAAGGACACATAAAAATAAATACTCCTCGAGTAGTTTCCACTGAAAAATCGTACATATTTCTTAGAAAAATTAAAAAGGACGTGGAGAAAAGTACTCCTCGAGCATCATGTTCTAAAAAGAAAGAGTGAACACATGATTGGAAAAGTAATTTTTAACCTACCTTGCCAAATGATGACCCATAATATATAAATTTACTATGTGAAATCACCTATATTGTAATGTAACTAGGCAAATTTACATAAATTATCACACACACGAAACTCATTTATGAAAATAACCTGTTATTTATTATGGCTATTTAAAATAGAAATATTCCCTAACCACATATATTAAAATTTAATCTTATTGGGTAAAAAAAATTCAAGTATCACCACATACTCCACTGTTTAATTTAATACATGATAGATCCATTCTTGATGAACTATAAGAATTTCGTTAATAATAAAGTTAAAGGATGACTACTGCCCAATGCACTAAGAAAGAACGGAGATTTCGTAAATGATATAATTAATAATGGTATATATGTACACAGCCCATGAAAAACCGATAGAAGATGTAATTTTTTTAATGAAAGCAATTCGGTTAGCTTAAAAGTATACATGTGGATATCTCACTAGATTTGTAAGTATATACTATGACTGATTTTTGTCTGCCTACTAAACGTATTCTGTCAATCCATCATCAAGTGTTATTAAAATATTATTGAAACACAGGAGATTAAGGTGAAGGAAAACAAACCTAAGGTCAATGGACGATGACGTACTCAGGGAAGTTGTTGTCATTAATCCTGTGCAAATAACTCTTATTGTTCAAAAAAAAATTTATTGCTCCACAATTGAATAGTTTTACACAAGTGCTAAGCAGTTACAAATAAATTAATGCCAAGTACTTTTCAGGGTTAATTCAAGCAAATGGCCGTGTACCCTTATCAGTGTATGTTGCCAAAATGTGCCTAATCTTGATGCTGATACAAGGGTGTACAGTCAATTTATTAATTTGGCAAAAAAGGCTCGACCAACTGAAACGTATTAAAATTTCTTCCCTATCATCATATGTCTCCAGAAATGTTTATATTATTTGTCAAAAATCCATTGTAGTTAACAATGTCATTGTAAGAGAATATTCTATTGCAAACTTCAGTATAAAACTAATCAGAGTACTAAAATATACATCTACATATTTGTAACAGCCGCGAACTGGACATCATTTAAAATATCAAGAGTATCCATTCTAGACTAATATAATCACCCTTTTAGTAAAAAAAGTTAACATGTGCATTAAATTCTATCACAATATAGATTATATACTATTCTATGAAAGTGCATAATAATATTAGGATAGACAATTTTCTTGCCCGTGCAGACGCACAGGTTGATGACTAGTTTTAAATTAACAAGCGTTGCTTAGCGCATATGAACAAGTTTTCAGCGTACAGGATAACAAATGCGAGTTTACTCAAAAATTACATCTTTGGAGCATTGACCCGCTATAAGGCTGGCACCCTACATGACGCCCTCATAATACATCTGGGGCTTGCGATACTCCTTGCCCGGCGGTGGTCTGTCCTTCACAAGATTCTCAGCGTCCATCTTGCCCCAGTGCACTTTAGCATGGGCAAGGACCCTACGGGCTCCCTCGATGCAGACGGAGCGCTTGACGACTTCAATCCATGGACAGGCGTCCACCAGCCGCCGCACCAGTCCGAAGTAGCTCCCAGGCATGGCTTCTTTAGGCCACAGCCGAACTATGAGGCCCTTCATGGCCTGTTCGGCCACCTTATGGAGCTCGACCAGCTGCTTCAGCTTGTCGCTCAAGGGCACCGGGTGTCCGGCCTCAGCATACTGAGACCAGAACACCTTCTCCGTCGAGCTCCCCTCCTCGGCTCGGTAGAATGCGGCAGCATCAGACACACTACGGGGCAGATCTGCGAATGCTCCTGGAGAGCTCTGGATTCGGGTAAGTAACAGATAATTCACTTTCACGTGATTGCTTTGCATAAAGAATGCCTTACCCACCGCTATCTTCTTCATTGCCTCAATTTCCTGGAGGAATTTTTGGGCTTCGGCCTTGGCGGCTTTGGCGCTCTCGAGGGCCGAGGCGAGCTCGGACTCTCGAGTCTTTGAGTCATGCTCCAAACTCTCATGTTTTTTCCACGAGAGCCTGGAGCTCTTGCCGAACCTCCGCCACCCGTGCCTCCTGCTTCTCTCGCTCGGTGCGCTCCGCGGCCGCATTGCTTTCGGCCTGGGACACCACCTCCTTCAGGGTCGCCACCTCGTTCGTGGCCCCTGCAATACTCACGTTAGTCCTATCTTTTTTGCAACCACATCTTTTATATACTCCCATAAGGTATTACTTACCTTCCTTGTCCTCGAGCTGCTTTTTGGCAAGGCTGAGATCGTTCTCGGACCGCTCGAGGCTGTGCTTCAATGCATTGACCTCTGCAGTCAGTGCGGCAGAGGTCAGCAGCGCAGCCTGCATTCCCATATTGACATACTTATGTTAGACTCCTGCGTATATCTTTTAGATCCTCAGTTCGGCTTTTCTTTCTGAACACCAAACTGAGCATCAGGGGCTACTGCCTATGCGTTAATATTCTTACATATCTTAAATTCTTACATATCTTTAATACTTACCTCGCTCTTGGCGGACTGAACTTTCTGGATCACCACACTCATAACAGTGCGGTGCTCCTCCTCGATGGAGGTGCCCTTGAGCGCCTCCAGCAAATTATCCTGTGCCTCCGGTTCGATAGAGGTCTCCAGCGTCGCAGTCTTGCCCTTCTTACGAAGGGGCCGCCTGCCGGACTTCGGAACCACTGAAGGTTCCGGTACGGAGTCCGGCCAAGGGCCGGACTTAGAGCCCTTTGGGGTTCCACCCCCTTCGCGCCTAGAGTCTGGGAGGTTGCCTTGCGGTGCCTCTTGGACCACCTCCTCCTAGCCGGGCTCCTTTCGGGACCCCACCTCTGCGTCATCAGCGGCGCGAGGAGAGGAGGAGGCCGGAAGTGAAGTGCTATTCACATCCACGAATCCAGGGAGCCGCTCGACGAAGCGTCGAGCCCGTCCTTGGGCGGGCTACATGGTTATATTCGGCGTTAGAAGATACTATGCGACAAATGAAAAACCATGAGTTACTCTGGTATCCGGACACTTACGACTTCACCAGGGGCTTGGCCCTTGATGGCCACTCCTCTTCGCCATCGTCGGCGTTGGTGGAGTAGTCCGGAGGGAGGGTCCTTCCCTTCTTGGACCCTCCGGCCTCCCCAGTTGGGGCGGCCTTCCTTTTCTTCTCTCCCCCCGCTGGGGGAGAGGCTTCTTTTTCCTCCTCCTCGTTTTCACGGGAGGATTCCGCCTCGGAGTCATCGGACGAGGAGTCCGACAACACCTGGTGCCGGGAACTCCTTCGAGTTCCTGTGGCCTTCTTCTTGGCCTTCTTGTCCGGCACCACGTAAGGTGCCGGAACCAGCAGCCCCGTCAAGCGGGCATCCGCTGGGTCATCTGGCATGGGGGCCGGACAGTTAACCTGCCCGGACGTATTCTGCCAATCCTGTCAAAGGTAAGGAAGTTTAGATCCCGCATAGAGTCAAACTATGAAAAGCAAGAGTCCCGTAAAGGGTAAAATAGCTTACCTCGCTAGCTTGACGCTGCGAGCTAAATCCGCGGTCTTCGGTAGAGGATGAGGGAGCCTCGGTGCCCTTGAACAGCGCCTTCCAGGCATCTTCATACGTAGTGTCGAAGAGCCTGCTCAAGGTTTGGTGTTGTGCCGGATCAAACTCCCACAAGTTGAAGGCCCGTTGTTGGCATGGGAGGTTCCGGCGGATGAGCATGACCTGGACTATGTTGACAAGCCTGAGATTCTTGTTCACCAGGTTTTGGATGCAGGTTTGGAGCCCGGTCAGCTCTTCCGAATTACCCCACGTCAGGCCTGTCTCTTTCCAAGAGGTGAGCCGTGTAGGGAAGCCAGATCGGAATTCGGGGGCCGCCGCCCATTTAGGGACGCGCGGCTCGGTGATGTAGAACCACCCCGATTGCCACCCCTTTACGGTCTCCACAAAGGAGCCCTCGAGCCACAGGATGTTGGCCATCTTGCTCGCCATGGCACCTCCGCACTCCGCTTGGCGGCCGCCCACTACCTTCGGCTTGACATTAAAGATCTTCAGCCATAAGCCGAAGTGAGGCTGGATGCAGAGGAAGGCCTCGCACACGACGATGAACGGCGAGATGTTGAGGACGAAATTTGGGGCCAGATCGTGGAAATCTAGGTCATAGTAGAACATGAGCCCCCGGACAAATGCGTGAAGTGGAAAACCTAGTCCGCGGAGGAAGTGGGTGAGGAACACCACCCTCTCATGGGGCCTGGGGGTGGGGATGAGCTGGCCCTTATCGGGGAGCCGATGCACAGTGTCGCTGGACAAGTATTCGGCCTTCCGCAGCTTTTTGATTTGCCCCTCCGTGAGGGAGGAAACCATCCACTTGCCTCCCACTCCGGCCATGGCTGGAGAAGGTTGAGGTGGGATGTGCGGACTTGGGCGCTAGAGCTCGAGTGCGCGGAAATGGATGAGCAAAGGAGGAAGAAGGCGTAGGTGAAAAGGTGGATCCTTATCCCCTTATATGGACGGACAAAGCTATGCGTCCCCACCAGCCTGGTAAAACTCGCTTATCTCCCAAGCGCCGTAATCAATGGCGCGGTTGGGTTACCCATGCCCGTATTGATCAGAATCCCGGAATAAAGGGACACGATCTCTGCTTTGACAAGACGTGCCAAGGAAATCGCCTCGCTAAACGCGCTGAGGTGGGGTAGTAAAAACGATTCGAATAAAAGGCCTGGTCGTGGTGTGATGTCACGCTGCGGAATACGTCAGCAGATTTGTGTAAATATTATTCTCTCTACGGTGGTATGTGGAACTTATTTTGCAGAGCCGGACACTATCCTTGTGTTCAAAATCTTCTATGAAGTATTCGGAGGAGGAACCCGCCTTGCAATGCTGAAGACAATATGCGCGCCGGACTCATCGTCATTGAAGCCTGGTTCAGGGGCTACTGAGGGAGTCCTGGATCAGGGGGTGTCCAGATAGCCGAACTATCACCTTTGGCCGGACTCCTGGACTATGAAGATACAAGATTGAAGACTTCGTACCGTGTTCGGCTGGGACTTTCCTTGGTGTGGAACGCAAGCTTGGCGATACAGATATGTAGATCTCCTACCATTGTAACCGACTCTGTGTAACCCTAACCCCATCCGGTGCCTCTAGGGTTTAGCCTCTCTGATCTCGTGGTAGATCTACTCTTGTACTACCCATATCATCAATATTAATCAAGCAGGAGTAGGGTTTTACCTCCATCGAGAGGGCCCGAACCAGGGTAAAAACATCGTGTCCCTTGTCTCCTGTTACCATCCGCCTAGACGCATAGTTCGGGACCCCCTACCCGAGATCCGCCGGTTTTGACACCAACAGGGACCGTGGCGCTTCGCACTTGCCCCTTCGCTTCTCTGCTAAGCCAAGTCCGTGCGCGCCTCGGGCCCGGGGGTCCCCAGACTAGCCTGCCTGCGGCCTGCAGCGTGGCTCGAGGGGGGGCCCAGTGCAGCCCAGCTTCATCAGCTCAAGCTCAAGACCCTCGCGAGGGGCCAAGCCTCGCGGGGCGGATGACAGAAAGCTTCCTCGGGAGCAGCCTCATCAGGTAGGCTCGCGAGGAGGCGGAGAGGTCAAGGCAGGGCACCTTGCGAGGAGCCCGTGACGCAAGCCATGACGATCGAGACCAGGCGGGCGCCGGCCTGCGCAGTGTCCTTGTTTCCCCTTTGGTGCAAGGGGGCTAAGCACAAGCCAGGGCATCAGGCAAAGGTTACCGTTTCGGTGCAACAAGACCAAGACCAGAAGAACGGCAGGATGGATGTCATCGTGGAGCCCAGGACGGCGTCACCGCCAGAGTCTTTGGCAGTCGAAGACCAACTTTAGTCAGGATAAGTGTACTAGATGTTCCCCTTCAAAATGGCCAATTGTTTGCGCCCTTCCCTCTCATTATTTGGGAAGAGGCCCAGGGCCTCCCTCTATAAATAGGACAAGCCACCACAGTAGAGAGATGGGATCCAGATTGTGCATAGACTAGAGAGAGGTGACTGAACTCACCCAAGCAGTTCATCGCACCAGCTCAAGAACAGCCCCTCGCGAGGCTGTTCTCCCTTCGTATTGTTCATCATCAGCCCCTGAGGCAATCCATCACACCACACACTGGAGTAGGGTATTACACCACAATGGTGGCCTGAACCAGTATAAACCTCGTGTCCCTTGTGTGTTCTTCTTTCTAGCCTAGATTCCTTGCGAGGCTTCGAGGCATGAGTTGGTAGGGGAAAGATCTCCGTGCACACCCCAGAGTTCGAACCCCAGGGGTCTGCCGGAACCCTAAATCCGACATTTCTGCGTGCAGTGGGCGCACGAAGAGGGATGGAGAGTATGGTTTCGCTGCAAGCTAGCTCTTGCCGCTCCGCCTTGGACCTGCGCAGGGCACCTCGCGAGGAGCCCGTGATGCAAGCCACGACGATCGAGACCAGGCGAGCGCCGGCCTGTGCAATGTCCTTGTTTCCCCTTTGGTGCAAGGGGGGCAAGCACAGGCCAAGGCATCAGGCAAAGGTTACCGTTTCGGTGCAACAAGACCAAGACCAGCAGAACGGCAGGATGGAAGTCATCGTGGAGCCCAAGAAGGCGTCACCGCCAGAGTCTTTGGCAGTCAAAGACCAACTTTAGTTAGGATAAGTGAGGGAGTCCTGGATTAGGGGGTGTCCGGATAGCCGAACTATCACCTTTGGCCGGACTCCTGGACTATGAAGATACAAGATAGAAGACTTCGTCCCGTGTCCGGATGGGACTTTCCTTGGCGTGGAAGGCAAGCTTGGCGATACGGATATGTAGATCTCCTACCATTGTAACCGACTCTGTGTAACCCTAACCCTATCCGGTGCCTCTAGGGTTTAGCCTCTCTGATCTCGTGGTAGATCTACTATTGTACTAGCCATATCATCAATATTAATCAAGCAGGAGTAGTGTTTTACATCCATCGGGAGGGCCCGAACGAGGGTAAAAACATCGTGTCCCTTGTCTCCTGTTACCATCCGCCTAGACGCACAGTTCGGGAACCCCTACCCGAGATCCGCCAGTTTTGACACCGACAGGACATGGCGCGCGACTTGACCTTCGCTTCTCGCTAAGCCAAGTCCGGCGCGCTTTGGGCCTGAGGCTCTGTCGGCATTCGGGAACGGGGTCCCCAGACATGCTCGCTGCGGCTGCGGCGTGGCTCAAGTGGGGCCAGTGCAGCCCAGCTTCATCACTCAAGCTCAAGACCTCGCAGGGGCCAAGATTCATGGGCGGACGACAGAAAGCTTCCTCGGGAGCAGCCTCATCAAGCAGGCTCGCGAGGAGGTGGAGAGATCAAGGCAGGGCACCTCGCGAGGAGCCCGTGACGCAAGCCATGACGACGAGACCAAGTGGCGCCGCCTCAAGAAGGTCCTTGCTTCCCTTTGGTGCAAGGGGTAAGCCTGAGCCCAGGCATCGAGCAATGGTTACCGTTTCGGTGCAACAAGACCAAGACCAGAAGAACGGCAGGATCGAAATCATCATGGAGCCCAGGACGGTGTCACCGCCAGAGTCTTTGGCAGTCGAAGACCAACTTTAGTCAGGATAAGTGTACTAGATGTTCCCCTTCAAAATGGCCAATTGTTTGCGCCCTTCCCTCTCATTATTTGGGAAGAGGCCCAGGGCCTCCCTCTATAAATAGGACTAGCCACCACAGTAAAGAGATGGGATCCAGATTGCGCATAGACTAGAGAGAGGCGACTGAACTCGCCCAAGCAGTTCATCGCACAAGCTCAAGAACAGCCCCTCGCGAGGCTGTTCTCCCTTTGTATTGTTCATCATCAGCCCCTGAGGCAATCCCCCACACCACACACTGGAGTACGGTATTACACCACAACGGTGGCATGAACCAGTATAAACCTTGTGTCCCTTGTGTGTTCTTCTTTCTAGCATAGATTCCTTGCGAGGCTTCGAGACGTGAGATGGTAGGAGAAAGATCTCCGTGCGCACCCCAGAGTTTGAACCCCAGGGGTCTGCCGGAACCCTAAATCCGACATTTCTGCGTGCAGTGGGTGCACGAAGAGGGATGGAGAGTATGGTTTCGCTGCAAGCTAGCTCTTGCCGCTCCACCTTGGACCTGCGCAGGGCACCTCGCGAGGAGCCCGTGACGCAAGCCATGACGATCGAGACAAGGTGAGCACCGGCCTGCGCAGTGTCCTTGTTTCCCCTTTGGTGCAAGGGGGGCAAGGACAGGCCAGCGCATCAGGCAAAGGTTACCGTTTCGGTGCAACAAGACCAAGACCAGCAGAACGGCAGGATGGAAGTCATCGTGGAGCCCAGGACGGCGTCACCGCCAGAGTCTTTGGCAGTCGAAGACCAACTTTAGTTAGGATAAGTGAGGGAGTCCTGGATTAGGAGGTGTCCGGATAGCCGAACTATCACCTTTGGCCGGACTCCTGGACTGTGAAGATACAAGATAAAAGACTTCGTCCCGTGTCCGGATGGGACTTTCCTTGGCGTGGAAGGCAAGCTTGGCGATACGGATATGTAGATCTCCTACCATTGTAACCGACTCTGTGTAACCCTAACCCTATCCGGCTTTGCACTGCGGGCCAATTCACTTGGCCGTCTGGAGCAGATCGAAAGCTACGCCCCTGGCCATCAGGTCAGATTTGGGAGTTTGAACTACACGTCCGACATCCGCGGAGACTTGATCTTCGACGGATTCGAGCCACAGCCAAGCGCGCCGCACTGTCTCGATGGGCACGATCTAGCTCTGCCGCCGAACAGTGCCCTGGAGGCCGCACCAGTGTCCGCTCCGACCCTTAGCTCAGAGCTGACTTTGCCGATCGAGAACGAGTGGCTGGACATCGCCTCGGGGGCCGCGATCTCTACGGCAATTAAGCCGAACACCATCCCTTTCCTTTGCGAAGCTCGTGACTCCAAGGTGCCGGACTCCTATCCGGACTCTGAATCTTACGCGCCCCTGCTAATCGAATCCGATTGGGCGCCTGTTATGGAGTTCACTGCCGCGGACCTCTTTCAGCACTCGCCCTTGGGTGACATCCTGAACTCACTAAAGTCTCTCTCTTTATCAGGAGAGCCTTGGTCGGACTATGGTCAGGAAGGTTGGGATGCGGACGACGAAGAAAATCAACGCCCACCCACCACCCACTTTATAGCCACTGTCGAAATTTTAAACGACATGCTCGATTTTGACTCTGAAGACATTGACGGTATGGACGACGACGTAGGAGATAACTATGAACCAGCACCTACAGGGTACTGGACAGCCACCTCATCCCACGACGTATACATGGTGGATACACCTAAAGGAAGGGACGACGAGGAACAACGGGACGCTACGAAGGATAAACCCCTCGAAAAGCAGTCAAAACGGCAACGCAAGCGCCGCCCAAAGTCCCGCCTTGACAAAGACGGCAGCCATATAGAGCCAGCCATAGAGCAGGGCGAACCGGTGGACGACGTACACGCTATCGAGCAACCATCCGAATAGGACAACTTGGATAAACAACCCCTCCCCGGCAAAGATAACAGTCCGGACGATCACACGCCGGACAAGTTGTTGGAGCAGAAGAACCTCAACAAAAGGCTCGTCGCCACTGCACGTAGCCTGAAAAAGCAGAAGCGGAAGCTCAAAACAGCGGAAGATGCACTCAGAATCAGATGGAGAAAAGTACTCAACACCGCAGACAAATACGGCGACAGTCGCCAAACAAAGAGGTACCCGAAGCGCAAACTACTGCCCGAATTTGACGAGGAGGCCGTAGAGCTCCCGCAATCAAAAAGCAAAGAAGCCGCCCAGTCGGATAGACGATCACATGGCAAACACAGAGCGGCAAGCGGTGCCGCACACAAGCCGGCATGCGATCCGCATAAGGATTCACATCAAAAGGATGGCCCAGTTAGGTCTATCTATGGGCCAAGAAAGCAAGCTATGCAACACACGAAATATCCGAACATCACGGCACACCCAAATATAGGGGCGCTGCACACCCCCTATATGTTTCACCGATGAGGTGCTGGATTACGAATTTCCAGTGGGATTTAAGCCCGTAAACATAGAGGCATACAACGAAACAACAAACCCTAGAGTCTGGATTGAGGATTACATCCTGCACATTCACATGGCTAGAGGAGATGACCTCCACACCATAAAATACTTACCCCTCAAGCTCAAAGGGCCAGCCCGGCATTGGCTCAAAAGCCTCCCTGAAAATACCATTGGAAGTAGGGAAGAGCTCGAGGATGCTTTTCGAGCAAATTTCCAAGGGACTTATGTCCGCCCTCCGGATGCAGACGATTTAAGTCACAAAACTCAACAACCCGGAGAGTCAGCCCACAAATTCTGGAACAGGTTCCTCACCAAAAAGAAACAAATAGTCGACTGTTCGGACGCCGAAGTCCTAGCAGCTTTCAAACACAACGTCCGAGACGAATGGCTCGCCAGACACCTTGGACAGGAAAAGCCGAGAACAATGGCCGCATTAACAAGCCTCATGACCCGATTTTGTGCAGGAGAGGTTAGTTGGCTGGCAAGATGCAGCACCAGTGAACCAAGTACATCCAAAGTCAGGGATGGAAATGGGAAACCACGACGCAACAAGGACCAGCGCCGGACCAAGGGAAACAGCCCGAAGAGCACGGCAGTCAACGCCGGATTCAATAGCTCTCGGCAGAATCATAAAAAACTACCCCTTAAGGATAACAGCGACGAGCTATCCAACTTAAACAAAATCTTCGACAAAATATGCCAAATCCACAGTACTCCCCTGAAGCCTGCAAACCATACCCACAGAGATTGTTGGGTCTTCAAGCAGTCCTACAAACTCAACGCCGAACACCAGGGGCTCAACACACCAAGCGAGGACGATGACGAGCCCCACAAGCAGAGCACCGGAAAACAAAAGAATTTCCCGCAAGAAGTCAAAACAGTAAACTCACTTCGAGTGACAAAAGGGAAAAACAGAGCGGCGCCCATAGAAATACGCGCCGCGTGGTCTATCCCAGCGGAGTCCCGACACTGGTTGTTAAAACCAATCACCTTCGACCACCAGGATTACTCCGGAAGTATCCGGAACGCAGGATGGACTGCCTTAATATTAGATCCTATAACCGACGGACTCCAATTTACACAAGTCCTAATGGACGGCGGTAGCGATCTAAACCTGCTATATCAGGACACAATCCGCAAAATGGGGATAGACCCAACCAAAATTCGCCATAGCAACACTTCCTTCAAAGGGGTAATGCCAGGCCTATATGCCCATTGTACGGGCTCTCTACTGCTAGAAGTAGTGTTCGGCTCATCCGACAACTTCCGTCGCGAAAAGTTAGTCTTCCACATCGCCCCATGTAAAAGTAGCTATCAAGCACTATTGGGACGCGAAGCTTTCGCCCGCTTCAACGCAATACCGCATTATGCATCTCATACACTTAAAATGCCCGGTCCACGCGGCATCATATCATTAAAAGGAAACTTCGAGTGTTCCTCGAGCACGGAAGAACGTGAGACTGCCTTGACAGCCACACACTAATCCGGCTTCGCTAATTAAAGCACCCAAACAGGTCGTTCAGACCCCGGACACGGTTAGGCGAATCCGGCGTAAATATACAAGGGCTTACTAGACGCATACCCCCTTACAAGGGGCTCCATGCATGTACAACAAGAGACAATAAAGCTCAATTTTATTCATTTTTTGAATAGTACTCTGTTTATTTAATATAAAGTACATTTTTCGCACGATCTTTTTTCACCTAAGTTCCTCTCTTTTATAGATGAACACCGTGCTACACCCATCCAGGAAACGGCACAACGGAGACACGGGAGCAGACGTGTAGTAGGGACCCGTTGCAAGGATTCTTTTCAGATTAAGACCCTGTGTAAACCTTTTTTACTGTCTCTTGTTGACACTCATCCCCCGGTTTCTTGCTATAACCGAGGAGGAGGCTGGCGTTTGGCATCGGCCGCGTCAGAATTTTGCGCGTACCTGGACACCAGGGGCTTGTTACCAAGGGCATTGTTCGGCCCGTTTTCATAAAGACCGAATACCTTAGGGAGTGTTCAGCATCTCGAGTTAGGCCTTATATGCATCAGCTCCGAATCATTTCTTTGGTCAAATGTTGGGTTTGCCCGGCTCCTGTGTTTTGCTGCCTTATGTTCCGTTCTATCGGCTAACGCGGCACCAGGAGAACTACTGCGATTGTGCCCCGGTTCGGCCAGGTGAGCACCTCAGTAGAGAAAGCCGAAAACTGACTATCATGATATAGCGTGAGACTGGTCAACCACTCGATGACCCACCGGAGTGTTTAGAATTCTTCCACATTAACGAAGGACCGTTTCCCGGTCAGGCACATACGCACCCCGAATTCGGGAGAGCGCGGTGCCCCTACGGGCTATATAGTAGCCCCACCATCGAACTCCTACACTACAAGAAATATGTAAACTAGTGACCTTGACTATTGGTCACTGAAAGGTCATTGTTTTTCATTTGTGACCTTTTTGTGACCAAAAACAGAAGGTCAAAAGCTGGCGATCGTAAACTGACTATAGCGACCATCTCTGTGAGAAGGTCGTAGACGTTACGACCAAAACAAAAGGTCGTTGAACCAATGACCTTTTGTTTTGGTCACTCGCTGTCTGCCCAGGCCACGTCGGATCCAACGTGGCAATCTGACGTGGCAAAATTACGACCAATTTAAAAGGTCACTGACAAGATTCAGCCCGGTCCGATTAGGTGTTTTAGATGGGCCGAGCCCAACAATTCAACCTTTTTAATTATCATTTCTGTTGTCATTCTCGTCGGCTACATGGGCCTGGCCAGATATTTCAGCCCTTCTGTTTCTGGGCTAAGGCCTTTCTGGCTCAATGTTTCAGTTTTTTTTCAAAAAATGGGTCTAATCCTCAAATGGGTCCCGGTTGTTAGGTTCTAGTATGTGGGTCCGTGTTCTCAATTCACCAGTAAATAAATAAACAATATTCAAATCGGAACAAACAGAAAGCACACATAATACTTCAAATAACAGCCAAAAGAATTCTGTTACATCATATAACTTAGATACAATGGTAATCACAGCCACAAGCTCTACAAATGTAATCATAGCCACAAGCTCTACAAGTCTCTACAAATGTAATCACATCCACAAGCTCTACAAGTGCCTTCTGACAGCTTCAAGTGGCCCTTCAAGGCGGCAGGAAGATGGTTCATGTAATCCTTTCACCCTTCATGGGCATCAGAGTGATGGCAGGGAAAAGGATTACCTGCAAAAGCCAAATTTATACAAGATATTAGCCTTTCAGTCGTCCAGAATATCAGAGACACATGCTTCATCATGAAAGGGCATGGAAACGTAAAATGCATTTTTTTACAAAGGGCGTACAATTGCAAATTTACTATCCACAAAATTAAATTAGAAAAAAGAAATAAAACAGTGAGGTGTAAAAGATGTCAGCCTTAGTGTTTCTACTTCCTACAAATGACCGAGACCATGCTATTTCAACCTTTTGTAGAACACACTATTCTATAACAGTATATATTGCGGATGCTACAGCAGAAGCTTTAATTTATGGTTTCTATACTTCTACATTATATAGCCTCAGTAATATAGACCAGTTTGTTAAACTTCAGAGGTTGAGATCAAGGCCTATCAACTACATCATATATATGCATTAAAAAACAAGGCCATATGGACGAATGCATCATAATTATCAGTTTTAAACACTACAGGACCAGAAAGTAGGTGCTGCTTCAAATTGAAAAACTCTCATCATTAAGATTAGCGATTTAATCTTACTAAACATATGGGCATGTACAACATGAGAGCACACTACAGCCAGGACTTACACGCAAAGATCCTGCAATTTTATGCACAACAACAGCTGGTTTCAGGTAAATTGGAAGAAAAAGGTTTCAGTTAACTGAAGAGATGTTCCATTTACTCTAAATATTTAGAAGCTTAGTTACAGAATTAGGAGTAGAAGTTGTTACATGCTAGTAGAAGTAGCTTCAAATTTACAACTTCATTTCAGAAAAATTTACAACTTCATTTCAGAAAAATTTACAACTTCATTTCAGAATTAGTAGTACAACTTAATTTCAAATTTATAACTTCATTTCACTGAATCCAGTGTTATAGGCTAGCAGCAGTAACAAGGGAACTGCAAGATTAACAAAGCTACAGAAAATCAACAAGCTACTCCAAAGGAATATTCATCTGTATATTAATCAACAAGCTACAGAATATCACATCTGAGAGGATTTATTTAGTACTCTATTGTATATATTAATCTTTTAGCATGAAACAAACACATGGATAGCTACACGTTGCAGAGTAAAGTAAACATGGGCACCAAGACAGCACTGTATTATAAATATCATTCATGCAACACGTGCATTTTCCTTTCAGTAAGACAAAGGACGGAAATGGTGGTTCGAGTTCCGCTGAAATTCAACCAAAATCTGAATTCTGCTGGGGCTGGGCGTGCGTGCATGCAGGTGTCACCGAATGTTTCGGACAGAAGCCTTGGTGTGGAGTTTCATGTGTCAAGCGCCGAACTGAGCACACACCATCAAGCTCAGAAACTCCTATGATTGCTTGCTCTGGCTCCTAAGCACATATGAACAAATCAAAAAGGAAGCAAGACAAAAACAAAAATAATATAAATCTTGCAAGTTGCAACAGATACACATAGTTGGAAATTTGAAACAAAGAAAAATAAGTCGCCATAGTAGAGGCGTATACAAACATGATCTACAAAGTCATGAATCAATGTCCAGGGGAAGATCTAAATGATATTAACAAAACCATGGTTTTTTATGTGTATAAAAAAAGAGCTCCGGATCTCTCTTTTTTTAAAGAGAGCAGTATTTACTGTAGTTTTTGATACTAAGGTTTTTTTCATACTTTGCTATTAAACATAGCCTAACTTATTCTGCACGTACATGTTCTCTGCTTGGTATAAAGTATAAACTATGATCACATAGTGAGCAAGAACAAACAATGAATCTTGCATCCATAGTATCTCCTACCAATTTCAATAGTGCAAAATCAGCACACTTCAACATAAGCTCATCAGTTAAGCACTTGAGCCAAAAAAGAAACGTTGAAGCCGTCAGACCAAAACACTAAAAAAAACTGCACGTTTAATCGGCTGAGCGTACAACAGGTTCAGGAGAAGCACATGACACCACAACAAGCACATCTACAGGCAGCAGCTATTGGATATGATGCTCGCTTACATTAGCAGCAGCTTAGCATATATAGCTGGAGCGGTGTCTGCTGACCCACTGATCCTCGTCACGCTTGTCCAACCACATCTCCTAATTCCGGTCAACGCTCCACCCTCGCGTCCGGGGTACCTGCAGAGAGACACAGAAATTAAGAGAGAAATTTCGAGGGGGTAGGGGGAGAGGCATGAGGGGGAGGCTCACCATGGTCGGGATCTCGGGAGGACGGCGCCGCGGCGGCCGCAGAGGGGAAGGTTGCGCCGGTGGTGGAGCCACAGCAAGGCGGAGCGCAAGCAGTGGCAGCGCATCAACACCCACCTCGCCACGCTGCGCAGCCTCCACCCGTCTGCCTCCCAGGTGAGCTCGGCGAGGTGGTGCGGCACGTGCGGGTGCTGCGGGAAGATGTGGACGGCTGCGTGGTGCCGGACGTGGCCGTGCCGGGGGAGAGCGATGAGGTGGGCATGGAGGAGGAGCGCTGGGACGCCAAGCGCGTCAGGGCGTCGGTGTGCACTCCGTCAGCGCCAGGGCGGTCCGCGCGGAGATCGACAACATCGGCGGGAGGACGCGGACGAGGTGGGCGTTGAGGAGGAGCAGCGAAGCGACCGGAGCAGCCGACGACTGTCAGATCGGGGGACGGTTAGGCGGAAATCCTAACCCTAGCAGAGAAGGAGGAGGGGGATGCCATGGTCGCGCCATGAAGACGAGATGAGGGGGGTGACGGAGACGAGGTCGTCGGTGGGTGTGGGCAGCGGTGGTGGATGGGGTTGGTGGCGGCGGTGGTGGATCAGGATGGTGGCGGCGGTGGTGGATGGGGATGGCGGAGACGAGGGAGAGTAGGCGAGGCGGCCTCAATTCGATCTGGAGAAAGAAAGGGTGGGTGGGTAGGTGGATTAGGATTTTGGTATTTCAGAAGATCCACCGTTGGATGGCTGCGTGGTGAACGGGTCAGATCGTGTCCAGCTTGGTGATCCGCGTGGAGGTGGTTCCTCTCTTCTCATTGGCCGGCTGTCTCGCGCTCGAATATCCAAAATTTGGACTCAAATCTCCGGGTCTTTTAAATGCCTACAAATCTGTTACAAATTTGGATCACGCCATTTTCCAAAAGGCGGTTGATAGGTGTCAGTCAATCGGCCTAAATTTCGGTCGATCACCTCGCGACCCTACGATTTTTTCATCTATAACCATTTGATTCACCTCCCATGTTATACTTTCTTCCCCATCTTCCTTGTTCTCCCTCAGATAGAACACATCGTTGACCCTCCCATCGTTGCGCTGTCGCGCACAACCACAGTTTACCGCCTCACCGCCGGCATCACCCCTACGTGCTTTAGTTGTAGCATTCGCCTGTTCTAGCACCTCCTCTAGATGAAAAACCTTCGCATTGTGTCATCATATGTGACAAGAAAGAAACGGTGCATATTGGAATGACAAACAATGTAACCTAAGGAAGTTTTCATTTTCTTTCGACGAAAAAATCATTTTCCATTTTTTGAGTGCCCAAAATAAGTTTTTTTGTGAAGAACCTACCAAATAATTGTTGTAAAATTGGACCAAATCAATTTTCTAAAATACTAGGACATGTTTAATGCACAATTAACCAAATGGTTGGTTGTCCAAAGCTTTGGTCCACCTCTCCTGAAAAAGATAATTTTCCGCCGATTCAGTTGGAAGCGGGTCAAATTTAAACTACAGCTGCCTCATAGTTTGCTCTTTATTTTTCCCAAAAATCATTTCTAGGTACAAAAGTATCTATTTAATTAGAGAAACACCAAAAGTTTTCTAAGATTCAACAACTAGCTAGGAACGGTCATGCCCACCGTTTTGACCGCATTTTGAAACGGGCATAAAAAATTCAAAAAAAAATCAAAAAATTGGAAAATCTTCGCATTGTGTCGTTATATGTGATCAAGTTACCAGGAAAAATAATAAACTTGTTATATGGCAATTATTTTAAAAAAGTGTTCTCAGAAATGAGCTATCATGTATGAAGATTCATGGTTTTCAACCCAAATGCTCAATTTTATGGCCACATTCATGGCATAGTCTGTTTAAATGATCTAATATTGTGCACATGCGTGCATGTTGGAATGGCAAACAATGATGTCTAAGAAAGTTTTCATTTTCTTTAGACGGAAATTTCTTTTTCCATTTTTTGAGTGCCCAAAATGAGTTTTTTTGTGAAGGGCCTATCATATATTTGTTGCAAAATTGGACCAAATCAATTTTATAAAATACTAGGACATATTTAATTCACAATTGACCAAATGGTTGGGTGTCAAAAGTTCTGATCCACCTCTGGTGAAAAAGACAAATTCCCGCCGATTTAGTAGGAAACGGGTCAAATTTGAACTGCAGCTGCCCCATAGTTTGCTCTTTATTTTTTCCAAAAATCATTTCTAGGTACATAAGTATCTATTTAATCAGAGAAACATCAATAATTTTCCAAGATTCAACCACTAGCTAGGAACGGTCAAGCCCGCCGTTTTGACCGCATTTTCAAACGGGCATAAAAAATTCAAATTAAATCAAAAAATGGGAAAACCTTCGCATTGTGTCATTATATGTGGCAAAGTTACCAGGAAAAATAATAAACTTGTAATACGGAAATTATTTTTAAAAAAGTGTTCTCAGAAATGAGCTATCATGTGTGAAGATTCATGGCTTTCAACCCAAATGATCAATCTTATAGCCACATTCATGGCATAGTTTGTTCAAATGATCTCATATTGTGCACAAAGGTGCATATTGGAATGGCAAACAATGTTGCCTAAGGAAGTTTTCATTTTCTTTGGACGAAAAAACCATTTTCCATTTTCCGAGTGCCCAAAAGGAGGTTTTTTTGTGAAGGACCACCCAAATAATTGTTGCAAAATTTGACCAAATCAATTCTCTAAAATACTAGGACATATTTGATGCACAATTGACCAAATGGTTGGGTGTAAAAAGTTTTGATCCACCTCTCATGAAAAAGACAAATTTCCGCCGATTCAGTTGGAAGCGGATCCAATTTGAACTGTAGTTGCCTCATAGTTTGATATTTATTTTTTTCCAAAAATCATTTCTAGGTACATAAGTATCTATTTTAATCAGAGAAACACCAAAAAAATTCTAGGATTCAACCACTAGCTAGGAACGGTCATTCCCGCCATTTAGACCACATTTTGAAATGGGCATAAAAAATTCAAAAAAAATCAAAAAATTGGAAAACCTTCGCATTGTGTCATTATATGTGGCAAAGTTACCAGGAAAAATAATAAACTTGTAATACGGCAATTCTTTTTAAAAAGTGTTCTCAGAAATGAGCTATCATGTGTGAAGATTCATGGCTTGCAACCCAAATGATCAACCTTATGGCCACATTCATAGCATAGTTTGTTCAAATGATCTCATATTGTGCAAAAGGGTGCATATTGGAATGGAAAACAATGTTGCCTAAGGATGTTTTCATTTTTCTTTGGACGAAAAAACCATTTTCCATTTTCCGAGTGCCCAAAATGAGGTTTTTTTGTGAAGGACCTCCCAAATAATTGTTGCAAAATTGGACCAAATAAATTTTATAAAATACTAGGACATATTTCATGCACAATTGACAAAATGGTTGGGTGTAAAAAGTTTTGATCCACCTCCCGTGAAAAAGACAAATTTCTGCCGATTCAGTTGGAAGCGGGTCCAATTTGAACTGCGGATGCCTCATAGTTTGCTATTTATTTTTTACAAAAATCATTTATAGTTACATAAGTACCTATTTAACCATAAATACATGGTTTTGTGGCGATACGTCGAGGTTTGGGCAGTGGCCGAGGGACCCAACTCTAGAGCGCGTAACTCGCATGCCCGTCGCGTGGTCACCACGTGACCGTGGCGTTGCCATGTGTTCTGGGCGGCCTAGGCATGTCTAGTGGGTTGGGCACTCACCAGGTAGGTGCTAGGAAGAAAATTACAGTAAAAGATTCTCATGAGGAGACCGATCGATGCTCAAACATGAATAAGCAGCCAAGTGTTTGATTAGCGGTACGGAAAATATACATGGCCAATGGGCGTGAGTTTTGGCTGAGGATGGTCAGTTACTAAGAAGACCGTCTTCACAAATTTTCAGTTCAAAAGGAGGAGCCTAGGTGGTACTTGCTTTGCAAACTACCACACTGGACATAACTACAAACATTGAAGCTCGGCTCAAAATAATGAATGGATTGAGCTGGCATTTGGTGGAGGATGGTTATTTGGGCATAGAAAAGCACTGTAGAAAATGGATACTATTTGGACATGCCAAAGTGGTACTTCCTTCACAAACTGTTGTTCTGAACAGAATAGGAAAATGAATATTTTTGAATTATTTTTGAACTAGGCAAGGAAGGTTTTTACATATTTGACGAATATATGACCCAAAGAATTTATGAGATTTCTTTGGAAATTTTGAGAATGACAGAAATATAGGTTGCTTCACAACCTAGGGCAAAAACTGCCACATGGACATGACACATAGGCAAAACTGATGAGGTGGTGCCTAGTCATAGCAACCCAGCACAATTTACAAGGCTATGACCATCTATATTGGTCGTTAACAACTAGAAATAAGGCAGCGGACTAGCACTATTTGCTTTATGACCATTTCATGTAAGGAAATTACGACCTTTCTGACCAAAATGGTCGCAATGGTTTAGGGTTGGGAGCCTCCCAAACAGCTTTTGACCAATTGGTCTGAAATTGTCATAGATCTATTTCCATTTCTTCCAGGGTCACTGACAAAAGGTCACTAGTTGACATATTTCTTGTAGTGCTTTAACACTACTCTCAAATTCAGAGGGCATCTTATTAAAATTTCCGTAAGAGTTATTGTAGGAATTTCCATAATTATTAGAGGAACTAGATGATGCCCCGCGCGTTGCTGCGGGAAATTTGGGCAAAAAATTGCAAGAAGAACAATACCAACTATATCATATACATGTGATAACAAATATAAATGTACCAAAGCAGCAGCACTATTTATGAATTATCAGTGCATCTGACGGTGTTTCAAACATTGTGATGTCTGCTTTTTCCATTTTCTTGTTTGCACCAGGGCCACCTTCTACTCTCTTTTTTTGTGGGGGATCACCATCTAATTTTCATAGGAACAATGGCGAAATAAAATGAACAATTCTAAATAAGAAAAAGAGGGGGTATTTTTCTTCAATTGAGCAAGCTACTTGTCCATCGTTCCATGAGAAGCCATTGTACACTACTACACTCAGTTCATCGTCACATATTACTGGAACAGCAGGAACAGATAAATATGTGTGAAGTGCTTGATACAGAAATTATCTCACATCATTTGCCCATTAAGCTTTGCGAGAAATTAGAAGATGTAGATATAGAAACATTGTACTCTCAGCGGATTGGTGAAATTTAATCGGACAGTTCCTGCATAAATGCTACTGAAAAAACTAATAGATGTAATTGGTGCAAGATAAAACAATGATTAAACCACACCATGCATTAGATGGAAATAATATAAACATGACCAAAATAATAAAAGTTAATCCCAAAACACACATATGTCCAGAAAGAAATAAGATTCATGGGAATTAGCAGGAATAGAAATCCGGTGGTACGACAAATTAGATTGAAAACATTGCAATTTCGGGTCTCTTCCAGCCTTGAAGCAAGAGGGCTCGTGGGATGAGGAAAGTGCTTGTTCATTGTTCCCTCAAAAAATAATGGGGGAATAAAAAGTAGAGGCTCTATAGCTACAGAGATTTTGACACGGGAGAGTAAATACATGTCCTGCTACTCGTTGGCAGAAAATATTCTGTAGAGCATAGACTTTGGGACACCTCCTTATCTAGCCACTCATTTTTGCATCGCGATTCATGCGAGTACATTTGTCTTTTTTGTTTCTCCCATATAGAACAACATATGAACTTCAAACTTGGCAGCTCAAAAAAACATTCTTACTAGAATGTGGGAAAAAACTGTCAGAATTTTTCGTGCAATATAAATGCTAAAAAGTACATCTTTTATACAAAAAATCTAATTTTGTATATTTATGTTTGAAAAAAAAATCTCAAAGTTTTTTCTCACACTCTAGTTAGAACGTTTTGGTGTCTTGCAAAGGTTGAAGTTCATATGTTCTTTTATTTTGAAGAAACAAAAAAGAGAAAATCTGTTGTACAAAGTTAGTTGTCTAGCACGGATCTCAAAGCAATGTTGGAGGGTAAGGATAAGGGGTGTCCAGAAACCTGAGCTCTAAAAATCCGCGTCCCCTTCCTACAGATGGTAAAATTGATTAGGAGAGTAAATAGCCAGCCAGCTAATTGCATACCTCACCGAATTCATTCATGTAGTGATGTGGCGAAACGAGGGAGGAGATGATTGTCGTGAAGTGGAGCGTCTCTGTGGAGTAGGAGATGGAGCGTCAACATAGGTTGTTTTGTCACGGGGGAGCACACTTGACTTTGACTGCAGAGGAGGTGAACTGCTGGGCTGTGTATGCTTGGTGTGCACTTTTTTTATAAGAATGAAATACTGAATCCTATATGCCTAAACAAATTCAGAAGAACAAATCAACAGAAGACATACGGTACCTGAGCAGAGTACAAAACATGAACTCTAACCATACTCAGATGTTTATTGTCCTTGCCGCAAACTGATCAGGACATAACCGAGCAGGACGTCAAACCGATATGTAGGATCCTAGCTTGCCAAAAAAATTGACACCATTAGGACAGTAGAAGCTCCTCTCCGAATCTGTCGGAGCCACACCCTGTGTTTTGATTTTCGGCCGCAAAAACTGGATTTCGGCCGAATTTCGGCCATCTCGGCCTGAGGCGAAAAGTATATTTAGGCCGAAATTGCTCAAATTTGGAAATTTTTGGTCAAATTTAAATCAAATTGCAGTCAAATTTTGGTCAAATTTCAGCCGAAATTTTTGAAAATGGCCGAAATTCGGCCATCTCGGCCTAGGGCGAAAAAAAGCTCAAACCGAAAATCAAAACACAGGCCACACCCGCTGGAGGTATTGGATCCGGCACTCCTACAAGCTATCGGCGTGAACGGAAGCCATGACCTGCGTCGCCAACAGATCGACTCTTCAAAAAGAATCCCTGGCAGTGTCCTCAACAGAGCGCCCTCCCAGGCTGAAAATAAATCTAGCTCCGGACCCTAGCATCTGGTCTGATCCAGCTAACTGAAGAGGGCCAACCTCCCAGCGATGCCGGAGCTACCTTCGCCGCCAAAACAAACAGAGAGAAGGGAGGGGAGGAGCATGGCACCACGGACACCATCTCGAGGACACATTCACCACACCGGTATGGGGAATAACCGGAGATAATCCAACCAAGAACGCCGTGGTGGCGAGCTGGAGCAGCGGTTGCGCCTGCGGAGCGCCATCACGCATACATCGGATCCCAGCCGCCAAGCTATATTGCAGACGGGGAAAAGGAACTCGGCCGCCGCGCGGAACAGTACAACAGAAAAGAAGCTCTGTGGGTTGGAGAGAATTGAAGAGGGACCGCACCAGCGTTTCTGCCAGAGGCAGATGACGTCTTGGTCCCCGCGCAAGACTGTACCGAGGGGAAAGGGGGCGATGGGTTATGAGCAAGGGAAGTGCGGAGGGTGGGCACACAAACGATGGAGCAAGAAGATGTATGTGAGGAGCAGGGACTCTGAGGCGTCGCATGGTGCGCTTCAATGCCCAAGCCGTTTCACACTTGAGATAAGTCTCGATGTCAATAAATACAAATGGAACACATGCATGATGTGGGTGTAGAGTTGGTGACGTGACTACATTGCTGAGTTGGAGAGCTTGCATGTCAAGAGAATTCATTTAGTGGGGATGAACTATTTACGTATTATAGATTACTAGGATAAGGCCTAGGATTAAAATTCCCTCTACACGAATTGTTATCAAAATTATTTCTACCAACAAAATTCACATTCATAGATTCATTATTATTCTTAATCAAAGTAGACAAAGGCATATCATTAGGATCAGAAGAAACACTCTTAGTAGCAAATAATTTCATAAGTTCATCCATCTTTCCACTCAAAGCATTAATTTCTTCTATCGCATGCACTTTTTTATTAGTAGATTTTTCGGTATGCCATTGAGAATAATTTACCATAATATTATCTAGAAGTTTAGTAACATCTCCTAGAGTGATTTCCATAAAAGTGCCTCCCACGGCCGAATCTAAAATATTTCTAGAAGAAAAATTCAATTCGGCATAAAAGTTTTGTATAATCATCCACAAGTTCAAACCATGAGTAGGACAATTACGTATCATTAATTTCATTCTCTCCCAAGCTTGTGCAACATGTTCATGATCAAATTGCTTAAAATTCATAATATCGTTCCTAAGAGAGATAATCTTAGCGGGAGGACAATACTTAGAGATAAAAGCATCTTTGCACTTGTTCCAAGAATCAATACTATTTTTAGGCAGAGATGAAAATCATGCTTTAGCACGATCTCTAAGCGAAAAAGGAAATAGCTTCAATTTAATGACATCATTATCGACATCTTTTTTCTGTTGCATATCACATAAATCAACGAAGCTATTCAGATGAGTAGTGACATCTTCACTAGGAAGGCCGGCGAATTGATCTTTCATAACAAGATTCAACAAAGTAGTATTGATTTCACAAGATTCAGTAAGAGGAGCAATCGGAGTGCTAAGGAAATCATTATTATTGGTATTGGTGAAGTCACACAATTTGGTAGCATCTTGAGCCATCGCGACAAACAAGCAATCCAACACACGAGCAAAGAAGAGGCAAGCGAGAAAAGGCAACGGGAAAAAGAGGAGGAGATTGAGAAAGAGAGGGCGAATAAAACGGCAAGGTTGAAGTGGGGGAGAGGAAAACGAAAGGCAAATGGCAAATAATGTAATGCGGGAGATAGGGATTGTGATGGATACTTGGTATGGTGCTTGAATTGCTCTTGCGTGAGCCTCCCGGCAACGACGCCAGAAATTCTTCTTGCTACCTCTTGAGCACTGTGTTGGATTTCCCTGAAGAGGAGAGGATGATGCAGCAAAGTAGCGTAAGTATTTCCCTCAGTTTTTGAGAACCAAGGTATCAATCCAGTAGGAGGCCACGCACAAGTCCCTCGTACCTGCACAAAACAATAGCTCCTCGCAACCAACGCGATTAGGGGTTGTTAATCCCTTCACGGTCACTTAAGAGATTTAGATCTGATAGAGATGATAAATAATATTTTTGGTATTTTTGGTATAGAGATGCAAAGAGAAAAGTAAAAGGCAAAGTAAAAACAAAGCAAGTATTAAAGTGATGAAGATTGATATGATGAGAATAGACCCGGGGGCCATAGGTTTCACTAGTGCCTTCTCTCAAGAGCATAAGTATTCTACGGTGGGTGAACAAATTACTGTTGAGCAATTGACGGAATTGATCATAGTTATGAGTATACCTAGGTATGATCATGTATATAGGCATCACGTCCAAGACAAGTAGACCGAAACGATTCTGCATCTACTACTATTACTCCACTCGTCGACCGCTATCCAGCATGTATCTAGAGTATTAAGTTAAAAACAAAGTAACGCATTAAGCAAGATGACATGATGTAGAGGAATAAATTCATGCAATATGATAAATACCCCATCTTGTTATCCTCGATGGCAACAATACAATACGTGCCTTGCAACCCTTTCTGTCACTGGGTAAGGACACCGCAAGATTGAACCCAATGCTAAACACTTCTCCCATTGCAAGAACTACCAATCTAGTTGGCCAAAAAAACGGATAATTCGAAGAAACTTGCAAAGATAACTCATCATACATAAAAGAATTCAGAAAGGATTCAAATATTATTCATAGATAATCTGGATCATAAACCCACAATTCATCGGTCTCAACAAACACACGGCAAAAAGAAGATTACATCGAATAGATCTCCACGAGAGAGGGGAAGAGCATTGTATTGAGATCCAAAAAGAGAGAAGAAGCCATCTAGCTACTAGCTATGGACCCGAAGGTCTGAAGTAAACTACTCACACTTCATCGCAAGGGCTATGGTGATGATGTAGAAGCCCTCCGTGGTGGATGCCCCCTCCGGCGGAGCTCCGGAACAGGCCCCAAGATGGGATCTCGTGGATACACGAAGTTGCGGCGGTGGAATTAGGTTTTTGGCTCCTGTTCTGATCGTTTGGGGGTACGTAGGTATATATAGGAGGAAGGAGTACGTCGGTGGAGCAACAGGGGGCCCACGAGGCAGGGGGCGCGCCCCCACCCTCGTGGCCACCTCTTTTGTTCCTTGGCGTAGGGTCCAAGTCTCCTGGATCACGTTCGGTGAGAAAATCACGTTTCCGAAGGTTTTATTCCGTTTGGACTCCGTTTGATATTCCGTTTCTTCGAAACACTGAAATAGGCAAAAAAACATCAATTCTGGGCTGGGCCTCCGGTTAATATGTTAGTCCCAAAAATAATATAAAAGTGGAAAATAAAGCCCAATATAGTCCAAAATAGTAGATAAAGTAGCATGGAGCAATCAAAAATTATAGATACGTTGGAGACGTATCATCGTCCGATTCCAGAAGGATATGCTAGGGTGACGGTGGACGAAATAACGGAGGGATTTGAGGACCTCCAGCTTGACCATCCTACCGGTGAAGAGGAGACTCGGCTGGGTTCTACTCTGAAGACTCCATGCCTATGGCAGAAGGAGCTCATCAACCTTCCGAACTGGACGCCTCCGCCTCCTCCTCCTCCTCCGGCGAGTCAGGGCACTCCGCCTCCTCCACCGCCTCCTCCTACGGCGAGTAACGATCAGGGCACTCAGCCTCCTTCTCCGGCGCGTGGCGGCACTCCGCCTCCTTCTCCGCCTGCGCCGGCGCGCCCGAGCAGCCAGCAGCCTCCTCCTTCTCCGCCTCGCCAGCAAGGGCGGAAGAGACCCGCTGCCGCCCCGGCTGCTCCGGCGCGTCGTAATCCTTCTCCTCCGCCTTGTAAGCAAGCACGAAAGAAGACAGCCGTAGCCGCTCCGTCTGCTCCGGCGTCTAGCAGTACAGCCAGAGGCGGGAGGCAATACAGATACGGTCCACCTCTCAAGCCTCTAGAGAAGTTACCGTATGAGATGACCTTGGAGGAAAACAAGAAGATCGTGCGAACTGAAGTGAAGGACTTCTTTGAAGGGTTGAAAGCGCATTGACATCCACCTCTAGAGGAGAAGGTAGATCCAGTGAAAGGAAAGCGCACTATCGATGCCCTGAGGAAACCACCAAAGTCTCCGCCGAAAACCAACTATGAGCGCATTACTAAAAAGGCATATATCAAAGCGGAGTGGTCGGGAAGTACCGTCAGTGATCAAAGGTTAAAAGAACGAGCAGCTGGGAAATAAATTGCCCAGCTCGGTGAACAAGCAAAGCAATCGTGCCCCCCGCTCAATGTGTCTAGCAACATCGTCGCTAATGCTCCGGGGATGGTGCCCGATTATAGCAATCTTGGAGATTACCTGCCCGACGATGTACATTATGATTTCTTGGAGGTGGACGAACACAGATACGAGTACCAGTAGCCTCTCGTCAAAGATGAAAAATCTCTAACAACGATGATGCGAGGATTCCATAATTGGTACATGAAAACCTGCAGAGAGTCTAGGGGGGCGAATACTTTGTATCTGAGAATTAAAGAGGAGCACGACCTCATTGGAACTGATCTGTTGCATGTTCCATTTGAGGAGTTCTTCCAGTTCTTCAACAAAAGGCCCTCGATAAATTAACGGTCACTTGCTACTGTCTGTAAGGACTACTTCTGTCATTAAGTCTATATATAGCTCAGCTCTTTCATTGCATGTATTTAGAATTATCCTCACTATATTATGCAGACTGAAGATCGTCGAGTGCAGAAAAAGCAGAAATGTATGATATTGGGTTCATTAACACAAATCTCATAGATGAATTTCAGGTTAAAAAGAACACCGAACAGGCCGAGGCCAACTTGCTCAAATCATTGTTAATAAATCAAAACAAAGATTTAATACTCTTTCCTTACAACTTCAAGTGAGTGTTACTGTCGTGTGCATATTCGGTTTCCCTTATTACTCGAGCGAGGTTATAGTAATGTAATTGATGACTTATGCATGCATGCGCAGCTTCCACTATGTTCTTCTGGAGATTAAGCTTGAGCAGGGACTAGTAACCGTCTTAGACTCGAGACGAAAAGATCCCGAAACCTATGCGGCCATTACTAAAATGCTCAACAAGTAAGTTCAATCGATCATTATCGCACCATATCGGCAACTTTTTGTTAATTTCCTGATATCTTAAGTAATAATAATTATTTTCTTTGTCTTGCAGGGTTTGGAAACAGTTCACCGCAGAAGCTCCAGGACTGCCGAAGGAGCTGCGATATACATACCCGAAAGTAAGTACTACTGGCTAGCTAGTTGCGCGCATCTCCCGTTGTTTCTATAGCTATATTTTCATCAATGCCGTTTATAATGCTTCATTGTCAGTTTGATTGACCTCTATTTCTCGTAAAGTGCTTGTGGCAGGAACAAGGGAATTATTACTGTGGATACTACGTCTGCGAGTTCATCTACAACGCGACTTTGAAAAATAAGCGGGGCTACTCTAAAAGACAATATGAGGTGCGTAAGCAATAATATTCACAATTTCATTTTATTACACCATCATTTCTGGTGAGTTTCATTCATATGTATGTATTAACCCCCTTCTTCAAATTAGACGTGGCAGATGCGGAATGGACTCCTACCAAAAGATCGCATGAAAGCAATTCAAGAGGAATTGGCGGGATTCTTTCTTGACCACGTCATCAATAAAGCCGGAGAATACCATGTGGAAGTCGATTTCAAATGCTAGAGGATTGTAAGAGATCTTACATATTGTATATGTATGTAGCCAGTAGCGTCGGATAGATAATACAAAAACTTGTTGTTCGACCAATCTCTCGGAGAAGGAGAGGTCGATCACTTCTCTCGGTATGCATGACGAACTTCTGTACTTAATGGTTCCCTTCATTTTCTTACTAGCTAGCGTGTCGAGGGCCTCTCTATGTATAGTACGTAGCGTCGATCAAGCACTGACATAAGAGAGGACACTTCTCTCAATTAATTAGCTAGCTAACACAATATATGAAACACCTAAATTAACCGCCCAAAACCCCTAAACCCCCCCCCCCTTCAAAAAAGAACAAAAACCCTAGCCCCTGAAATGCTGACGCGTAGATGCCTTTTGGTCCCAGTTGGTGCCACCAACCGGGACCAAAGGCCCTCCTGCCTGGGCTCGGCGCACCGGCCAGGTGGAGGCCCATCTATCCCGGTTCGTGTAAGAAGCGGGTCTAAAGGGCTAGGGCATTAGTAACGACCCTTTAGTCCCGGTTCAAAAACCGGGACAAAAGGCCCTTACCAACCGGGACAGAAGACCCTTTTTCTACTTGTGGCAGTGGTTCACCATTGCATCAGGCTCTGCTCCATTTGCTTGCAGTACACAGAAACCATATTGACAATGTTGTGTCCTGCCCTTGAAGATTAATTTTTCTCTTGTTCATGCATTCTTCAACAACATACATTGAATATCTCAATTCAGTCTACACCAATTCACATGTGAAGCTGTTACAACCCTGAACACTTTGTACTTACTTGCATCTGGGGCAGCGACCATGTATCTTATGGGCAAAAATCATGTACAATACCAGTATGAGCAGCAGCGATGTATGATAGATGACAATTACATACGTGAATCACACTCTGGCCGGTTAGAATGTCCATACTCGATGAATGGAATAAGACCAACATGGTTGATTTAAAAGCATATGTTTATTTACACCAGATTTCTCTTTCAGTTTTCTTCAGGTCTTGTAATAACTATGTTTGATTTTTTTGGAGAAAAACTAATCCTTGTCCACCTTACCTCGATCCTATTATATATACAACTTACAAACTGAAGCCCACGTCTTTCCCGCTCAAAATGGTGGAGCCACCTAACTCTACAGAAAGGCTTGACCTGAATGATCTTTTTTTTGAAACTGAATGATCTGGTATACCAAAACATGTGCTAAAAATAATATGCTTGTCCATCATGCTACATCAACATAACACAACCAACAAAATGCTACGGAAATCATGACTGAACATCAGGCGGGCAACCCGGGGGGAAACCGTAGCTGTAGGTACTCGGCCTCCTCCGCTTCTCCCCCTCCCCGCCGCCGTCCGCACTGCCGCCTTGTGAAGCAGGGCCCGCACGGCGGCGGCGGGGCTTCTTCCCACCATTTCCGTCTCAGCCGGCATGGGACAATGGGACCGAGAGGAGCACGGGTGAGAATGGTGTCCAGTGGCATGGGGAGCGCCGGGCGGGTCTTCCGACGGCATCGTGCGCTGCGCAGCGGCGGCGTCCTGCTTGTAGCGAGGTGGTGGCTGCGTTGGACACGACCGGTGGTCGCGGGTGCTGCCGGATCCAGATTGGATCCATCTAGCTCCTCTCTCTGGACACCGTCGGCCGCCGCGGGGTGGCGGTGGTCGTCGTTGGCCATGTTGGATCGTTAGATTTGGCGTCTGGAGAACTATTGTGGTATCTTCTTGGTCTTCCTTCCTGGTGGGCTGAGCCCCATGGCTCTTTGATCTCTGCAGGTTTTGGTTCATGGGTTGTTGCCGGATCCGGAGCAGACGGAGTTTTGGTGGTAGGATAGGACCGGAGGAAACTTTAGTTAGCTTGTTTGGCCCGACATCGGCGACGTCACTCGATGCTGTTACCCACCATGGAGGCGAAGCCGAGGTCTGTCCTATCCACCCCCGAACCCCTCCCGGACGGAAGTCCAAAATTAAGTCTGGATTGGGCTGTGGCGGCGTCCTGCGCATCGTATCCTCCATGGAGGCACCGTCTGGAGAGGGCCTTGTGTTCGGGGGAGAGATGCTATGGGTGGTGGGCTCCACGTAGCTTCAGCAGTGGCGACGGTGTGGAGGTTGCCAGGTGGTGCGGCGTTGTATCTACCGCGTCGATGACGACGAGTATTGGCGGCATGGTGTAGGTGGATATCGTCGACGTATGTGGCTGGATGGTCGAGCGCAGGGCGGTGGCGTTGTATGGCGCCATGATGGCGTCGACAGCAGGCTGGCAAGGTGTGCGTCTATCCCTGCTCTAGAGATGGATTGGTAGAAGACGGCGGTGGCGGCCTCGGTGAGTGCACCAGACCTGTGTGTGACCCAGTTGTGGTATGTGCCTGGGATGGGGCATCCGGCATTAGATGTTAGGTATAGGTGTGATGTCTGTTTACTATTAGGCTCGGACATTCGGCACCCCTGCATCAAGGGGTTAGGAGTAGCGACATGTGTTGCTAAGATGATGGCTCCATGCTTACCGATGTAGTATGTTGTAAAGTCTTTATGAGTAATTAATAAAGTAGATGTATGCATCGCCTAGATATAGAGGCCGGGGGTACATCCTCCTCTTCAAAAGAAGGAGAGACGATGCAAAAGTATTAGCGATGAATAGCATTCACCGGTCACCACTCATAGAACTGAAAATAAAAATCAGCGGACACTAATCACTCACCGCTCATAGGAGCGAGATAAGGCGACAGATTTTAGCAGGCACAGGTCGAGGAACTACATCTGACTTTGACTAGGCCGACTAGGTGAGATGATGGGATAGGGCCAACCACTCTCACACGGCGCGCCTGATGTGAGAGCTCCGCTGGCTCCTCCTGTCCTGCCGCTGCTTGCCAGCAGGCAGATGGACTTCCTCCCACTCCTCCAACTGCATTTGCTGGCTGCCTATCACATGGAAAAATAGAAGGCCAGTACTAGGCGCCGGTGCGCCGGTCCAAAGTTTCGGCCGGTCGCGCCGTAGCCACCCGATCTATTCATGCTTAGCCATTGGATTTGGCCCCCTTTGTGTCGTCTTCTATCTCATGAGAAAAAACAAAGGGGATCCACACGCTCTCCTTGGGTACACCTCCATTCCCCCTCCTCGTTGGCGTTGTGGGCGTGCCTGACCAGCTCCGGCGAGGTCTCGCCCCTGTGGCCACCGGATTGCATCACGGCCGCCATTGATTCCAGCCCGATTCACCATGGATGTAACTCTAAAACAATCAGATCCAGTGCGCAGGCGGCCAGGCGCCATGATTGCAGCATCCCTGTGTAACCCCCGCCTCTGGCTCGCTGCAGTCGTCGGTTTGCATCGTCGTGTCCAGCAAAAAGAGATCGTATAAAGGCAACAAATTCTCGGTCATCAGTTGAAGCAAAATCATTATAAGGTTTGAGTAAAACAAGACATCGGTTCCAGCAAAATCAGCCTCAACGGGGAGAACTTCAGTGGTTGATTGTAGCAAACAAAATTGCTAGTTCCAGCAAAAGTAAACATAGTTTCCAGCAGAATAACTCAGCAGGAGACTCCCATTGGTTTGATTGTAGCAAACAGATGAATGATTGTAGCAAAAAGAAAAGCTAGTTCTAGAAAAAAACATACACTGGTTCCAGGAAAAATTCCATCGGTGGCGGCGAGGGCGCGTCTGGTTCCAGCAAATTGCGTGCCTGATGGCAGGAAAAACTAGTGCCGGTTCCAGCAAATTGGATTGCCAGTTGCAGCAGAAAGGCTGCCCGCAGCTCCGCTGTCCGTCTCCACGGCACGAAGACTTTCGCCGGTTGAAGCAGTGGGGGCACCGGTTCCAGCTCTGGGATGCCCGGTTGCAGCAAAACGGAGCACCCGTTCCAGCTCGCCACCATAATGGTTCCAGCACCGGCAGCCCCCGCGAGTTGCAGCTGCGCCTGCTCGATGCAGCTTGCGCAAACGTCGATTGCAGCTCCGCCACCAATGGTTGAAGCTCCGGTAGCAGCCAGTTGTAGCTCACCCGTCGGCGCAGCGCCGTCAGATGCAGCTCAACCCATCGTCAGTGTAGCTCCTCCATCCACCGGTTGCAGCTTCCAGCGTGCCCGGTTGCAGCTCCCGACATGGCCGGTTGCAGCTCCACCGCCCATGGTCCATGGTTCCATCCCTGGGACGAGAGGGGCATCGGGGAGCTGGAAGGACGCCGACGCAGCTATGGGGAAAAGAGAGGAAAAGCTCGCCGGAGAGGGAGAAATAGCAGCAGAGGGAACTCATGTGGTGGTGGTGGGGCTTGCCGGAGCTAGGATCCGACGGCGCGAGCAGCGAGAGGTAAGGCAGGCGATGTGCGAGTGGAGAACAAGATGTGAGAGAGACAGGCGATGCGCGAGCGGAGAAGACAAGTTAGAGCATTTGTGTGGATGAGAGAAAGCAGTGGTGGTCTGCTGTAGTGACCGGAGATAAGGACGACGTGATGTCCGTGACGCGCTCGGTGGGCCTCTGCTTTATGTGCGCGAGTACAGCGGCGTGACCGGCCGAAAGTTCGGCCGGCGCGCCGCACACAAACGTTTTTCGAAACAAAAATAGGTGGGCAAACCCACGCACGCGCGCAAGATTCGTGGCCCAGATCGATCGAATGGCCACAAAATCCAGCCGAAAGCCAAATGAGAAACAAAAACGGATTTGTTTTAGGAAGAGTCTAAATCAGTTAATCTTCCAAAACAGTGTTAGATTGGTACTCCTATTAATGGACGTACGAACGATGCTCGATTGGAGACCAAAGAAAAGGTATACGAACGTGAAACGACTCCTTGCGTTCGCTCAATCCACCACCTTAGGGTTCCCCACTCAATTGCGTGGAACAAGGGGAGGCGACCATGGCAGCAGCCTCGCTCTCCGATGGCATCCTCCTCGAGATCCTCGTCCGTGTCAAGGACCCGGCAGCTCTCTTCCGCTGCGCCATGGTGTGCAACCATTGGCGCCGTATGACCGGCTCCCTCCTCTCAAGTTTAGCTCTAATTTCAACGATTACAGCTGGAAAGGCTATGCCATTCTAACCGGTGCAGATTGTCATGAGCCGTCACCGAGGTGCAACTCTTCGCCTTTCTTCAAAGTGGTAATCATCGGCTCCAGCTATAATGTCCTCAAGTATGATCTTCATGTGTTCTTAACCGACAAAGCAAGCTGGAGCGTGCATACCAATTGCTTCGCTGGTAATGCACCATCAGAGCTCTACGGGTTATTTGGCGATGTCATTGTGCGTCGTGGCAAGGCACACTGGGTACTAAATTATAGAGAATGCTCATACATCATTAGTCTAAACATCCAGACCGACCACATCTCCTTGACAAAGCTCCCTTCCACAATGACTTCCCATCCCAAGACTCATCCATGCCTTACCCTAGGCGTCAACAGGATGCTATCACTGCTTTTGATTTCAAGGACAGTTCCCCAACTAGAGACCTGGGAACAACAAGAGAACCAACAAAATATGAGCTCTGCGGCACAATGGTTATGCACTCGGACAATCAAGCTAAAACAGCCCGAGAAGGAGACGGGCAGAATAATAGATATAGGGATGGTCCTTGAGAGAGAAGTGTGGTACACTGCTCATTGGCGACAGCCTCTCCCGCGTTTACATTCTAGACCTTGAAACAGGAACGATGAAGGAGGTACAGAGTTTACGTCGCCCACATCACAACTTCCACTCGTATGCCATAGCCTGTGAGATTGATTGGCCTTGCTTCTTTGTTTCTCAGTTTACCAGGTACGGCTACCTAGCTAGGCATTCCTTAGAAACGGATTTATGAACCACATCATTCTTTGTGGGACGGAGCGAGTATTTATTTGCACATTTAAGGTATAGGTGTTAACTGTGTTCCCTGTTTTTGTTAGGAACTCCACACGTGCCCTCCCATCTCCTACTGGTCTACTAACATCTCCAACAAAGAAGGGGCAAGGAGGTGTTAATCATATTCCCTATTTTGGTTAAGGTATAGCTTGCGGCGGCATATCAAAGACCAAGCAGGGCTGAGCAGCGGATACAAGGATACAGTGATGCAGCTGCTATTAATGGGTGTGCTGAGGCTGGAAAGGGAAGCCATGGCTGTACATTTATACTACTATTTAGTAAATTGATAAAGTATGTAATAATACTATTAATGGATCATCATTACCTAGATCGGTCACCCTAATCACCTAAAAAAATGCTATGTAAGAAAACATAACATGATTTAAGCTTTCAGCTGTTCAATCTAAATACTATTTCAAATATCAAATGTTCAATTTCATTATATATTCTGCTAGTGCACTTGGTGCAGTTTCAGTTATTAGAAAATTTGTTCTAAATGTTTGCCCTGTCAAGATTATATCACAAGCTCAATCTTCCCGGTGTGACGCACCCAGTGCTTTCGGGCAAGGTATGCGCATCTGTACATTCCGGAGTTTTGCATTTTGGCGGCGTCAACCACGTACAAAGGAAAGCACCGGACAGTGGGTTTTGGGCTGGAAACTCAGGAAATGATATCCAGAAATAAGCACATTGGGAGAACATGGACGTTCTCAGAGTTTAGCGAATGTCGGCCGTCACATCGACTTTTTGATGTGTTCTGGAACTTTCGATCTCGCTCCTGGCAGCCCTTGTCCCTCAGATCCAGATCATCTACTGCTACAATGAATAGTATGCGTTTTCCTCGTTTTTTTCTCATGCCGCGATTAGGCCCATGTCTCGCTGATGGGTGGCCCTCTCTTCGGTGGGCCTCAACTGTCGGTCGCTGTGTCTGGAAGTGGTCTGTGTGCGCCGATATATAGGCCGCGCGGGCAGTAAAATATCCCCTCCCCCTCCCGTGCCACCGCCTGCTATTGCGTCGCCCCGTGCAGGGTAATTTTGGTATTTCATCTTTCGGGGCGCTGCGTGGTGCCCGTGGATTTGTACCGCTTCGATGAGGGGGAGGGTGCCCCGTGTGGGGTGGTGGATGGCTTGACTACTCCTCCTCCCATTCTCCCCGTTCGCTTCCCCTCCGCCGCTCCCCCTGCGCTCTTGCTCTGGATCTCGTCCTCCTCCTCTAGCCGCCGTTCGTCTCCTACGTGCGCCGTTCTCAGGTGATCTTCCCCTTCTCTCTTCGCCTGTTCTCTTCGCCTCTTCTCTTACGTTTCTGCTTGTCAGCTGGGTCGGTGGCACGGCGGAGGATTTGTCTTCAGAGTCGGCGGAGAGTCCTTTGAGATGGCCCAGGTCGTTCATTGATCCGTCGCTTGCCTGTTCGTTTGTGCTGTGCTATACGGGTGCTCGACTGTGTTGTTTTCCATGGATGTGTTTAGGTTTTGCTGGTTGATCCGTCCTTATTAGGACCTGTCTGTGGTTCTGGTTATCTAGCTGGTGGGTCGTGCCGCTGCTGGTGTCCGAGGTGTCTCGCTGGTTTCCTTGCAGGAGATTCTTCTCTCTCGCCTGGCCTTCGCCATTTCTTTCTATGTCGTATGTGTGTTTCAGATCCATATATGCTGTAAAGGGATATGTGATGTAGTCTGGTAGTTCTTGGTATCTTTTCCAAGGGATATTGCTGATAGTTGTTGTCTTGTGATAGTTGCAGTCTGGCGGTTGTTGTTATCTTTTAGAAGAGCTTTTGCTTTGCTTCTGGGTACAGGATGTGGTCATTTTGTTTTGACTGCTTTCTTATATGCAGACAAGATAGCAGTACTATGATGGGGTTTCAGTTATGTATTTTCTTTTGCTCGTACTTTAAATTGTGCGTCCAGACAAGATAGCGGTGCTAGAATGGAGTTAGCATCCTTATTGGTTGGCATCCCTTATTGGTCGGCATCCTTATTGGTTGGCCTATGCTCTTATGCCGCGTGCTCGCAGCTGAGTTGTATGTGTATCATAGTTTTAAATAGCGCGCTAAGCATCTTAGCGGCGGACCTCTTCCAAATGCTATAGCGTGCTATAGCGGAGCTATAGCGCGCTATTTAAAATGTTTGTTCATTTATTTGGATCAAAGTCTCTTAGCGCAAGACCTTTTGTAAACGCTATAGCGGGCTATAGCGGAGCTATAGCGGGCTATTTAAAACAGTGATGTGTATTGCAAGGTCACATGTGTAGTTCAGATCTATTTCCTTATTTGAAGGGTCTGCAGCCTGCATCATGAAGGTCTAACTTTTGTCATTGTTTGGTGTTTTTGTGTGTGTGTGTGTGTGGAGTTTGCTTATTTGGGTTCTTTCTTGTGTTGGCAGGATGTTTGCCGTGAGTTGTTCTTATGTGCACATGCTAGATGTCGTTGCTTCACGGTGTCGATTCCCCTTTCATTCGTACTTACGAGAGGTCATGGATGATGGGGTCGTAATCAGAGGGGTGGAGATAGAGGTCCATGTCCCTGGAAGCAATGCCTTGACTATGAGGAGGTTTTTCTGGTCCCAAGCCGGTGTGGGATATCTTCCTCTTTACGATGATGCCGCTTTCCCGGCCATCTGTTTTTTACAGCGTTTGTTTGGGTTTGTTGTATTAGATTACAACTACCATAGTATGATGACCTATCGAGAGCTTGCACGCTCCGCGGTTGTTTTAGCGGCCTCGCTGGTTCGATCTTTGGTTCCTGTTGCTGGTAGTAATGTATCTGCTGTTGTGGGTGACGTCAATGTTGTTTCACGGCGGCAGATGCCTGTGGTGGGCTGGGTCCTGCTTTACATCCTCAAGAAGGATAATCTGTAATATGTTAGAGTTATATTCATTGTGGCCTTTGGCCTTTTGTATTCTGGCCTTTGGCCTCCCCTGTACATGTATATATTGATGGCTTTTGCCTCCTGATAATATCATGTTGCTTTCCCTAACATGGTATTAAAGCTCTAAGGTTTTTCTTTCGCACGCGCAACTCGTGCTCTTCCGATCCAATTTCTCGCGTCGGCCGCCGCAGCTCTTGTCTCTGGCCGATTGCTGTGGCTACTCTGCTCTGTTCTTTGTGTGTTCGTCCGCACGAGCAGCACGCCATCGATCTAACTTCAGTCGGCTCATCCGCGTCCGCCGGCCTCCGGCTACGGCTTCCCGTTGCTATCCTCGTCCTCCTTCCGCTGGTTCCCGCTGCCGTCTTCATCCGCCGGGCGCCGGTTCCCGCTGTTGGCCGCGTCCGCTGGTCGCCGACCACCGCCGGTTTGGCCTGCTTCTTTCGGCAGCCTCTTTGATTTCTGTTGGTAAAAAAAACAAAAAAAAAGAGAGAGAGAAAAGAAAAGCGGGAGTAAAAAAAAGGCACAACGTTTCTGTCAGGCATGTCTCTCCCTTGCCGCCCGGTGTTTTTCGACGGTATTCCGTACATTGATCCGGTCTCGCACATGCGCCTTCCCTCGGTGCTTGGTGCTCGCCCGTTTGGAGGTCATGTTTGTCGCTCTACTTCGACACCTTTTGCGACTTCCACCGGTGCTGCTGGCCGCTCTACATCAACTCCTTTGGCAGCTACACCGCCTCCTCTAGCCACTTCTGTGCATGGCGCTGGTCGTTCTACATCGACTTTCTTGGTGTCTTCTGCTGGTGATGTTGGTCGTTCTTCAACGACTCTTCTCACGACTTCCGCATTGGGTGATTGTCGCCCTACGCCGACTCCCTTTACGGGTTCTGCATGCGGTGATGACCGCTATGTGTCGACTCGTTCTATGTCGACTCACCACACGGCCTCCAAGGGTGATGGCGACTGCTCATCGCCGGCAAGGGTTTCTACCTCAACCTCTTCTGACGTGTCGTTGTCTGTGCATGAGATTGCACATCTGCGATGCCTGCTTGATGCTTGGGATTCTTCACCGACAGTTTCTGCAGGTTCTGTGGCTGACTCTTCTGGCAATGAGAAACCACCTTCTACCCATTCAGGTACATCCCCATGGATTCTTGATAATGGAGCGTCTTTTCATATGACTTATGATTCTTCCACTTTGACCTCCGCTCGACCTGTCGAGTCTCCTGTTCGTGTTCTTATGGCGGATGGCACTCCCCTCCATGTAGCTAGTCGAGGCACTCTTAGAACTTCTTCATTTCATATTCCCTCTGTAGCTCATGTTCCTCGACTTACCATGCAGCTCATATCTGGTGGTCAGATTGTTGACTCTAGTTGTAGGGTCATTCTCGACTTTGATTCGTGTTCTGTTCAGGATCGTTGCACGGGCGCTCTAATTGGTGCTGGCCCTCGATGCTCTGATGGTCTCTGGGAGCTTGACTGGCTTCGTCTTCCCTCCGCTACCACCGCCGCCAGTCTCACAACCCCTATTGCTTTATCTACCAGCTCTTTTCAGCAGTGGCATCATCGTCTTGGCCATCTATGTGGTTCTCGTCTCTCGTCTTTGGTTCATCGCGGAGTTCTAGGATCTGTCTCCGGTAATGCTTCGTTGGATTGTCTAGGTTGTAGGCTTGGCAAGCATATTCAGCTACCCTATCCTCACAGTGAGTCAGTGTCCGAGCGCCCTTTTGATCTCGTTCACTCTGACATTTGGGGTCCGGCTCCCTTCGCTTCGAAAGGGGGCCACTGATACTATATTATCTTCATCGATGATTTTTCTCGGTACACTTGGATATATTTCATGTCTTCTTGTAGTGAGGTCTTATCTATATACAAAAAATTTGCTGCCATGGTTCATACCCAGTTTTCCACTCCTATTTGAGTTTTTCGCGCAGATTCAGCTGGTGAGTATATCTCCCATGCGCTGCGAGGATTCCTTGGTGAGCATGGTACTCTTGCTCAGTTCTCTTGTCCTGGTGCTCATGCTCAAAATGGTGTGGCTGAGCGCAAGCATCGTCACCTTCTTGAGACGGCGCGTGCGATGATGATCGCCGCCTCTCTTCCGCCTCACTTCTGGGTTGAGGCCGTTACCACTTCCACCTATCTCATCAACATTCAGCCATCTACTGCTCTACAGGGCGGTATTCCTCTTGAGCGTCTTTCTGGCCATTTTCCTAATTATTCGGCACTTCGTTTTTTGGTTGTGTTTGCTATGTTTTGCTTGCCCCTCATGAATGCACCAAACTAACCGCTCAGTCTGTTGAGTGTGTCTTTCTCGGATATAGTGATGAGCCTAAGGGCTATCTGTGTTGGGATCCTATCAGTCGTCGAATGCGTATTTCCTCGGATGTTACCTTTGATGAGTCTCGTCCCTTCTACCCGCGTCCATCCTCCTCGGCCTTTTCCACGGAGGACATCTCTTTTCTTACGTTTCCAGATACACCTCCCTCTGTGCCAAGTATTCCTACTCCTCGTCCCGCTGTTGCGAATCCGACGTCGTCCTCTCCTATGGTTTCTTCTCCTCCCTCATCACATGACTCTCCACCTTCAACACCGATACCTTCCTCACCGATACCTTCCTCTTCTCCACCTTCATCACCGATACATTCCCCGTCTCCACCTTCAGTGATTTCACCTCTCCCCTCCTTTCCTTTCCATTATACTCGTCGTCAACGTGTTGTGGACGAGTCTACTGATGTGCCCTCTGCTTCTGATGTGTCCTCTTCCTTCTCACGGCCGACTTATGGTCTTCGTTCTCGGCCTTGTCCGCCCGCTGATCGATATTCTCCTTCTCACTATGGTCTTTCAACCGTTGTTGAGCCGACTTCTTATCGAGATGCTATTGTTCATCCTGAATGGCAATTTGCCATGGCAGAGGAGATTGCTGCCCTTGAGCGCACCGGCACGTGGGATCTGGTTTCTCTTCCTCCCCGTGTTCGTTCCATCACTTGTAAGTGGGTCTATAAGATTAAGACTCGCTCCGATGGTTCTCTTCAGCATTATAAAGCTCGTCTTGTGGCTCGTGGCTTTCAGCAGGAGCATGGTCGTGATTACGATGAGACTTTTGCTCCTGTGGCCCATATGACCACTGTTCGCACACTCCTCGCAGTGGCCTCTGTTCGCCACTGGTCCGTGTCTCAGCTTGATATTAAGAATGCCTTTCTTAATGGTGAGTTGCATGAGGAAGTTTATATGCAGCCTCCACCTGGGTATTCAGTTCCTGATGGCATGGTTTGTCGTCTTCGTCGCTCTCTTTATGGCCTTAAGCAAGCCCCCCGCGCTTGGTTTGAGCGTTTTGCCTCGGTGGTAACTTCAGCTAGTTTTTCGCCCAGTGCTCATGATCCAGCGCTGTTTGTCCACCTTTCTGCTCGTGGTCACACTCTTCTTCTTCTATATGTTGATGACATGATCATCACCGGTGATGATCTTGAGTACATTGCCTTTGTCAAGGCCCGTCTCAGTGAGCAGTTTTCTATGTCTGATCGTGGTCCTCTTCATTACTTTCTTGGGATTGAGATTTCGTCCACCTCTGATGGCTTTTTTATTTCCCAAGAAAAGTATATCCATGATCTTCTTGCTCGTGCGGCTCTTAGTGATGAACGCACTGTTGAGACTCCTATGGAGCTTAATATTCACCTTCGTGCTTCTGACGGTGAGCCCTTGTCTGATCCGACTCGTTATCGTCATCTTGTTGGGAGTCTTGTCTATCTCGCTGTCACTTGTCCGGATATCTCCTATCCTGTCCATATCCTTAGTCAGTTTGTTTCTTCTCCCACTTTGGTTCACTATTGTCACCTTCTTCGTGTTCTACGATATCTTCGTGGCACGATCTCTCACCGTCTCTTCTTTCCTCGTTCCAGCTCGTTACAGCTCCAGGCCTATTCAGATGCTACCTGGGCTAGTGATCCTTCGGATCATCGTTCACTTTCTGCTTACTGTGTATTTCTTGGTGGTTCCCTCATTGCCTGGAAGACGAAAAAACAGACTGCAGTTTCTCATTCGAGTGCAGAGGCTGAGTTGCGAGCTAAGGCTCTTCTCACGGCTGAGGTGACTTGGTTCCGCTGGTTACTTGAGGATTTTGGTGTCACTGTTACTACACCTACTACACTCTTGTCAAACAGTACAGGTGCTATCAGTATTGCACTGGACCCAGTGAAGCATGAGCTTACCAAGCATATTGGTGTTGATGCTTTCTTTATGCGCACTGGTGTGCAGGACCGTGTTATTGCTCTTCAGTATGTGCCTTTCGAGTTACAGCTGGCGGACTTCTTCACGAAGGCCCAGACTAGAGCGCAACATGGATTTTACCTCTCCAAACTCAGTGTTGTGGATCCACCGTGAGTTTGAGGGGGGTGTTAGAGTTATATTCATTGTGGCCTTTGGCCTTTTGTATTCTGGCCTTTGGCCTCGCCTGTACATGTATATATGATGGCTTTTGCCTCCTGATAATATCAAGTTGCTTTCCCTAACATAATACTCCATCATTAACAAGGTGCACTTGAGATGAACTCTGAATGTGATGAATGCTTTCTTATGACTGAGCCTCACAATCCCGATTCCCATTTCAACAAGCCAGTACCTTGTTCTGTTTTGTTTCTATAAATAGATCAGATTCATCAAGCCAGTACCTTGTTCTGTTTATATAGATACAGTCTGTGGGTAAATTGATCACGCATTCATGCTTATTCCTATAGGCTCTAAATTGACAAATTCATTTAACTTAATCTGAATAACTCATTTAACCTAATCTGAATAATTCAGACTGTTGGAAATATGCCCTAGAGGCAATAATAAATTAGTTATTATTATATTTCCTTGTTCATGATAATCTTTTATTATCCATGCTATAATTGTATTGATAGGAAACTCAGATACATGTGTGGATAAATAGACAACTCTATGTCCCTAGCAAGCCTCTAGTTGACTAGCTCGTTGATCAATAGATGGTTACGGTTTCCTGACCATGGACATTGGATGTCGTTGATAACGGGATCACATCATTAGGAGAATGATGTGATGGACAAGACCCAATCCTAAGCCTAGCACAAAGATCGTAGTTCGTATGCTAAAGCTTTTCTAATGTCAAGTATCTTTTCCTTAGACCATGAGATTGTGCAACTCCCGGATACCGTAGGAATGCTTTGGGTGTACCAAACGTCACAACGTAACTGGGTGGCTATAAAGGTGCACTACAGGTATCTCCGAAAGTGTCTGTTGGGTTGGCACGAATCGAGACTGTGATTTGTCACTCCGGTAAACGGAGAGGTATCTCTGGGCCCACTCGGTAGGACATCATCATAATGTGCACAATGTGACCAAGTGGTTGATCACGGGATGATGTGTTACGGAACGAGTAAAGAGACTTGCGGGTAACGAGATTGAACAAGGTATCGGTATACCGACGATCGAATCTCGGGCAAGTACAATACCGTTAGACAAAGGGAATTGTTTACGGGATCGATTGAGTCCTTGACATCATGGTTCATCCGATGAGATCATCGTGGAACATGTGGGAGCCAACATGGGTATCCAGATCCCGCTGTTGGTTATTGACCGGAGAACGTCTCGGTCATGTCTGCATGGTTCCCGAACCCGTAGGGTCTACACACTTAAGGTTCGGTGACGCTAGAGTTGTTATGGGAAATAGTATGTGGTTACCGAAGGTTGTTCGGAGTCCCGGGTGTGATCCCGGACGTCACGAGGAGTTCCGGAATGGTCCGGCGGTGAAGATCGATATATTGGACGAAGTATTGGAGTCCGGAAGTGTTTCGGGGGTACCAGGCTATGGCCAGCATGACCGAAAGGTGTTTTGGGAGCCCCGGCAAGTGTTGGAGGGCCTCATGGGCCAAAGGGGAAGGGGAAAACCAGCCCACTAAGGGGTGGTGCGCCCCTCCCAGCCCCTCTCACGTAACCAGGAGAGGTGGGGGCGCCTCCCCTAGGGCAGCCCCCCTTCCCGACTTGGGGGGCAAGTTTCCTAGGGGGTGGGGGCGCCCAAACCCATCTAGGGTTTCCCCTGTGGCGGCCGCCCCTCCCCTAGGGAACCCTAGGGCGCCTCCTCCACCCCCCTTACCCCTATATATATAGTGAGGGAGAGAGAGGGCAGCCGCACCCTTCCCCTGGCGCAGCCCTCTCCCTTCTCCAACACCTCCTCCCTCTCCGTAGAGCTTGGCGAAGCCCTGCCGAGATCCCTGCTGCATCCACCACCACGCCGTCGTGCTGCTGGATTTCCCTCAACTTCTCCTCTCCCCTTGCTGGATCAAGAAGGAGGAGACGTCCCCGGGCTGTACGTGTGTTGAACGCGGAGGTGTCGTCCGTTCGGTGCTAGGATCATCGGTGATTTGGATCACGACGAGTACGAGTCCATCAACCCCGTTCACTTGAACGCTTCCGCTTAGCGATCTACAAGGGTATGTAGATGCACTCTCCTTCCCCTCGTTGCTGGTTTCTCCATAGATAGATCTTGGTGACACGTAGGAAAATTTTGAATTTCTGCTACGTTCCCCAACACAGATAACTTGGAGCAATATTCAGTCAGAAATCAGTAGTTACATTTTCAGATTGGAATCATGTCAGAAAACTGAAGATTATCACTAAAGTTTGCAAAATTGGAGCCCATCAAACTATCACTAAAGCTTAACTGAATTCATCTAGATAACTGAATTTTTAGCTTCTTTCTCTTCCTGCAATAGCTGATGGAGTACAGTAGCTGACATTTTTATTTACAGTAGCTGACATTTTTATTTACTCCATTGAGACTGTAAATTGAGTAGGAGTACAGTAGCAAGGCACTGTAAATTGATGGAGTACAATAGTAAGGCACTATAAATTGATCATAATTTTATTGTTAGAATTTGGGAGTCATACGTGACCTGTAGAACATCTAAAGTTCTGTAGAACATTCTATAGTTCAAGGTTTGGTCTTCGGCCCTTTGTTGCAGCATGTGGCGCTAAACATGACTTGTGAACATTTTGTTAGTTCTGTCTATATCTCTGAACATATGAGCACTATGCAATTTTAGTACCCCTGAACATATAAGCAACAGTGTCTTATTTTGAACAGCAGTATCTGGCATGGAGTATGTCCAGATATCATTCCTTGCTAAAGAGATAGTGTGCCTTGCAGTAGGGATATCATTAAAGTTCAGAAATTTGGAGTAAATGTTCTCTCTAATGGAGTGACAAAAGATAAACTAGAGAGTTGTGTGTATTGAATATCAAATGAGTAACCTAGCCTGAAGATGACACATGACATACACAATAAATTCAAATAATTCCAAATTAATACTCCAATATAATCTTAAAAAGAACCATTATTTACTGAATCTAGATACAACAACAACAAAGCCAAATTGTTGCATCTAGATAATCTGTACAAATTGTTGATGTTTTCCAGTGTTCTGAGTATGTCCACATAACTCAGTTCCATTTCATGTTCTTGATGTTTTCCAGTGTTCTAACAAATACTCAGTTCAATTTCAGTTTGAATTGAAACTTCAGTAAATAACTTAGTGGAGAAACTTCAGTTTTGGAATATTATTTAGGAACACAATCTCCAGTAAATGAAACTACAGTGCAATCCATCTTCACCTTTCCATCCTTCCTTGTTTTGATTTGGTTGTAAATAAATAAGATTTCATTTCATTTGGTTTGCTTGTGTCAAGGACAGGGAGCAAGGATCCATCCAGTGAGCAAGACTATCGCCACACACACTATGTTATACAAGGAACACACACCCACAGCAAGGAATTCATGTCAACAGAGTAAGTGATCCCATATTCCCATTGGATTTAGATACCTCTTTTTTTCCCATTATTAAAAGCATGACGACATTGTTGTCACAAAATCACATGGAAAAATCTTGCCACCTTGCCCTAGATGGCTCTATAAGTATAGTTTGGAAGAGGAGTCACTAGTAGAAAACGGAGCTTTAATACCGGTTCATAAGGGCCTTTAATACCGGTTCTGCAACCGGTACTAAAGAATGGAGACTAAAGCCCCCCCCCCTTTAGTACCGGTTCGGCATGAACCGCGACTAAAGGCCCACCACGTGGCGTGAGCTCGCGCCGTGGTATGGAGGACCTTTAATACACGTTGGTGTTACCAACCGGTACTAAAGGTATTTTTTTTAGTTTTTTTGAAATTTTGAAAAAAAATTCATTTTTTTCGATTTTCAATTTTCTGAATTATTTGATAATTTAGTCTCTAATCGCCCCTCTTGCCCCTCTTAACTACTCAAGTGTGGATCACTCATTCCAAATCGTCTAACTTCCCGACCGGTCACCCATCCTCTCACTCCCCCAGCCTGAGCACGCTTAACTTCGGAGTTCTATTCCCCCTACTTTCCAAGTCTACACTTGTTGTTTTCCGGACAAAAGTAAGCTGTAAATCCTATTAACCCTGAGCACTTTAGCTTGAGCATTAGGTCACACATTTCACCGTTTGAGTTTGAAACTATTATTCTAAAAAAAACAGTAATTATTTAGTAACACTAATATTTCTGAAATAAGTTTGACCATAGTTTGACGAGAGTTTGACAATAGTTTGACCAGATTTGACCAAAATTTAAAAAAATTGAAATAATTATTTAGTAACACTAATATTCTCGAATAAGTATGTAGTAACATTAATACTTCTTGAATAAGTAGTTTGACCATAGTTTGACCAGATTTAACCAAAATTGAAAAAAAAACTTAAATTTGAGCATATCATTTTCTCCTTTTGGAATTTGAGGATTCTAAAAAATTGCAAACAGGCCGTAGGCGGTCAAAATCGGATGCGGATTTTCGTGCTGAATTTTTTGATATATTATACGTTTTTTCCGACATCGTATGCAAAAGTTATAGCCGTTTTACATTTTCCCTACACTTTTTGCAAAACATGTCCAAATTTAAGTTTTTTAATTTTCCTAACTAGTAGATGTAGTAATCTAACTACATCTCGAAGAATTTTATTTTTTTGAATTTTTTAACATTTTCTTTTGTATTTTTCAAAACTGAAATGGCGATATACTGGGGGGTAGAGATAGAAAATTGCCCTTTAGTACCGGTTTGTGCCACGAACCAGTACTCTAGGTCAAACCGCTTTAGTACCGGTTCGTGGCACGAACCGGTACTATAGGTTAGCCCTTTAGTACCGGTTCGTGCCACGAACCGGTACTAAAGATGATCGCGGGGCCCCGGCCTGACGCCAGCCTGCCACCACCCCTTTAGTACCGGTTCGTGGCACGAACCGGTACTAAAGGTTCAAAACGAACCGGCATTAATGCATAGCCGTTCGAACCGGCACTAATGATACCATTAGTACCGGGCCAAAATTGAACCGGCACTAATGTGTCTCACATTAGTTGCTTTTTCTACTAGTGAGTTTGGAAAAGTCATCAAATTAAACCCGATACTCCGTATGTGTAATCATAACAAGACTAATCTGTCATTCACAATTTTCATTCTTATTTACTGTAAGACTGTTGGCTTTTCTTACTGTTGGCTTCATTCATCAGGACCACGCAGACTTCTGCTGCTGCCGGCGCTGCCGCCTGCCCGATCGAGTCCCCGCCCTGCTCCTGCTGTTGGCTCCTGCTGATCGCCTCTGTTGCTGCTATTTGACAGATCAAAAAAATTCAGTTAGTTGTGTGCATCTCGAAGCTGGATTGGCAATAATTGACAGATCATAGGAGTAGTTGGATTGGCAAGGTATTTAAAGAAGTTTGTCAAACTAACAGTAGAAATTGTTGGGAATTGAGTAATCCATGGTAATCCAGTGTACAATTAGAGCAAAATTTCCCATAGGTGTACAGTTTCAGTCACTGATTTTGTATGGACAAGATTTCCAACAGATCAGAGAAACAGGTTGAACAACTTACACATGGCCATGCTTGCTTATCTTTGATCTGTTTACAATTGGCATCAGAAGAAATTACTGCAGTGTAATGATCAATTGGGAAACCTGTAATGCATGAGAAAATATTGATGTTGCTGTCCAATATTGATAACATTCGACAATTTGCCTTTCAGTGGGCTTAAAGGATGGAACGTCTTTTCAAATGCCTAGGTCTGTCCCGAGTTCTATGCCCATGACACAATGAAAATCTGAATGCAGCACTCTCGAAGGAAATCAAGTGAAACAAAACTCATCGCAGATCCGTTCTGTGAACAGACCAAGGAGTGGCCGTCATCCCCGCGACACGAGTCAGATCTTTTCGGGAGGAGAAAATATATATCTGCACAAACTTGGTTCGTCAGAAAGTGACTGATTGATGTTCCACGTAAAGGATATTGACTGGATTCACTTGACCAATTCGGGCCTTGATATCTTGGACCACCACTCAGAATTTGATGATACGCCCACAGTCAGGCCACGATCCATTATCTCACGAAGAGATTGACAACGGGTATCACCAAGTTTATCCAAATTGCTCGTCTCTTTTCCTCGGAAAGAATGATCATTTGAGTTAGCCGAGGTTTCTCTACCAACCAACAAATGGGTCTTTGTGTTCGTTGACCAGTCGGAATCTTCTGTGATGATGAACAGTCAGTTTCTGTAGGGAGACCTCGACCGACTCAGGGACTACTAATCGGGTTATACCTACTGGGTAGGCCTAGTACATATATGACCCAGCCAAGGGCCCAGTCCCATCTAAGATATGGTAAAGGAGGTAATGGTCCAAGGGCCATCACACTGAGCCCATTGCCGTTACAGCCCAAGGCAAGAAAGTACGGCATTTACTATTTGGCGCTTATGTGCCGGTTCGCCAACGGGCACCTGCAGGCGTTCCTAATTGGCGACGGGGATTCGAACAAGCGCAACGGTTGTTGCAAGCGCACGACTATAGCCACCAGAACAACCACCCGCGAATGATTTGGTAGCTCGCTTTCCTATTTTTTACTCGTTCGTCAGCTCCGTTTCTTTTTTTATTCTTGTTCTTTTTATTTTTATCAACTTTCTTTGTTTTCTTTAGTGCATATTTTTTTAAATTCGATGAACTTTTTTCAGATCAATGAACTTATTTTCAAATTCGTTGAACTTTTTTTAAAATTGGATGAACTGTTTTCGAAACTCGATGTACTTTTTTTCCAAATCGATGATTTTTTTTTAAAATCCATGAACTTTTTGAAAATTTAATGAAATTTTCTCAAATCCGATTAACTTTTTTGCAAATTCGAAGAATTTTTTTGAAAAATGATGAACTTTTTTAAAACATTGATGAAATTATTTTCAAAATCGTGAACTTTTTTCTCAAATTAGTGAACTTTTTACAATTTTCTTGAACTATTTTTGTTTCATGTGAACATTTTCAAACCTGTGAACTTTTTTCAAACTCATGAAACTTTCTTCAATTAGCGATCTTTTGGAAATTTCATTACATTTTTCATTGTTTGTGAACTTCTTTGAATACGTGATCATTCTTTTTGAAGAAAAATCGCAAACTTTTCTAAAATTTGTGAACTTCTAGTTTTTGGAACCGCGAAGCCCACATTGTCCTTAAAAACTACCGAGCTACTAATGGCCATAAGTTCAAGCTAGCTCTAGTGGTTAGCGGGGTGGGTATATAACTCACGGACTTGAGCTCGATTCCATTTTTTGTTCGTTGGTGTAGTGTTCATGGGCCGGCCCAGCGAGGCACTGCTGCGAGCGCCAAGTTGGTTAGTTGGCGCTGAAGGTGCGGAGTAGGAGCTCCCAGAAAGTACAGGGGACCCAAAAAAGAACAAAGAACAGTGGGGATTTCTCTATAAAAAAATAAATCAAAGAAAAGGAGGATCGTTAACTAGCCGTACCCCTTTTCTTGAAAAGGGGAATATATTAATATCAAGCAGATATCAATTACACCCGGTCTCTACACCAACAAGAAGTATAAAAACATCCAAGATGCCACTAGTAGAAAAAGGCCCATTTGTTCCGGTTCCAGAGGGCCTTTAGTCCCGGTTCTGGAACCGGGACTAAAGGGTCATTACTTGTAACATCCCAAATTTTCAATTTGGAATGTTATACATAGGTCATTCTTGGATATTATATTTTATTGCATCTTCGTTCCGCAATCCTCGAAATCCTAAGCAACTCAAGGTCCCTCGGAGAGAGTTGGGGATTTTCCGATTTTCATATTTGATTTTTATCAAATAGCGAAAACGAGGATTTTCAATTTTAATTATTTTTCTCTTCGGAAAATATTTCATAATAAAATAAATGAGGGGAGATAATATGACTTCTTCAAAACAATTGAAATATTGGAGGAAAAATGTTTAAATCATTTGTTGGATTTTCTTTGTTTTTTTATTTGGATTTTATTTGTATTAGAAAAATTGCACGTTTTAAAAAAAATTGCATTTTAGGGCCAAGAAAATGTTCATCTCGTTCTAAATATTTCATTTAGACGGTGAAAATTTGCTTTGGCATTTTTTTAGATTTTTAGTTTATTTTATAGGATTTTTTTATCTGTCGGCGAAACTATTTAAAAAAAAGTTTCCCCGCGCTCGACTGTGCCTAAGGCCCAGCCGAGCAGGCCGGCCCAGCCGCAGCAGCCTCCATGAAGGCCGCCGCCCGCCGCCGCCGACTCGGATCGAGTCTGAGCCGACTCCGCCTCGCCGCCTCCTCCTCCAAGCCGCCCCATCTCTTTAAATAGCCACCACCCGTGCCGCCACACCACCACCACCACCACCACCCGCCACCGCCACCCTAAGCCGAGCCGCTGCCCGAGCCCGAGCGCCCGCCGCCGAGCCCGAGCCCCGCCGCCCCCGCGCCACCCGAGCCGCCGCCCGAGCCCCGCCGCCCCGTCGGAGCCAAGCCGAGGTAGCCGCCCGCCGTCGCTGGTTTTCTGAGAAAAACCGTTTCGGTTTCTTAGAAACCCTAGTTTTTGTTTTTTTTAAATAGATCGGTTTTTCTCCGGTTTATTTATTTAGCGAGCGTTCGCTCGTTCGTTCTTTTTAACGAACGCGTTCTTCGTTTAGATGCAGATTAAGAATGTTCGTTCGTTAGTCTGTTCGTTAGTTTTTCTTTTTCTCGGATTTATTCCGCGATTTCTGATCCGATATTAGTTTCTGTTTATCTTTTTGCTCGTTAGTCGGAATCATGCGATTCAAGCACCTGGATCTTCGTTTCGAGACCCTCTTTTTGTTTGAACAACTTCAACAAGATTTTGATACTGTAAAATTGACCTTAGTTCAGATTAGTAAGCGGATCTTGTTTCTTTCGTCGTTTGAGTTTCGTTGCTCCGTTTGGTTTGATTCTTTTTGCGAACTGGAGTTCTTAAGTTGAACTTTCTGGTCAGCCTCGTTTATTTGAGTTTTGCTTGTGCATCCTTGCTTGTTGCTTATGTATGTTATTGTTTGCTTGCGGTAGAATTCCCGGAGTGCGAAGCGTGTTACTACGAGTCTCTAGGATTCGCGGATCGTCAGCAAGGCAAGTAACACTTTGATCATACTCTTTTCATACCCAGTTTTTATGCATTAGCTCAATCCTCAAACATTGCATGGTTAGGATGTCATTAACTTGTGGGTTGGGAAGTAGTAGTTGAGGTAGAACCTATTGCCCTGTTACTATCAAACGCTTGGGAGTTACTTCTACGTGTTGCTTATATTGCTATGCTATGCTCGTAGATGTGGTTGGGTTTGAGTGAATCCATGTCAGATGTGAGATTGTTAATTAATGGTTTAATTTAAGGTGGCAACTTTAATACACATCTAGGTGAATTGAGGCACCTGGGGAACCCAGTGTTGTCTGTTTTATTTTTGGAAATTCCGGGGTACCCGTGTGATCTTCCTATGGACCGCCACCCAGGCTCAAAGGGAACTGAGATTATTCATGCTAGAAACTTCCGTGTGCAGCCACAAGCTACTATGGGCTCTAGCATAGTTGAGTAAGTTACGTGAAGCTCTTGAAGAGGTAGATCAGTAGGTAGTGGGTTTTGTAGGTTTGGTATGGTCTACCCGGAGTAGAGAGTTAATGTTTCCGAAATACTATGTCTCGGTCATTCGTTTCTCAAACACCATGTAGTGCGAGAAATCAATGAAGGCGATCGAGTCTTGTGGGGAAAAGTACGCAAACCTCTGCAGAGTGTACAATCTAATAATGGTTAGCCGTGTCCCCGGTTATGAACAATTTTGAGTATCTAGTACTTGAGTTATCACACGTATCTCATCACTCTTAATTAATATTGTTGGGTTGTTAACTACTTTAATTGGGATTGAGTTGGGGTTATACCTTCTCAATGTTTCAACCATCATGATAGTCAAATAAATCTATTCCTTTGTTGTAGGGAAAAATTGGATTTTCGCAAAACTATAACCATAGAGCTTTCCACCAGCCAAATATGCATGTAGTGATATCATTATTTATGTTCCTGCTCTATTGTGTTATATTGCCAGCATATTCCATGTGCTGACCCATTTTTGGGCTGCAGCGTATTATGTTGCAGACTTTTCAGACGAGGAGTAAGGTTCGTTAGGTCGTTGTCGTGCAGCTTAGCTATGCCGTTGGAGTTGATGCACTCACTTTATCTTCCAAGCCTTCCGCTGTTATCGCATTAGATGGCCTTAAGCCATATTATTATTATAAGTTCTCTTTTGAGACATTCGATGTAATAAGTGTGTGATTGCTACTCTGTTATAAATCCTTCGAGTACTTTGTGTGTCAGCATTACTGATCCAGGGATGACACTGGAACACAGAGACTTGACCATCTGAGGTCGGGTCGCTACATTACTAAAGCCCCCCACCCCCAGTCCCGGATCTGTTACGAACCAGGAGTAAAGGCCCTCCACGTACCGCTATCTGGAGCTCCACCTTTAGTCCCGGTTGGTAACACCAACCGGGACAAAGGAAATTTTGCGAATTTTTTTATTTGATTTTTAAAAAAAATTCTTGATTTTCAATTTTCTGAATTATTTTACAATTTAATCTCTAATCACCCCTCATCACTGCTCAATTTAACCTTTAATCTCTAATCATCCCTCATCATTCCAAATCATCTAACTTCCCGGCCAGTCACCCATCCTCTCATTACTCTAGCCTGAGCATGCTTAACTTCCGGGATCTATTCCCCTCTCGTTTCCAAGTCTGCACTTGTTGTTTTCCAGACAATAGTAAGATGTCAATCCTATTAACCCTCAGGAGTTTAGCTTGAGCATTAAGTCACACATTTCACTGTTTGAGTTTGAAACTATTATTTCAAAAAACAATAATTATTTAGTAACACTAATATTTCTTGAATAAGTAGTTCGACCATAGTTTGACCAGATTTGACCAAAATTCAAAAAAACAGAAATAATTATTTAGTAACACTAATATTCTTGAATAATTATTTAGTAACACTAATACTTCTTGAATAAGTAGTTTGACCATAGTTTGACCAAATTTAACAAAAAAAATCTGAAATTTGAGCATAACATTTTATCCTTTTAGAATTTGAGGATTCTAAAAATTTGCAAACATGCCTATGGCTGTCAAAATCGGATGCCGATTTTCGTGCTGAACATTTTGATATATTATACTTTTTTCCGACATCGTATGCAAAAGTTATAGCCGTTTTAATTTTTCATAACACTTTTTTGCAAAACATGTCCAAATTTAAGTTTTTTATTTTTGCTAACTAGTAGATGTAGTAATATAACTACATCTCGAAGAATTTTATTTTTTGAAGTTTTTGTCATTTTCTTTTGTTTTTAACTAAAATGGCGATTAAGGGGGGGGGGTCCTTTAGTCCCGGTTTGAAACACGAAGCGGGACTAAAAGGGCATCACACCCTTTAGTCCCGGTTCGTGTCTCAAACCGGGACTAAAGGTCTCATTTGAACTGGGACTAATGCTCACATTAGTCCGGGTTCGTAATGCAACCGAGACTAATGTGTATATTGAACTGTGACCAAAGCCCTGTTTTCTACTAGTGTGCACAACCCCCCCCCCCCAAAATAAGAATAACAGAAAAAAGAGCCTGCCACGAAGACCGTTCAGCTGCAATAGTAGCACGCTAACAACCACCAAAGATAACACCTGGACTACAAATAAGGTTCTCCAATAGGAACGCCTTCAGGAAGGAAACAATGCATAAACGCTATCATTGACCTATCAAAGATCGTAGGTTTTTACCCAGGAGAAAGACCGCATCCCCAAAAAACAATGCCTCTAACAAGGCCACTGCCAAGTACAACCAATATAGGCCATACCTTGGGTTTTCACCTTGGAAATCACGACCCGATGCTCAAAGAAGCACCACCAACAAAGAAGTCATGTGATGCTACCGCCCCCACTTGCGGAGGCTACTACTACAAGTCACGTACCACAAGGCTCACGAAACTGGTGTCTGATCTGGATGGGACCATATCCCGCAAGCCAATTCTGAACAACTGCCTGTGAAGCAAAGTCCTCATCGCATATAAGACCTCGCCATCGCCACTTGTAGATCCTCCAATCACACCATGACATTCTCCGCATGTGTTCATTCCATGGAGATCTTGGTGTAGACATGTCCCAAGGTGTCAACAAAACAGAGCTTCACGATACCGCATAGACCTAGTTATGTTGAGCTTGCGAGTGTACGCGACCGGCCCCAATCCAAAAGAGTTTCCAAAGAGCACCATATATGCAAATCTTCATTTTCCTTAGAAGGAGAAGTCCGGAACTCACAAATGGATAGATCAAAGAGGGCTGATCATGGGTACAACGGTGACTTTTCGTGAAGATAACTAGGGCCACTGCCTAGCTGGTAATTATGTGAGACATGAGATCCCTCGATCAACAATATCTGGATGCCCACCTCTGGAGGAAGGAGATGGTCAGCACCGCCATGTCCGGGGCCGCCGCCCCGACACCGAAGGGATGCGGGCAGAGCCGCTGACCTTTGTCAAAACGGTGCAGATCAAGTCCTCCTTGCCAAAACATGTCCAGATCAAGCCAATCCACCCCGCCGCCACAGTCGTGCGCCTGTTGCCTGCCCCTGCCGTCGGGCTTCGTCAAAATGTGCAGATCGAACCCTCCTGGCAAAACACCCAGATCGAGCCAATCTACCGCCACTTTCGACTACCAGCTGTCAGCCGCCTGCCGCCGACGCGCCTCTGGTACCGTTGCCGCGCATAACTACGGCTATAGGGGCGTGAGCGGGCGGCGCCCACATACCCTTAGCAGTACCCGTCGGGAGCCACGCCGCCGCTACGCCACGCGGGCTTTGCCTGGCGACACCTCCGGCGGCAGCAGAGAGAGAGGAGGGGATGTGTGGAGGAGGGCTTGAGGGAGCCGGCGGACTCCCCAATGCGGCCCGGCGCCGCCGCACGGAGGAGGTCGTGGGAAGGAGGTCCGCAAACATTTGATGACTTTCATTGGAGTTGGGACCGTACCCTATATGTTGTGTTATGTAGGTCGTTTACAGTGTTTTTACACAAAAAATATCTTAGTGTTTTTTCTTAGAAGAGATTTTTTTCTTCTCAGTGTAACGTACAAGGCTGGGCTTGGACTGGATTCAAGGAGGTTATGGTTGAAGATCATTAGGCTCTGAAGGTATTATCTCACATGCTTGTGTTGAGTCGAGATCGTCTACTATAACATGATACCAGGGAGTACTCGCAATGGGCAGGGAAAAGATGATGATCCGCTGCTCATTGCGTTGGTGACTTACAACTGCGGCCACAGCCAGCAGGGGCGGCAACACTGGAGGACTGCATTTTGGTGGTGCTCTACTCCCCGAGTACCGAGTATTGGTTCCCAGGATGAAAACCCAAGTTCTAGTCTTTATTGGTTGTACCTGGCAACGGCTTTGTTGAAGGCACTGTTTTTGGGTGAACTCAGACTTTGTATAGAGTGAAAACTCAACATGTTCGGTCAGGCAAATTGAAACACCTTGGAGTTGCCCTAGTATTATATCCTTTTAAATTAGAATCATGTTTTGATCTTCCTAGATATTGATTTTTGCGTGAAATCACAAACATGAAGAAAATAGGAACTGGCACAGAGCCTTAAATTAATAGTTTAGTCAAAAAATTATATAAAATATTCTAAAGTGATAACATAATAGCATTAAACAATCCAAAATTATAAATACATTTGATGATATAATAGCGCATAGAGCTTAGTGTCAGTTCAAACATCTCAATTTTGTACGAACATGCACAAAATTTATACGATTTTCAAACATCTCAATTTTGTATGTAATGTCAGCTGATGTGGTAGACATTGCAACTAACCGTACCCTATATGTGTTGTTAGGGCATCTCCTTCTTCTGGTGTGACGTCAGCCTGTCCCAGAGAGCATTGGCGGGGGTGGGATCCATCGTGGGAGTGGTGAGGAGAGGGATCAGAGGTGGATGACAGCAGCCATGGACGGGGTACCGACTTTTATAACAATGGTAGGCGGCGGACGGACGGACGGGTGGCGCCGGAGGAGAAGCCTCAGCAACCGCGTGCCATCAATGCGGGCGGCAGACGGACGGACGGGCTGCAGCCGTGTCGTTTGAACGCGTGGCAGTTGCTTGCACGGGAAGCGGCGCGGTCAGCAGATGGACGGACGGGCGGCTGTTGTGTCGTTTGAACGCGTGGTAGTCGCTTGCACCGGAAAGCGGCGCGGGTGGTGCTCTCGGACGGCGCTCCGCTTCAATGTCGGCGCCGGTGAGCAGTCACGTCCGCTCTAGCCGGGTATGAATGCGACCGATGACGGTTTGGAGCGGCGCTGACCAAAAACACGCGGGAGGGTGGAGGGTTTTTTGGTGGGTCAGGGCGGTCAGAAACGGGCCTGGGAGCGGTCCGGACTCCTGCCAACCTCTCCACGTTTGTCTCTGATTTACGGGAGAAAACAAGTCCGGACATTCCAGCGGACCGATGCAGGCCCGCGTTGGATGGCTTCCGCGGTCAGGACCGATGTAGGTTGTTCTCAGCGTTTTCAGGAAGAATACTTCCCAGTGTTTTTTCTTAGAAGATTTTTTTTCTCAGTGGAACGTACAAGGCTGGGCTTGGATGGGCCAACGTTACATCTTAGATGGCAGCTGCGTACAACATCAGCGTTAATCTCAAAAAAAGAAAAAAAAACTCAGCGTTCCTACACTCAGCTGCCTGCTTCCCATTGTCTAAAAACTGAAAACTGCCGTAGCCCCCAGTCTCTCCACTCTCAGCAGCGGACGGACCGTATCCTGCCCCGTCCCCGTCCCCGTCCCCGTCCGCGTCCCCGGAGATCCGATCCTGGTTAGCCCACCCCTTCTCCTTCCCTTCCTTCTCCATCTAATCTACTAGTGATTCCTTTTCGTCTCATCTTATTTTCCCTCTATTAGTAAACCCTAGCCAGATTTTCCCCTCCTAATCAAACCCTAACATTCATCCCCTTCTGCAGCCGTGCAGAGAGAGAGAGAGAGGAGAGGGTACCGCTGATGGATCTCGGAGCTGAGACTCCCCAAGGCCAAGGGTAAGATCCCGCTGGTGTTCCTCCCCCTCTTAAGTTTGTGCCGTGCACTACTTGCTTTGTACTCCCTCCGTTCCTAAATATTTGTCTTTTTAGAGATTTCATATAGACTACCACATACGAATGTATATAGACATATTTTAAAGTGTATTCATTCATTTTGTTCCGTATGTAGCCACTTGTTGAAATCTTTAGAAAGACAAATATTTAGGAACGGAGGGAGTATATGCTATGTGCATATGTGTGTTGGATTCTAGCAGCTGTCCTGATGTGAATATATGTGTGTCCATTGATTAAATTCCTTTTCATGCCAGGGCCGATACCTTTCCCACGCGTGTGGACGGCAGTAGGCTGCGCTGTTCTGTGCCGCTGGCCGACCCAGTGTCCGAGGTGCTTGGCGACGACAACCTCCTCATCGAGATCCTCGTCCGCCTCCCTCCGAAGCCGTCCTCGCTCGCCCGTGCGTCCGCCGTATCCAAGCGCTGGGGCAGCATCCTCTACGACCCCCAGTTCCGCAAATCCTTCCTCAAGCACCACCGGAAGCCTCCTCTGCTCGGCTTCTTCAGAGGGTATGCTAAAAGCTTCATTCCTGCCATGGACTCACCTGACCGCATCCCTCCTGCCCGCTTCTCCCTGCCCAAGAGCACCAGATCCTACCACACCGATGAAGCATATATTGGCTGCCGCCATGGTCTCTCTGTCCTAATTGACAGGAATAAGCATGAGACCGTCGTGTGGGATCCCCTCACCGGCAAAGAGCACATCGTGTCGTTTCCACCAGGATTCCACTCTATGAGGACAAACTCAGCCTGGCATGGCGCTGTACTGTGTGTTGATGCCGAAGATGGGCACGTCCATGGAGATTGCTTCTCAAGCCCATTTAAATTGGTTTTGGTCAGTGATGGATTCAGTACACAGGCATCTTGTTCTCTCTATGACTCAGCGTCTAGCGTTTGGGGAAATATTTTTTCGGTGACCATAGCCAATAGGATTTCTACGACAAGCCGCAGCATCCTTGTCGGGAATACACTTTGCTGGTTGATTTGTGGTGGTGAAGTTCTTGTGTTTGATTTCGAAATGCAAAGTCTTGTTGTGATCAAGACACCGGTGGAAAACCATGTTACCAACGACCGGTGTTTTCAGCTCTTGCGGATGGCCGATGGTGGCCTTGGCCTTGCTGGTTTGTTGGACCTGACCATCCATTTATGGGATAGGAAATCTAACTGTGAAGGCATTGACGAATGGGTGTTGCTGCGGAAAACCGTTCCACTGGATGAGATGCTTCCAAGGAGAATAAGTTATGCATTTTTTGTTGGGTATGATGAGGAGTCAAATTTGGTTGTTCTCTCCATGATGATTGGCAACTTCACGCTCCAAATTGACTCGATGCAGATCAAACATATTGTTAAAAGAAACCAGATATGTCATGACACCTTTCATCCCTACAGGAATTTCTATGCTGCAGGTAATTTCTACATTGGACAAGCAAAATAGTGCAATTAGTTTTCGCTCCTATTCATTCCAGTTACTTATGGTATGTTCTTGCGGTAACATTGTTCATGTTATTACGATTGAACTGTATATATATATAAGAATACAATGTCTTCCTTTCTCTGTTGATCTGGTCATGTTATGGTTATCTAATTTCCTATTGTTTGCCTAACTTGGCTGATTGGAGGGATCCATTAAAGCTAGAACATTAATACAAATATTGCTTTGATGCCTGGCCGTTGCTAAAGGCTAAATACAATTATGCTTGTAATGATCTTTTCATCAGAGGGTTTCTAGAAATTGGAAAATGGCAATAGCTGCAGCAGTGAAACCATCTGAAATAATTAATCAATTGGAACATCTGGAGGCGGTTTAAGGCTTGTCACGTTCTCTTATTCACTATTCTTCCTTGCAAGAATGTAATTTAGATTAATCGATCTTGATATAAATCTTCAATTCATGATACCATGTGCTCTATTTTGTATCGAAGAGTAGCACTAGTTTATTAATTTCACGTAGTGCTATGTTATGCTTGTTTTGGAACTCTGGTTTCCCATTCCGTGCATATTTATTATGTTGGCTTTATGGTCATAATTGGTACAAAACTTACTCGACAATTATTCTGGGTAAATGCATTTTCTCTAAACATGTAATTCAATAATTCATTTTTAGACCTAGCGATATATGTGGAGTCACACCGGACATTTCTTTGAATTTTCATTGGGTTTGTGCTTCATTTTCTTCTAGGCAGCGGAGTTGGGAGGAAAGGGACAGATCTGGCAGGAACTTTGAACACACCTGATATGCTAACGTGCTATCTTTGTCAAACAACTTAGGTTGTTTTCTCTTTTCATATACACCTTTTTTTTGCTTGGTTACCCAATTTACAAGATGGTGCATAGTCTATGCTTGCATTTTCTTTCGTACTAGACATACTAGCTTGGCATACTAGACATTTTTCCATCATACTCCGAGCCTCACATATAGCATGGCACAAAAAAGTAAATCTGGAATGAGTCAACATTCTTGACATTTTTGCGTCACATGATGGGCGGCGAGTCACTGATCTCTTAGTTTCTACTGCTACATAGTTATGTAGCAAAAATCTTGTAAACATGTCAACATACAGCTACCAGAACAAACTAAATGCTCTGTTATTGTTGTTCTCCATTTGTGGTATCAATTTGTCGAATAATGATGGGATGATTGAGCTCTGGATATTTTTTCGTGTAATTTGCACTATGGCAAGGTTAATGTTTATTTTTGGGAATCATCCAAAATTTGTTTTTCTGAGTGGGCATGATAAATTAGTTTGACTGAGACGACATTGATGTTTTGCAGGTATCCAGAGTTAAATTAGGGTCGTTGAGATGCGGACATGGCTATTTGCTGTAAGGAAGTTGTTCCATTTTGTATGGTGTGGTGGATGCTCAAAGTGTCCTACTATGCAGTCTGCAGATTCTTCCATTGTGTATGCGCGGATGTGTTGTGGTCGACGCTTGTTCTACATTTATGTATTGTGGCCTGTGAAGTTGAATTTCTTGGATTTAATCATGTGGACTCTTTTATACTATTATCTAATGTCGACATGCGTGCCTGGTTACTGGTTAGTGTCCGGTGGAGTTGCTCTGGTTAAATGATTGGTTCTGTGATGTGAGAATACTGCAAAGATGAACATTTAATCCTCCTTTTCTAAAAAATACTAGAAAGATGAACAAAGAATAGTAGGCTCTAGCACTTTACACTGTTTCTTGGTATCCATAGTTGATTTCTGCGAGTCTTCCTAGTAATTTAATTTTGATAAAGCTGCTTCGATCTCCACTTGCGGCAGAGGAATATAATGCTTGCATAGGCCCAGAGGCAGACAGGGCACACCACCAAGCTCCAGGCCGAGAGGCAGGCAAGAAGGCTCTGCTGCCAAAAAGCACAACCAAGAGCACAACATCAGGAGGAAGCACGAAATGGTGCAGCCACAACGCTTAACTATTCGTGCTCTATGAAAGCTGTTGGGAGTCTATGTCAGTTTACCATTGTTTCAATGACAAAATTGATGTTTTTTTATTGTGAGTTCATTTTGATGTGCTTCTGATCCTAAGATGTCAGTTGACTTCGATGCATATCTGTCCCAAAATTTGGCCTGGTCGAGGATGCACACAAACGTTTTTGCATTCTCTGGCTGTAGGCAATCGATTAGTCATTATTGGTAGACAATGCATCTGACATCAAAGTAATTTCTTGTGTTAAAAAATCAAAGTAATTTCTTCAGGTGAGAGTGTTAAACGGTGGTTTAGTGCACAAAATGAAAAGGAAGTGTTGAGAAAATTTATTCATTAATCATGTGAAATATTTTGTACATAGTGCAGTCTAATCTGTATTGCGTGGTTGCTACAGGACCCTTTAACACCACCTCTTATGTTTTCAGTAACTTGGAAAGAATCTCTTGCTTGATGCATACAATGATATGTATTTTCGTATGTGGAAATTTGTCGCCGATAATTTATCAGGTTTATTATTTTTAATTAGCCGGATTCCAGGAATGGAAAACCAAGATACACAAAGGAAATGTTTGCCTACTTGGGTAAGTCTTAGTTTGGTCTTCCGTAAGTCTCATGGAGGCGAAAAGACAAAATACCGTTCTACTTTAAAATGAAATCAAGTGTTTAACTTGTCTTAATGTATGGATGTCTTTATATATGCTCCACGAATTGTATTTTACATGAAAAAAATGTGTCATTCTTGAAAGCTTGTCCAATGTGGATCCACAATTTTCTCTCGATCCCAATTATACTGAAGTCTGTCTCCTGCTTCGGATTTTCCACTTGCAGCTGTAGTACTAGTCCTTTGTTGTTGCCTGATCTGGACTAGAGATGTGAGCGCGAGAGAACAAAAGAGTGAGCAAGAGGTGGAAGAAGATGAACTTCGAATGTTTTTTTCGCTATGAACTGCGTACAACCTTTTCTGTCTTTCTATTATTTATTATATGCAGCCAAACTGAATTGTGGGTTATACGGAAGATAATGCTCATGGCTGGCAAGCTTAGAGGTCATGCCATCCCACGACGCTCCAGCATGCGTGTGCGCTACCCTTACATTCCCTCTTAAGTTCACACCACCCCATGAACCGGTCATGTGAGCAAGATTAGCTAAAAACTAACTGAAAACAAATGCATCGGTCAAGACGTGTACATCAGCATGCTACATGAGTGTATATTCAGCTAACTGAACAAAACTGAAAACAGAACAGCAACGGTGCAGCAGGATTATCTATCATCCTTCAGGTCATAAAGCTTTTCAGGAAAAATAAAAATAATTTTTACGCTACCTATTTTTATGCATAGTCCAGTTACATCATTACAACACAATCCTGCCCAAGAAACAAGAGTTTAGTGTTCTATGACTCATGAATGTGCTGCAGTTCAAGCTCTACAGGTCTATCTTGTGCATTGTGGGGTGGAGGTAACGGAGAAGCATCATAACAAACGCTAAAAACATTTCATGAAACATTCCTACATTTTTCTCTTCCTGCATTTTTTTTGCATAACCCCGCATATCAAAGAGGTCGTAATAATTTAAACTTATTCAGTCGCTTGCTCAATTTTAAGTGGTTTCTACAAAACCGTTTGAGTTTGATATCCACTGCGGTTACCGCCACTAATAAGGAAGCTCTGTCACACCTTTTTGACACCTCCAAAGAGGTCTGTGATATTTATGGAGGTGGGTGCTCACAGGTGACAGCACCATGGCAGCTCAAAAAAACGGAAGGAAACAGTATTGTGATGGTTGTGTTGTATTCGAGTGAAGCTTGCCATGCGTTTCTAGATTGATATTTAAATCGGTCATCAATGTTGAACAGTTTGTTTCTATATAGGCCTGTCTACCTTTCCCTTGTAATGAAATTGTTGTTCACTCATTTTAAAAAGCGAGTTCGGTTCTAGACCTTCCACTGGACCTTTCTTTCGTTACAATATTTAAATTTCTTTTTGTTCTCTAATGTAACATTGCGAACGCATGTTAGTTAGCTGTTATTTGACAAATATTTAACCTAATAAAGAGTCATATGATTACCATGAATTTTACACACATGCACTTTCTGTAGAGAAAAGGATGGTGTTGCTAGTGCTCTCTGGTAGTTTACCAAATTCTAGTCAGTGCCGAGAAGAGCAGCTGAATCAACACAAGAAACTGAGAACAAATGTGTTTTGAGTCAGTAACAAGTATTACTGAAAAAGGAATATGTACAAGTCGCAAGGTTTGATGGCTATTGGATCTGTTGCTGCTTGAAAAAACCATCTATCTGTCACAATGTTCCACTACCTCCTGGTTCTGTTTCATAAGTAAGTATATCTTGTCCGTTTGCGATGTGCGTGGCACAACCTATGAGATCGGTGGATATCTGTGAAGATATGAAGTTTGGGAATTCTTTTATAGTTATATTCAGTGTGTTTGAGGTGATTGACCGTTGTCTAATTTAGATTTCTTGTACAGATACTCTCTTCACATGTTCAATGGAAGCAGTAAATGTCAACCAAACCACACCACCGTGTCAAAAGCAATAATGCTAGACTTACGGATGACTTACGGAAGCTTTACGGAATGACTAGGATAGAATTCGACGTGGTCGCGAGCAGGCGCCGAACAGCCAGACCGTTCGCCTTCTAGCTTCTACCTCGAAAAAAAAAGAACAGACAGCCGCCTCCTCCTTTCCTAGAAGGACCTCTCGGATTCGCTCGTTCCACATTGATCAGATGGCCACTGGAATTCTAGGTCAGACGGCGTTGTTGTCGCAGCAGGTCACAACCTAAACTGCTGTCCGTCGCAGCCGCTCACTGTCGAAGCTTCGGCACCACGGACGATGCTGGGGTGGACTAAGGTGTGTGTTTGGCCGAACTCGAGGACTGGAGGAGGTGAGGTTCTTGCCCCAATATTGTTCGATCTCTGCATCTTCCATCTAACTTTTCTTGATCAGATTACGATTGATTATTATTTTTTGTTTCAGCAGCTGCTGTCGTCGCAGCCCCTCACCGTCGAAGCTTCGGCACCACGGACGACGCTGGGGGGTGGGGGGGGGGGGGGTGGGGCTAAGGTGTGTGTTTGGCCGAGCTCGAGGACTGGAGGAGCTGAGGTTCTTGCCCAAATATTGTTCAATCTCTGCATCTTCCATCTAACTTTTCTTCATCAGATTACGATTGATTTGTTTGCCCCAATATTTTGTTATGTTCAATATCTGCACCTTTCTTCTGTCTGAATCTACCGAAGTGTAGCACATTATTTACGATTGATTGTTTATTCCTACGCATGCTTCTGAATGTATACATCTTGTATAGTTCATGGTCCACATGCCAAATGTTAGCACAATATGTAACCATCCCCTATCAATTTAGTTATATTACCTTTGAACAATAATAATGTTTAAAATTTTCTTGATTTATAGAAATGGGTGATGGAATCGGTGGTGTTCCAGAATCAAGTGACACCCCTATTTCAAGCGATGATGACACCATTAAGCAGCGGAATGAGCAACGACGAACTTGAACATGACCATGGTGAATCTCAACCAGATGCCTTACTTGGAGACACTAAATTGGGGATGACCTTTGATACTAAGAATGAGGTGTGAGAGTACTACAACAACTACGCTAAAGCAAAGGGCTTTGGTGTGACAAGAAGAAGCTCAAACAATGATGATAATGGACAGCTGAAGTATCTTACACTTTCATGCTCTCGGTATGGTAAGACTTAGTCCAACTCAAGAAATATGTTGAAACAAAATCCAACATCCGGGTTAGGATGTAAAGCTAAAATCAATATTACACGTGGTCCTGATGGGAAGTTTCATATTTCGACCGTAATTTTAGATCATAATCAGACATTAAGTCCACACAAGTCTCGGATATTCAGATGCAACCAAAAGTTAGACTTCCATATGAAGTGAAGGCTTGAGCTGAATGACCGGTCTGGAATTCGAGTAAACAAGAATTTCAATTCTTTTCTTGTAGAAGCAAATGGTCATGAGAACCTAATTTTTGGTGAAGAGGATGCTCGCAATTTTCTAAAGAGAACAATAAGGTTGAAACTTGGCAGAGGTGATGCTGAAGCTATTCGTGATTATTTTGTGAAGATGCAATCCGACAACCCAAATTTTTTCAGTGTCATGGACCTTGATGATGAATCTCGACGAAGGAATGTTTTTTGGGCTGATGCAAGAAGTAGAGCAGTGTATGACTCTTTTCATGACGTCATTAGTTTTGACACAACATATTTGACGAATAAATATGATATGCAAGGTCAATATATATATATATATATATATATATATATATATATATATATATATATATATATATATATATATATATATATATATATATATATATATATATATATATATATATATATATATATATATATATATATATATATATATGATATGCCTTTTGCTTGTTTTGTCGGAGCGAATCATCATGGACAATCAGTTTTGCTTGGACGTGCTCTATTATCAAATGAAGTTACTGAAACATTTGTTTGGTCATTTCAAGCGTGGCTCACATGTATGCATGTCAAATCGCCATCCAAAAGCTACTGTAATCGATCAAGCAAAAGCAATTCAGAATGGTGTGGAAAGAGTTTTTCTAGAATCTCGATATAGATGGTGTTTGTGGCATATAATGAAGAAGATACCCGAGAAGTTTGGTGGATATGATGAATATGCTCACATTAAGGTTGCTATTGGCAAGGCAGTTTATGATTCATTAACAATTACAGAGTTTGAAGTTGCTTGGATGCTTATGCTTGAGAAGTATGATCTCGGTGATAATGAATGGCTTAAAGGGCTTTACTGCAATCAGCACCGATGGGTTCACTTCGCCACTTTGAGTTTATTGGATTCTCTATAGGCATGTGTTGCGTGTTTTCTTACTAATTTTGTATTTATTTCAGGCTCGCTCCACGAATTGAAAAAGAAAATGTCCAATAAAAAGAGGAAATCATCACATGATGATATTCTACAACAAGACGTTGTGGAACAAGATGGCCTTGTAGTAGCATGGCTGAGGTATGCTTATTTCTCACCTTTTTACTTCTAGTAAACTCTTAAACATCCATGTAATTTTATCACTTTCTTTGGAGCAGAAATCATTTGACCTGGGCATTAGCAATCGCGACATAAATCCACCCCAAGGATCGACTACAGTATCACTTGGAGGGTCATCCACAATGGTTATGCCCCAAATTCTCGGAGAATATACGAGTATGCTATTTCAAGTTCAGCAAGGATCGACTGTAGTGCCTAGTTCTGCAGCATTACACTTCAATGAAAATTAAGGGCTCGACAATATGATGGACCAGAGTTTGGACATGATTTACGTAGTTTGAAGATGTTGGATGCAATATTTTTGTATGACCTTGTCAACTTTAAAAGGAAAACCTGATACCTGATAGGTACCAGTGCACTAGAAAAGTAGACGGATTTACGTTTTGTCATCTTGTTTCTGCCCAAGGTACTTGAATTTGTCTCTGATATATGGTTCAAGTGTTAGTTGCTTCCACTTTCAGTTCCAGTTCAAATGTTAGGTGGTTCTTTTATGTCGATCCTAGCAGACACATCAGCAGTAAATACTCTTTATTTGTCATTCTCAAGAAACAATGACAGAATGTAAGAGGCAAGAATATGATGAAACCCACTTTTTTATTGATCTCAGGCACGAGCGTGCTAGTCAGTCGTGGCCAACTAAATCCCTGAATAGGGAGATATGTTTACAATGATGACGCCCTGAGTTTGCGCCCTCCTCCTATTAATAAACTGAACTGCCTTGATTTTGCGACCTTTCTGTATCAGCTGCTGGTGATGCTTACAGCTTTGGGATAACTCTGCTGGATCTTGAAGATGTTCACAGGGAGGGCACTAGCTGATGGTATGTTCAGAGAAGGAGTCTGCACTTGTTTGCAGAGATGGCATTTCTTGACAAGATATACACATGCAGCCATATGATAATGATGATGATGCAAGATTGAACATTGTGTTGGCTTGCTTAGCTTCTGTTATCAGAATCGGCATCTTGTGTAGTACTGTTTCATCACACATCTAACACAGCTCTGAATATGTCAAGCAAAAAGTTTCATCATCAGAGAACGAAGGGACATGGGCAATTACACACAACATGCAGGATTTTTGTGATTTTTGTTGGTCGGCATTGCAACAATGGAGGACCTCACTGTGCCACAATCCGACCAAGAGCTCGCACCGCAGCAGCCGTCGACCAAGAGCTTGCGCAGCCGCAGCCGACGACCAAGAGCTCGCGCCGCCGTCGCTGGAGACCAAGATCTCGCGCCGCAGCCGCCGGAGAGAAAGAACTCGCGAGCGCCGCCCGCATACGACTTAGCGATTGCCGCGGCGCCGCTGACTTCAAAGAGCTCACCAATCGGTTTCCCTCGAGCAGGAGCTCGCCGTGGCCATCCCAGGTGAGCTAGACCCGCCGCTCGAGCAGGACATTCGCCATGCGCTGTCAGCCGTAGGTAGATTGGCATTGGGGAGATGGGCCACGCCGTTGCTGGCAGCAGAATAGGCCGGCGGCGCGACGAGCAGAGCGTCTTGGTGGCCGCCATTGTGAAGAGCGGCGGTAGACAGATTGGCGTTGGGAAGATGAGCCATGCCGTTGGTGGCAGGAGTGCCATCCATGCAGGGCAGCGGAAGCAAGATCAGCGCAGAGGCAAAAGGGATTGACTCTCGTGCACCCTCTGACTCTGACTGAAGTAGCAGCCGTTTCTCCTTTGGCACAAGGGTAAATATGACATTTCCGTGCCTACGCCCTACAGTGAGTAGAGTCACATCGCTGGAAAGGAAACCAAAAAGAGCATACTCACATCACATCTCGCTCTCTCAGGTCTCAGCCGCCGCCGCTCCACCCAACGGCGCCGGCCGGTGGCCAGCCGCGGCTGCTCCTACCGCCGGCGCCGCGCTCCACCGCGTCCGTCCTGCACCCAGCCGCGTCCCTCACCCACTCCTGCACCCAACCCCCGCCCTTCTGCCCTGCGCCCCTGCCCCGCCCTCCTTTGCCCTAACCCTAATTCTTAGCGGCGACCAACGGCGGCGCTCCGGCCAGGCCTCTGGAAGAACCAACGGTGAGTGCCCCTGGTTTCTTTTACTCCCATCTTGACTCCTGCTTTTCCAATTTTGATTTGGTTTTAGGATTCTTGATAATTCTCTTGCTGTCTTCGCTACAGACTGAAGTATGATGAGCCGCCGCCGCCGTTCCTCGCCGGCGACGGCGTCCCCAGTGGAAGACGAGAACCTTCTCCCGGAGATCCTCCTGCGCCTCCCTCCGGAGCCATCTTCACTCCCCCGTGCCTCCCTCGTCTGCAAGCGCTGGCGCAGCATCCTCTCCGATCCCGACTTTCTCAAGCGCTTCCGCAGGCACCACCAAAAACCTCCACTGCTCGGCTTCTTCAGAGCTAATTCAATGAGCACAGAGCACCACTTCATTCCTGTCCTCGACTCGCCGGACCGCATCCCTGCAGCCCGCTTCTCTGTGCCCAACAACAGCAACAAACACTGGAACTTCATAGGCTGCCGCCACGGCCTCGCCATCCTAGTCAACATGTGGCTTCGTCAGGTGATGGTGTGGGATCCCCTTACCGGACAACAGCACCATGTGGCTTGTCCACCTGGGCTCGTGTTCGACCCGGAGGTCCACCTGGTGTGTTGGGAGGCCGCGGTGATGTGCGCTGATGCCGAAGACGGGCACGTGCATGGCAATTGCTTCTCGAGCCCGCTCAAATTGGTCTTGATCTGGGTCATTGGATACAGAAAAGCATTCGCTTGCCTCTATGAATCGGCATCTGGTTTATGGGGAGACATTGTCTCCATGGAGTCGACAGACACGATGTTAGGCATAAGGCCTGGCATCCTTGTTGGGAATGCACTTTGCTGGGTGCTTTGTGGTGGTAACGTCCTTGTGTTTGATGTTCAAAGTCAGCACCTTGATTTGATCAAGAGGCCGGTAGACTGTCCTATGAACACCACCTCCTATGGATTAGTTCAGGTCATACGGATGGATGATAACAGACTTGGCCTCGCATATTTGTCAAAACTGACCATCCTGTTATGGGAGAGGAAATCAAACTGTGATGGCGTTGTCACATGGGTGTTTCTCGAGAAAAGTATAAAATTGGGGGAGCACTTTCCACATAAAATGTTCAGTCGCAGCAAAAAGATAATAATAAATGGGTATGACGAGGAAACAAATGTGATTGTTCTGTCTACGATCAGCGGCATCTTCATGCTCCAACTTGACTCGATGCAGATCAAACAAATTTACAAAGGAGGTGGCTTATGTTTGGATACTTTCCATCCATGCACAAATTTCTATACTACAGGTAATGCCTACTATATATTCACATTGCACGAACAAACAAGAGTAGTTTTGTTTTTGCGGATTGCTTTTGGTACATTATTGCGGTAATAAATTGTAGTTGTGATTAAAAATTGACTGGATGTATAAAAATCTGTTCAGTTGTTTGTGTCCTTGTTGGTCCGGTGAGTTACGGTGATGTGCTTTCTTATTATTACCAGGCCAGATTAAAGCTAGAATGACAATATAACTAGCTAGTTAATTGATTTATGGCCATTTCTAATTGGTAACCACGGTCGTCGTGTGCTGGCAATTTGTGATGTCGTGAAGCCGTCTATTACATGAAATAGTTAACCGGCTGGCACCCGTGGAAGCTTAAATCAAGTTATGTTTTCCCATACAATAAATTTAATGTCTATCTTCACTGACCTTGACACTAAATATCAATTCATAACATGTACTTTATGTAATCACTGTGGTTTTTGAATATGTGCTTTCTTCTGACCATTGCCCATAATTTTAAAAATCGCCCATCATATCATTGATGGTGATGTAATTTCTTATTATTACTCTTCTACTTTAAAGCTAGAAGAAGAATATAACTAATGGTTTGATGTCTAGCCATTGCTAATTGCTAACTACAATCATGTGCTTATAATGATCTTCCCGTCCAAGTTTTTCTGACAATTGGAAGACGGCTACACTACAACTGCACTAAAAGAATACAGTAAAGCCATCAGCAGGTGAAATGGTTAACCAATTGGCACACTTGGAAGCTTGAAGCTCTTTATTATGTGTTTCCATATAATAAATTACTATACACAATAATTTTTATGAATCATGATACTAATCATCAATTTATAACAGCATGTACTTTATTTGTGTAGAAGAATAGTACTAGTTCATCAAATTCGAATGGTATTACGTAATCACTAAGGTCAGTGAAGAATGGCTACACTAGAAATGCAATAAAAGAATACACTAAAGCCATCAACATGTGAAATGGTTAACCAATTGGCACAGTTGGAAGCTTAAAGCTCTTTATGTGTTTCCATATCATAAATTACTGTGCAAGATAATGTTTATGAATCTTGATGCTAATCATCAATTTATAACAGCATGTACTTTATTGGTGTAGAAGAATAGTACTAGTTCATCAAATTCGAATGGTACTACGTAATCACTAAGGTCCCCAATATGTGCATATTTTCCTTTGGCCCATTGGTCACAACTAGTATAAGATCTCTCAACAATAATTCTTCATAGATGCTTTTTCCCAAAAAAATATCTAAACGGTCCCACCATTACTGTCATCGTAGCAGAAGGTAATCCCCCTCCTCCAGTTACCTAAAGATACAATGGTTTGCACATATGCCTTCTCATTGATTCAACTTATCTTTGATATTTCTTTCCTTTTGTGCTTCTTTTGTTTGTAGGCGAATCTGGAAAAGTGAACACATGAGACTTACTAATATTCTATCTTTGTTGAAAAAGGTGAGGTAATTTATCTTCTAGCTATGAGTATATCTTTTGTCTTGAAGGCAGTATATCATTTCATGTTGATTACTCAGCTTAGATGGTGCATGATTTATGATTTTAGATTCCTAATGCATAAATTTAATTAATTTTGAAACTGTGTAGTGCTTATATTTCTATAAGGTATGTTGTTCATTTGGAACAATCTAGGAAGTCCAGTCTTCGCCTCTAATGGATGCAAGCTTTCAGTCACTGATCGTTTAGTAGTTTTTGTATTACTATGTAATCACTGTACATACTTATCTGGAGAAAAAAAATTGAGAACATGATAACCATAGAGGTTGCAGGTGTGCCATCATAAACTGATTGATCTTCTATTGGTTTTCTCTTTTGTATTGCTATTTTTGATAACAAAATGCTGGGATGATTCAGCTTTGGATTTTGTAGTATAGTTTGTACAGTGTTGTATGGTTAAACTTTATTGTTGGCTGAAAAAAAATTCGCTTAATTTACATGCGTGGTAGACTAGTGGAGTCAATTTGGTTAATTTCTCGTATTAATTAGGTAGGTGGACAAGAAGCAGTAGGCTATATCACTTTACACATGGTGTTTGTGAAGTCCCTCGCTACATTTGATCCGTCCTGTGAGTCTTGCTAGTGATCTAACTGTGATATGCTGATGACATCACCTCATCACGTCATGCAACAGAGACAGGCAGTGCTCCTAAATTATAACAGATAATATATCTAGAATTATAGCTGCTGCCTAGTTAGACGACATCACGTAGGAAGGTTGTTAGATGCACAGCATCAAGTGTGTATTTTGTAAACACCGTGAGTTATAAGAAAAATAAATAAAGACAACAAGAGGGGCATGAAACAGGCCCTTGGTTATAGAAGTTTTCTATGCGAGTGGTCGTCGTTATTTGATGTGGTCAAAATTTGGGAGAGGCAATTAGACTAGTCATTGTTGAGTTGTTGAGTAGACAAGTTTAGATTAGGGTGAGATTGTTAGGCATTCCAATTTGTCAGGTCAAAGTAAGTAGTCGTATACGTGTTGTTGTCGTTTGGAGAGTCCTAAGTTTAGGTCACATTGGACTTAGGTTGACAAGTATTAGTAGTGTTTACTTTGGAGTCTATGTAATCATGCTATTATTGAAAATAAAGGAGAAAATCATGTGGGAAGCTATGATAGAGGTGGGAAAATAATCCTGTATTCTTCTGTGTATCTCTATGGATCAATCAAGTCGCCGTGAGATTAAATTGCATCCTAAGCTAGCCTCCATCAAAAGCATCCACCAGCCTGCCTGCCTGATTAGCTAGTTCTGTACGTGTACATCTTGTCTGGTTCCGACTAGTTGCACCGGCTTACGACGGTGATCTGATCGGCGGCAAGAGGCGCGAGTTTCAACAAAGGTAACACTAGTATGGTCATACCTTCTGGTTTGTAGACAACTATTGTGGTGGATAAAGCTTCTGAATCCAGTATCTGCATCCCTAGTTGGAGACTCATCCTTGGATGTATTGCGCTCTGAACCTGTCGTCCTGTTTTTGTTGTGGCTGCCTACCTCAGCCCCAGTTACCTAGTTCAAAGAAAGTAAGACAGGTTTGTCAGGAACACTCTGACTTTTATTATTCAGTTGCTACATGATCCTTTAGCAGTTCTGCAGGTTTATCGGGTTCTTTTCCGGGAAGTTTATCTGTTAAATTCATTCGATGTTTGCATGACGTTTTCCGTAACTTGAAAAATATCTCTTTGCTTGGTATTTATGCATCTATAAATTTGTCATCCATCATTTCTCGTGCTCATTATTTCAAAATGTCTTCCAGGAATACAAGACCAACATTCAGAGAGGATATATTTGCCTTTGTGGGTAAAACTTTGGTCCTTAAAAGCACAATGGAGGACACAAGGAGACATGTCAAAATAGAGTGTCCTGATATTTTTTCTTTCTGAATTTGCCCATGTTACATTCATGTTATATTTTCAAATGGCAGTCCAATTCTGGAACTTGCCATTGAAATTTTATTGTTCGGAGTAACATATGTTTCTAGTTTTGAATATACAATTCTGACAGTCCATAAAGTTACCAAGTTCTTGAGGGAAAACTGGGGAGTGAAAAACAATATTTTTTTCACCGTCTATAAATGTCCCTGTCCTGTGATAACGCAAATGGTAATGGAACCGGTTCACAATGGGATGAGGGCATAATAAGATATTTCCCCTTTTTGTATGGTTGTGCCTGTTTGCCTGTTTGTAAAGGCATGGATTCCATTGCGGTGTTTGCCTGTTTGATGTATATTGAATGCAATGCAGTGGTGATGCTTTCGGCAATTCTCCTTGTGATGGCTGCGAGGAAAATCACTGGTGACAGATGCTACTCCTTGAGGGGGTGGAAGATTTGAAACGTGCTTCTCACCTGGCCCGCCAATGCATCTATGTAAGGTGCTCTGCTGGTCAAAATAAATCTGGTCAAGGAGTAGAGAAATGGGTCGCTGGTGTTCACTGCTGCTACATGCAGAGGTCTCATCAGAGTAAATCAGGGCAGATGGTTGAGTTGAAGGTGGGCGGGCACGGAGGGAAAAGAAGGTTGGCTGTGGTCAGAGATAGGGATGAGCGATCACAGCTTCGGTTATCGGACAGCGGTGGGCGTAACCGGAACTGAATTTGGGTATGATTTGATTATGGGCTATCCGTTTACAGCCCTACTAAACCGAACGTTTGCAACATTTTAAGGTGCCTCATCAATGTAATGATGGCGAAAAAAATGTGAACCAAACTCCTCCATAGTGTAATATGTTCCTTTTCTTGATGCTTGTACATTTTTTTCAGGATTAATTCTGCCGCTTTATTTAACCAACGAATACCTAAACAACATCCAGGATCTCATCGGCGACCACATCTAAGATTAAGTCTAGTGGCACCATCAACCAAATCTTACATAGATCTACGGCTACCCCTAGCTAAGCTAAATTATTCGCGGCATAATTTGGAGACCTCCTTACCCATGTCACCGTGCTCTCTTGAAATGTTCTCAATATCGACTTGATTTCTTCAATCCAAGGTCCAGTCACTAAGAGATTCTTTCTTCCATCATTTAACATGCTCGCCACAATCTTGTTGTCCGTCTCCAGGTGAAGCTTCTGCACATGTATTTTAGACGCAAGCTTGACCGCCGCCCTGCATGCAATTATTTCTACCATCTCATGGTCAGTTATGTGGCCGAACAAGTAGCCAGGTGCTGCGCGGATGTCACCAGCATGCCCCCAAAGGATCATCCCTCCACCACCCTTATCTCCATGTTTCGCAATGCCGGCATCTAAAGTGGCCTTGACCCATCCTTCATCGGGTGGAGACCACTGCTGTAGCTCCGTAACAGGTTTGGCCGTGTCTTTCTTCACATGCAGAGACATCCATTCAGCCATGTACAGTGCCACAGACCTCGATATTTCCTGTGGCGAGGCAATATTCTTTCCTTCCTTTGTTTCATTCCTTGCACGCCAAAGCCCCTACACCGCCTGGACCATAGCCGCACGGTCGTTAGCACCAGCATCTGCAAACCATCCTAGCATCCAGCTCGACAATGCACTCGTGGAGTCAGCCGTAGTCAGTGGGATCGCCACCGAAACTCTGTTTTACGAGAGCATAATTTCCCAAAACATAGCCAAATGTGGCCACGACCAGAATCGATGATATAGCATCTCCTCCCTTCTGCATGCCACACAAAAAACTCCTTCCTTTATATTGTCCAACGGTAGAGCTCTGAACCAATAGTGCAAGTCCATTCCTCAGGAGCCTCCACATCTATACCTTCGCTTTATTTGGTGCACATGTATCCCAAAGAGTCAGCCACTCCTTGTGTTTATGTGAAAAAGAAGTAGATTCCGGCCGTCCAGACTTTACTCCATTCAACGTCATTTTTAGGTGATATGCTGACTTGACTGAGATTTTACCATTCTTTGTATAATTCCATGCGAGGTAGTCATATGTCCCGGGCCCTCCTGGCACTATTTTTTATATGCGCTGCATCATCATTTGAGAACATAGAGTCCACACGGACTAGATCCCACGCCCCTGTGAACAAACTCATGTCTGAGTTGTTTCATGCTCCCCCTTCGTGGGATCCAGTTATCATGGTGGATCAGAAATTTTGATCGGTTCCCAATCCACCAAATAGCTCATTTTCAAGAAATCACGCCCATGCAATATAGTATGTAATATGTATGCGGCCTCTGCCAGGCATGTTGCATTCATAATGGTTCCCTCCTTGAAGTAGCGCCTTAACCACTCCAGTAAAAAGAGAGGATGGTACCTGTAAGATCCTCCACGCCTTCATAGCCAGCAAAGCTTGGTTAAAAGATTCGGATCCATAAAGCCAAACCTCCATCAGGTTTGCCGGTACACATTTTATCTCATGCAATTCAGTGGACCTTCCTCTCACATTTGCTGTTCCCCACTAGAATTTCGATGACATTGATGTCAAGTTCTGGCACATCTTCTTTGTGAGCTGAAAACAACTTATGGTATTGGTTGGTGTGGCTTGAAGGATAGATTTCACAAGTACCTCCTTGGTGGCCTTTGTGAAGCTCTCTCCTTTCTATCCTGAACATTTTTCCTTCGAACATTCGGTAACATGCTTAAATGTACCATCCTTAGATCAAGGTACCTTTTACTAATGGCCTTTGATTCAATACAATTAGCCTGCTTAAGAGTCCCATTGTCCTCCTCAAGACACCCTTTGCCAAAAAAATGGAGGACTTCTGTAGGTTGACCTTTTGATCGGATGTCACCTCATATTTCCTAAGGATGTCCTTGAGAGACTCCAGAACCTGCTCCCATATTCTCCCAGAAGTGCTTTCACAGTGTTCTTTCTTCTTCACTGTGATGCATGATTCTGAAAGTACTTAATGTTTTGATCACCTGCCATCAATAACACGTGATTTTTGCCTGTAGAATATCTTCTCTCTCACATATACTTCTCTTAATTGCTCCTCAATCTCCCGAATCACCATTGAGTTTTTTTCTTGAAAAGGAGGATATCCTCGGCCGCTACATTAGGAAGATGTATGCAGCCATATATTATTAATAGTGTAAAATTCAGCAGCGAAACGATGTTGACCTGAAAATTAAGTGAAACAAATTGAGGCTGCATGCCTCGCAACAGTAACTTCACCGGATAGCCACTAACCCTAAGTTACAGGACACATCAGAAACGAAAAATACACAGCTCCTAGGCTACGCCTTCAAGAAAAAAATCGCCGCACGTGCGCTGATGATGGCGAGTCCACCACATGGTTGAACTCCGGATTCTCATCCTCAAAGCCATGCTTCAATCCACCACCTCAGCAAAGACACGACGCAGACGTGCATCGACATAGCCCGATCAGATATGTTGTGTTTCCACCAGGGTGCATAAACTCGTCATTGAAGCCATTTGTACCTTCCACCCTTATCCTGCTACTGACGCCTCAGTAGCCAGTTACCTCTGGAGAAGCAAACAGAAGACAAGGACATCCCATACCGCCTGCCTCCCGCTACTACCACACCACTTTCGATCAAGTAGCAACAGGCTAAACATGACAACTCTGCCAGAGCCGCTGTAGAAGGCATTGTTTGGAAATGTAGTAGAAAACAAAAGCCTTCGCGCCTACGCACACCCAAGAACAATATGAAGATGCATAACAGGCTAGGATCACGATCGTTACTGTCACCGAGTTGCAGCGGAAGAACAACATGTCGGTGTAGATCGTACTTGGAGTCCCTCAAACGATCGATGAACGATCCCGCAAACCGCCCACACCGAGTTGCAGCGGAAGAACAACATGTCGGTGTAGACAGTCCCTCAAGCGATCGAGCGATCCAAGACCCCCGAAAGCACGGCCTCTATACTTCATAGCTAGCATGCAACCTTCACAATCCGGCAGCGCTTCCCTGTCCAGAACTAATCGTCACAGTAGAATTAGAGGGAGGAGATTAGAACCACACTAGGCTTCTAGTAATGAGGATTTGAGGAATTAGACCTAGCTATAATTAGTCAACTGGGACCAACTAGAATTAGATCTAGATGAGGCTCCAAAATTTGTGTACAGAATAGAGCAAAAACCCCTAGTATATATAGGTTAGAGGAGAGGGAAAGGGCAGCCACCAGGAGTCCTCCTCCCCTAGTCCAATTTGTCCTCCTCCTTCCATTAGGGGATTGGGGGCGTCTACTCAACTTGGGCCAAGTTGGCCCAAGTTTATTTCCTTCTCTGGTTTGGCCTTTTAAGGCCCATTTGTACTAACACTAGTCCGGTTCTAGAACTGGGACTAATAGGTCATTACTAATGCCCTTGGCCTTTAGTCCCGGTTCTTACACAAACACGGACAGATGGGCCTCCACGTGGTCGGTGCGGTGAGCCCAGGCAGAAGGCCCTTTGGTCCCGGTTGGTGGCACCAACCGGGACCAATAGGCATCCACGCGTCAGCATTTCAAGTGCTGGGGTTTTTGTTTTTTTTAAATGGGGGGGGGGTGGGTTAGGGGGGTTTTGGGGGGTTAATTTAGGTGTTTCATATATTGTGTTAGCTAGCTAATTAATACAGAGAAGTGTCCTCTCTTATCTCCGTGATTGGTTGACGCTACATACTATACGAATAGAGAGGACTAGACACGCTAGCTAGTAAGCAAATGAAGGAAACAGAAGATCGTCATGAACATATGCATACAAAGAGAAGTGATATCGACCACCTCTCCTTCTCTGAGAGATTGGTTGAACAACAAGTTCTCGTATATCTATCCGACGCTGCTGGCTACATATATACAATATAAGTATCTCTTACAATATAATCTCCTAACTAAAAACGAACTGATCAGGGTCCACATGGTATTCTCCGTCTTTAGCAATCACATGGTCAAGAAAGAATGCCGCCAATTCCTCTTGAATTCCTCACATACGATCTGGTGGTAGGAGTTCATCCCGCATCCGAAATATCTAATTTGAACAAGGTCAATACATATATGTGAATAAATGAAACTGAACACAAATGATGGTAATAAAATAAAATTGTGAATATTATTATTTACACACTTCATATTGTTTGTCGGAGTAGCCCCGCTCACAGGTCGTGTGGCGGATGGACTCGCAAATGTAGTATCCACAGTAATTATTCCCTTGTTCCTGCCACAACCACTTTACAAGAAATAGAGGTCAATCAAACTGATAATTAATTAGCAAGCATGCTAAATGGTATTGATGAAATTAGCGCTTGAATCACTAGGAGATGCGTGGAACATATATGCTACTATAGTACTTACTTTCGGGTGTCTAAATTGCAGCTTCTTCGGCAGTCCCGGAGTTTTTGAGGTGAATTTATTCCAAACCCTTCCAGACAAAGAAAACAATTACTAGATATCAGGAAATGAACAAATTGAAGTTGCCGATATGGTGCGATAATGATCGATTTAACTTACTTCCCTAGAATTGCAGTCATGTCCGCATACTCCTTGGGATCTTTACGTCTCGAGTCTAAGACGGTTACTAGTCCCTGCTCAAGCTTAATCTCTAGGAGAATATAGTGGAAGCTGTGCACGCATGCATAACTCATCAGTTACATTACTATAACCTCGACTAATAAGGGAAACCGAATATGCACAAGACAGTAACACTCACTTGAATTCGTAAGGGAAGAGTATTATAGCTTTGTATTAATTAAATACAAACGATTGTAGCAGCTTGGCCTCAGTATCTTTGGCTTGAAATTTAACCATATATGCATCTATGAGATTTGTGTTAATGAACCCAATATCACCGATTTGTCTTTTCTTCAATTTGGCGATCTTCAATCTGCATAATATAGTGAGGATAATTAAAAATACATGCAATGAAAGAGCTGACCTATATATAGAGAGACTTAATGACGGAAGTAGTACTACTTACAGGCAGTAGCAAGTGATCATTAATTTGTCGAGGGCCTTCAGATTGAAAAACTCGAAGAACTCCTCAAATGGAACATTCAACAGTTCAATTCCAACGAGGTCATGCTCGTCTCTAACTCTCAGCGTCAAAATATTACTCCCCTCAGACTCTCGCAGGTTTTCATATACCAATCATGGAATCTTCGCATCATCATTGTTAGAGATCTTTCATCTTTGACGAGAGGCTTCCCGTACACGTATTTGTGTTAGTCCACCTCCAAGAAATCGAAATGTGCATCGTCGGGCAGGTAATCTCCAAGTTCGTTATAACCGGGTACCATTGTCCCACCGGATGATTCATGATGACGCTAGAGATCTGAAGCGGGGGCAACGATTGGTTCGCTTGTTCGCCGAGCTGGGCAACTTTTTTCCCAGCTCATCGTTCTGCTAACCTTTGACCACTGACAGTACTTCCCGACCGCTCCGCTTCGATAAATGACTTTGTAAGAATGCACTCATAGTTGTCTTTCACCAGACACTTTGGTGGTTTCTTCAGGGCAGCCAGAGTACGCTTCGCTTTTACCGGATCTATCTTCTCCTCCGGAGGTGGATTTTTCTTTGCTTTCACCCCTTCAAAGAAGTTGGTCACTTCGGCTTGCACGATCTTCGCGTTTTCCTCCTGGCTCCTCTCGTATGGTAACTTCTCTGGAGTCTTGAGAGAAGGACCGTATCTGTATGGCCTGCCTCTGGCTGTACTGCTAGACGTCGGAGTAGACAGAGTGGTTGCGACTGTCTTTCCTTTCTTACGAGGTGGAGGAGAAGGATGACGCGCCGGAGCGGCGGCGGGTCATTTCCGCCCTTGTTGACGAGGCGGAGAAGGAGGAGGCTGGCTGCTTGGGCGCGCCGGCGCAGGTGGTGAAGGAGGCGGAGTGTCGCCACGCGCCGGAGAAGGAGGCTGAGTGCCCTGATCGCTCGCCGGAGGAGGCGGAGGAGGAGGCAGAGTGCCCTGACTCGCTGGAGGAGGAGGAGGATGCGGAGGCGTCTATTTCGGAAGGTTGATGAGCTCCTTCCACAGTAGGCATGGAGTCTTCAGAGAAGAACCCAGCCAAATCTCCCCTTCACCCGTAGGGTGGTCAAGCTCGAGGTCCTCAAATCCGTCTGTTATTTGCTCCACCATCACCCTAGCACATCCTTCTGGAATTGGCCGGCCGTGGTAGGTTGTGCCAGGTCCAGTAGGTATAACAGAGCTAACAGCCGCCTTCACTTTCAATGTCATCCATTGCGCCATAAGGTGGCAATGTTGAGACTCCGTGATAGCATCCACGGGGAAGCTAGCAGGAGCGAGTCTGCTTGGTGGAAGCCACGCTGCTTCTTCGCTGAGATGGCGGGGTAGCTTCAAGGGAAGCTTCGGCACGTCATTTGCTGCGATCTGCTTCTCGTTCCACTAGCCCTTGTACCCTTCCGCGCAGCACCTGCAGTTGGCTATGCTCCACTTTCTTCCTCCTCTCCTGGCTTTTGTAACCCCCTGCGTCCGAAACCCAACCTTCCACGGAATAGAGCCTGGCCTGCCTTGTGTCCATTGAGGGTGCTCAGGATTCCAGAGGGCCATTGTGAGCTCATCCTTCCCTCTGTCTAGAATGAACATCCCTTGTTGCGCTTTCTCGATATACTCCTGAAGCCTCCTGACGGGTATTCGCAGTTGCTCTTCCGTCCAAACGCACTTCCCTAATACAGGGTCCAAGGTTCCGCCAACCCCGAAGAACCAAGTCGGGAAACAGTCTGGCCAATTCAATGTCTCTGGTTCGACCCCTTTAGCAATCAGGTCATTCTCAGCCTTTTCCCACAAAGGTCGGGCTTTGAGGTAGCCACCTGAGCCCGTGCGATGGTGATGCTTCTTCTTCGCAGCATTTATCTTGTTTGTAGCTCACATCTTCTTACTCTTTTCTGATGTTTGGTGGGCCACAAATGCGGGCCAGTGATCTCTGATCTTCTCATACTTTCTGATGAATTCTGGTGTCTTTTCTTTGTCGACAAAATCTGTTTTCAGCTCATTCTTCCACCTCCTGAATAGTTCTACCATCTTCTTAAGAGCATGAGACTTTATCAATTGCTCTTTAACTGGCTTCTCCGGATCCTCCTCTGGCGGTAGGGTGAAATTTTCGTTTAGCGTTGTCCAAAGATCTTCTTTCTGCATATCAGAGACATAAGACACCTCAAGGTCTTCTTTCTTAGGCTTTAACCATTGGTGGATGCTGATCGGGATCTTGTCCCTAACAAGAACCCCGCACTGAGCACGAAATGCATCCCTTGTCCGGATGGGTTCAATCGGCTTGCCATCGCGCGGATTGTTGTGATCTCAAACCTTTCATCCGAGCACAACTTTTTCTTCAGGCCTCGTTTCTTTACAGAAGTTGAGCTAGATCCGGAGGGCTAGAGAAAAGAAGAAAGACGAGAGTTAATTAATATGTGTACATATGAAAACAATGAATGCATCAATTAGCTAGTTAGCACGGGCTTAACTAACTAGATCCGGAGCCGTCATCACGGTCTCCTTCTGGTACCTCCATTGGGTCATCGGAGCCATCATAATCATATCCCTCTTCTTGTACCGGCGTTAATGGGTCACCAGAGCCATCATAATCATAGCCTTCTTCACTACCCCGTCCTTCCAGACCATCGGTGTCGTTGATAAACGACGCAACGACATCACTTCCTTTTGCGATTATGTCCTCCAACATCGCTTCTGTTGCTTCCTCTCGGGGTGCTCCATAGTTTCTGCAAATATTTACAACATGTCAATTATTATTCAAACATGACATATGGATATATATTAGTGGCAAATGTGGAACTAGCTAGCTAATCACAATAAGGAATCATATTAGTCGCCTCGATGCTGCTTCTCTAGGGTTTGGGGTGGCCTCGACAACGCTTCAAGGGTTTGGGGTGGCCTCGACACAATGCTTCAAGGGTTTGGGGTGGCCTCGACGACAACGCTCTTTTAAGAAGTCAAAAGAGGAAATAAAAAGAGGAGAAGAAGAAAGGAATGGAAGAGAAGCGACCAAAGAAAAAAAGAAGAAAAAAAGGAGAAGAAGAAAAAATAGAGCTTTTGTGTTTATATGGGACGAGCCCATTAATTCAGCCTATTTGTGTTTTTTCTGTCTTTTTTTTATCAGCTTCATGGGCCAAGCCCAATATTGCAGCCTTTTTTATTGTTGGTCCGTGGCCTTCTTACATCAATTGATTTTCTATTTTTATATCATTATATTTTAGAGCTGGTCCCACTAATCAGATGGGCCCCACTACTGATAATGCCATACATCGGTCCCACATGTCAAAAATTTCAAAATTGCTCAGATTATATTCATAAGTGGGACATAAATTGGTCCACCTGTCAAGTTTCCATTTCACATCTTTTTAACATACATAATAGCTATTTCAAACAGGGCAAAACAAATATAATTCACCAAATAACACTACAGTAGCCTTTTATAATCCGTTACAAAATTACAATTTATAGTCTACTACAGAACCAAAAGACTCTTCCTAAGTAGGGCTTCGCTGCTTCGCCATCTTCCTAAGTAGGGCTTCGCTGCTTCGCACTTGGCTTCACGGCTTCACACTCAAAAAGATTATGCCTGGAGCTCCTGTAAAAGGGTGAACATAAAGGCAAAAAATTAGGCCTGAAGCTAACAGAGACACAATATGAAAGATAACAGTAGGGATGGCACAGCTTAAATGAGCAAGCTATTTTGTTTTTGAGAAACAAAAAAAATGCACCAATAATTTTTCACAAGGTAACAGAACTTCCGTGCACATATTTAGATAGAAACAAGGGCTTGAACTATACACATTAATTAGAACAGGGTGGCCAAACACCAATATAGGCTATAATGAAAAAAACACGGAGGTAGTAGTGGCCGTCCACGGAGATAAACATAGAAAAGAAAACATGATTTCAGCGAAATTAAAATTGTCGATGTAAGTTGACTAACAGTGCAGCAGATTAGCTCTTATCATGGAGGAACATCACCAAATTAAACAAGATGGTTGTTCAAGTTTCTATTTGAGTATTCATGGTTATAGTTTGTTATCATCGTCTAAATTCTCCAACATGTACAATATTAATTCATACAGCTGGATATGCTACCAATGAAGTAAACTCTAAAAGATACAGGCTGGGCTTAATTAACCAACCTTGTCATTCTATAAACACAAACTCAATGATAAGGTGTACAATTATTACCATATAACCTGGGAAACATACCTACTGTCCACACATCTCATAATGTAAACAGTTAAATACTATAGGAAATAGATTGCTAAGCATTTCTGTCCTTCTTTCAAGCCACCACCAGCATAACACCCTCAGTATAACAAGATCCACACAGGCCACCATCTACATCAACCGTACCCACAAGTCAACCATGGTCGGAGAGAGTGAGATTACGTTGCTGCCGTAAATCATAGAAGACAACCACATTAACAGGACTGCAGCTCATCCTTGACCTTCTCGGACTGCAGCTCCACCATATGCGGCAGCAACACCTCCGACAACCACAGCAATAGCAGCAGCACCAATAAGGACCTGCGTGATATTTCATATCATCATTACAGAAGAAAAAATTAAGACACAAGCAATCATAATTTCTAACAACAACAATCATCATCAGTTAAGCACATAGTGAGCAAGAACAAACAATGAATCTTGCATCCATAGTATCTCCTATCAATTTCAATAGTGCAAAATCAGCACACTTCAACATAAGCTCATAAGTTAAGCACTCGAGCCAAAAAAGAAACACCATCAGGCCAAAATACTAGCAAAACTATACGTTTAATCAGCTAAGCGTATAGCAGATTCAGGAGAAGCACATGACACCACAACAAGCACATCAATAGGCATCAGCTATTGGAGATGATGCTCCAAGATGGCAACATCGCACAAACACTGGCGGCAGCTTAGACTATATAGCAGGAGCGGTGTCTGCTGACCTACTGCCGAGGAAAACACAATTATCTCGACTCCATACAAACACTATGGAAGCAGACTGCTACAAAATAGGCAGCTTGGCCGCCTCATACAAACAAAGAGAGAAGCATAACAGAAATGCAGAACTATGTATTACTAATTAAATGTGTAGACAGTAGAGTGGAACATGCATATAAATTTCACTGGATATGATCACAGAATATATGAGGTGTGCTGTTATGGCGCTGCTAGAAGGAGGGCACGAGAGGGCCGGCCGGGGGCCTTTTGCCCACGGCCAGGCAAGAGGGAAGGATTTCCTTCTTAATTCTTGCTTGATTAGATTGATACATCTCCTCTCTTTATATAGAGAGGTTTACTTGACTCTCAAGCAAGGCTTACTTGACCCCTAAGCAAGCGACCCTTATCTCTAATTAACCCTAAGACTAATGGGTCCATTAGGCCCATTACGTACTCTAACACTACACCCCACCTGGATATGCAGCTTGTCCACGAGCTGCAGCCTAACCAACTTATAACCATGACTCGACGCAACACAAACCTAACACCTAAAAACAAGCCTTTTACATCTCGGCTTGTTTTATTATTCTCAACCTGAAATAGACTAGGACGCTTTATTTTGGACGTGCACGTGTACAGCCACCTGGATCCCATGGACACCACCTGAACAAAAGGAGTGCACGTGTATGGCTGTTGGTCTGCCCCGCGCAGGGAAGAGTGGAGGGCTTGCGATGGAGAATGACGAGGAGGGGTGCGCCCCCCCAACCGCCGATGTCGCAGACTTTGAGATTGCTGCCCGCGGGGAAAACAGCATGCTGGCCGCCCGTGGGGAAACCACATGCCTAAGATCCCCGACGCAGCGGACGAGATCGAGGTCCTTTGCGCAGCGAAGGGCAACTTGGAGGAGCGGCAGCTGCAGACCACGCATCTCCCGCACACGCTGACGCGCTAGGAGGCCGCGCGCAGCAGCCTGCAGCCTCACCGCCACCGACATGTGGCGGGTAGCGATCCAAGACGGAAGCAGTGACGGCGACGGCAGGGACTTGATCTGCTGTATGTGGACGCCCTGGGATGGCGGCGGTGCTGATGGGAACGAGGTCGTCGCACTCCCATCGTAGGCATCCCATACTGGGCGGCGGAGCTGACCGGCGTTGGCTGCTGCAGCTGCAGCTGCAGCGGCTGCTGCGCTGTCGCGCCGGGCGCGGCGGAGGCCACCAGGAGTGGCGGCTGCCACTGCAGCCAGGGCTGGGCGGTGGTGGCGATGGATGGCAGCTGCAGTGGCCCGGCGAGCGCGGCGAAGGCCGCCTGGTGCGGCGGCTGCCACGGCAGCCACGGCGTTGCGAGGGCGGCGATGGGCGGCGCAACCGAGTGCGGCCCGTATGACCCGGCCAAGAACAGGTGGATCTCTTGGACCGCCTGGGTTAGGTCCTGCAGCACTAAGGACACGTCCTCCCAGGTGAGGACGGTGGGGGCGGGCGCGACAGAGGATCCCGGCGCGGGCAGGAGCGGGGTGACGGTCGTGGTGGTCGCCGGCAGCGGAAGAGACGGGCTTGGCGGTGGTGAAGACATGATCGAACCGTAGCTAGCTGATACCAAATTGTTATGGCGCTGCTAGAAGAGGGCACGAGAGGGCCAGCCGGGGGCCTTTTGCCCACGGCCAGGCAAGAGGGAAGGGATTTCTTTCTTAATTCTTGCTTGATTAGATTGATACATCTCCTCTCTTTATATAGAGAGGTTTACTTGACTCTCAAGCAAGACTTACTTGACCCCTAAGCAAACGACCCTTATCTCTAATTAACCCTAAGAATGGGCCCATTAGGCCCATTACGTACTCTAACATGTGCATATAAATTTTACAGGATAGGATCATAGAATCGCGCAACCACTAGGCCTACCAATCACTTCAACCCAAACTAAAAATAGCAGAACTACATGGGAAGATATTTATGCTGTAATTTTACTAACATGAGATCATACAGACCTACTTCAATACTAATTTGTGTATATATACGTCCCAAAGCCGGTCCAGTTTAATTAAACTGAAACCCTTCTTTAATTTTAATTAAGGGAAAGGTTTAAATGTAATTTAATTAAACAAATAAATTCAGTTAATTAATTAGAGTTACTGGACTGAATTATGTTAACAAGACTATCAAGAAGAGATACTGGACTGAAACAAGCTAGCAGTATCATGACATACAGGGGATATCAGTCTTGAAAACAAACCATCAAGAGCATCTCAGAGCACCACATGGACCTCACTCGGTATGACTTTGTTGCACTAAAACACTACAGATCAAGAAGAGATTCTGGAAATTTTAATTGAGTTCAGTTAAATTTGTGCAACTGCTGCTGTTATATGCTTTTTTATTTGAGATAACAATACATAAATCATCAGACCAGATATTGATTATATGCTTTCAATGAATGTAAATACATATATGAAGTTTCAGTTAGACTTCAAAACAAATAATTAATCTAATGAATTATACACTCAATAACAACCAACATAAGCATAGTCCATTATGTATGACAAACTAAAACAGTTTCTGTTGAACATGTGTAGCGGAGAAGAGGGGTCAGTGACGAGAGCTCCTCTCCCGACGGCAAAATAGGGCCGCCCGCTAAGCCGTATAGTTCTAATCCGGCGGCGCCTGCAGAAAGATAGAGAGAGATTGAGCGAGTCAAACAGAGAGAGGGGGCAGGTCCAATGTACAAGTTATCATGGTCTATTTGCATTCGCAACAGACTAAATCGAGCACCCTGGTATGAGCAAAATGCATTACCATTTTTGTTAATAAATATGCATCATGTTCGGGTACTGGTCATGCTATTGAAGCTGATCATTGCAACTAACACCAGCACGGTGATCACAGACATACTGCTAGTACCGACATGCACACAACACAAGACAACTACCTAGCATCCAACATCAGTGTCTTATCTCCTCTAAAAGTGCAACCTTATTTTGCATCTACACTAGCCCCTAATCGTCCAACAATTTACAGTAATTTGAGGAGTATTTGCTAGGATCATGATGACAATTTTAGATTAAATTGCAGTGTTTCTCATCCACAGTTGTATGCTTCTATCTAGGATTACATAAAAACAGAAAAAACAGGGATCTACCCAGCATCCACGACTAGAGCTAGTAGTAGGAACACATGGTAGAGTAATTAGGCAGCCTTGAGGAACCCAAATCCATGCTGCTAGATCGAATGAAACAACGAGGGGAGAGGGGACGGAGGGAAGTTGGGGGCAATTCACCTTGGGTGGCTGGACGACGGCGCCGTGAATTTAGAGGTCTAGGTGGAAGAAGCCCTTGACGGCGGCAACTGTGGTGGATGGGTGCGCTCCTCCTCCTCCTCCTCCTCGAGCAGGACAAGGTCGGCGGCTACACTATGAGGAGAAGGCCCTCCTCTCCTCTCCGGGCGTCGTCCTGGCCGCTTGCCGGCGCGGTCTACCTGCAGAGACGAGACAAGAAGGGGTCAGGGGTTTGGAGCGGCTAAGGTTCAGGGAGCGGGGAGGAGGAGGGAGACTCGCCGGATCGGATGGGGAGAAACTGCACAAACCCTAGCCATGGCTGCTGGCTAGGGTTTCATTGGTGAGGAGGGAGGGAGGGAGGTTGGCGCGGCAGGCGGCTGCAGTGGAGAGGAGGAGCAGTCGGTGCTCTGCTGCTCAGCTCGCCAAAGCCCGACCACGAACAGGTCGGCGGCGCGATCGGAGAGGAGAGGAGCTGTAGGTGGAGGAGGACCGTGGGCTCCAGCGTGATCTTGGGGAGGGAGACCGCGGGCTCGGCGTCGCCTGGAGGTGGAGGAGACAACGGCGGCCTGCACGGGTGTGGTGAGGGTGGGAGCCGCTGCGGGTGCGGGGAGGGGGTGGGAAAGGAGGTGGCGACAGCGATCCGGAAGGGGAGGAGGCGACCAGTGGCTGGGTAGGGTTCGCGAGGACGAGGAGTGGGTGCGATGGGTTATGGATGGATATATGGACGTGCGGTGGGTTAGGGCTAGCAATGGATGGTAGGATGTCTGCCATGTCATCGATCCGTGTCATAGATGGTTCCACCAATTAGAATCCAGCTTATGTAATTGTGTTTTTTTTCTTTTATATTGTTTACCCTCTTATTTCGGGTAAACACTCAACATATTAGCCTCATGTTGTGTGTTTAAATGACCCAATATTGCACATATGTGTATCTTAGGATTTTAATCAATGATGATTTTGTGGTCTTCATTTCCATTGCACACAAAAATCATTTTCCATTTCCATTAAATGATCAATCTTATGGCCACATTCATGGCATAGTTTGTTCAAATGATCTCATATTGTGCACAAGGGTGCATCTTGGAATTCCAAACAATGTTGATTTGGGGAGTTTTCACTTTCATTGCACAAAAGAGCCATTTTCCATTTTTCGAGTGCCCCAAATGAGGTTTTTTTTGTGAGGAACCAACCAAATAATTATTGCAAAATTGGACCAAATCATTTTTCTAAAATACTAGACCATATTTAATGCACAATTGACCAAATGGTTGGGTGTAAAAAGTTTTCATCCACCTCTGGTGAAAAAGACAAATTTCCGCCGATTCAGTTGGAAGCGGTTCAAATTTGAACTGCAGCTACCTCATAGTTTGCTCTTTATATTTTCCAAAAATCATTTATAGGTACATAAGTATCTATTTAATCAGAGAAACATCAAAAATTTTCCAAGATTCAACAACTAGCTAGGCACGGTCAAGCCCGCCGTTTTGACCGCATTTTGAAACAGGCATAAAAAATTCAAAAAAAATCAAAAAATTGGAAAACCTTCGCATTGTGTCATTATATATGACCAAGTTTCCAGGGAAAATAATAAACTTGTAATAAGGAAATTATTTTAAAAAAGTGTTCTCAAAAATGGGCTATCACGAGTGAAGATTCATGGTTTTCAAGCCAAATGATCAATCTTATGGCCACATTCATGGCATAGTTTGTTCAAATGATCTCATATTGTGCAAAAGGGTGCATCTTCGAATTCTAAACAATTTTGCCTCAGGGAGTTTTCATTTTCTTTGCACGGAAAATTCATTTTCCATTTTCCGAGTGTCTGAAATGAGTTTTTTTGTGAAGGACCTACCACATATTTGTTGCAAAATTGGACCTAATCAATTTTATAAAATACTAGGCCATATTTAATGCACAATTGACAAAATTTTTGGGTGTCCAAAGTTTTGATCCACCTCAGGTGAAAAAGACAAATTCCCGCTGATTCATTTGGAAGCGGGTCAAATTTGAACTGCAGCTGCCTCATAGTTTGCTATTTATTTTTTTCCAAAAATCATTTCTAGTGACATAAGTACCTATTTAATCATAAATACATGGTTTGGTGGCGATACGCCGAGCTTTCGACGGTGGCCGAGGGCCCCAACTCTAGAGCGCGTAAACTCGCATGCTTGCCACGTGGTCACCGCGTGACCCTGGCGTTGCCATGTGTTCTGGGCTCCCTAGGCATGTCTAGTGGGTTGGGAACTCCCCAGGTATGTGCTAGGAAGAAAATCACAACATAAGATTCTCACGATGAGACCGTTCGATGCTCAAACATGAATAAGCAGCCAAGTGTTTGATTAGCGGTACGGGAAATGCACATGGCTAATGAGTGTGAGTTTTGGCCGAGGATGATCAGTTACTAAGAAGACTGTCTTCAGAAATTTTCAGCTCAAAAGGAGGAGCCTAGGTGGTACTTGCTTTGCAAAGTACCACACTGGACATAAATACGAATGTTGAAGCCGGGCTCAAAATAATAAATGGATTGAGCTGGCATTTGGTGGAGGATGGTTATTTGGGTAGAGGAAAGCACTATAGAACATGGATACCATTTGGACATGCCAATGTGGTACTTCCTTCACAAAGTGTTTTTCTGAACAGAATAGGAAAATGAATATTTTTGAATTATTTTTGAACTACGCAAGGAAGGTTTTTTTTTACATATTTGACGAAGATATGACCCAAAGAATTTATGAGGTATTTTTGGGAATCTTGGGAATGACAGAAATATAGGTCGCCTCACAACCTAGGGCAAAAACTGCCACATGGACATGACACATAGGCAAAACTGATGAGGTGGCACCTAGTCATAGCAATCCACCACAATTTACAAGGTTATGACCATCTATATTGGTCATGATCAGCAAAATAAGGCAGCGGACCAGTGCTATCTGCTTTATGACCATTTCGTGTAAGGAAATTACGACCTTTCTGACCAAAATGGTCGTTATAGTTCAGGGTTTGGAGCCTCCCGAACAGCTTTTGACCAATTGGTCTGAAATGGTCATAGATCTATGACCAATTCTTCCAGGGTCACTGACAGAAGGTCACTAGTTGACATATTTCTTGTAGTGATATATATCGACCGCCCCTCATGTCGGAGTTATTCGGGAGGGGTTATATCGACAACGACGACATACATACATGGGAAAATAATGTTATCGGGGAGGGGGTATATCAATGCCCCCCCTCGTGTTGAAGTTATGGGGAGGGGGTATATCGACAATGACATATACCCGATAGAAAATAAGAAAACAAAAGAAGAAATAAAAAGAGGAGAAGAAGAAAGGAATAGAAGAGAAGCGATCGAAGAAAAAAAAAAGAAAAAAAGGAGAAGAAGAAAGGAATAGAGGTTCTATTTTTTTCTTCTTCTCCTCTATTTCTTTCTTCTTCTCCTCTTCTTTTTCTTCTTTTTTCCTCTTCTTATTTATTTCTCCTCTTCTTCAGTCCTCTTCTTCTCCTTTATTCCTCTTCTTATTTTCCTTTTTCCTCTGATTCTTTTTCTTCTTCTTCCTTTCCTAGCTAGATATATAAAACTTCTCTAAAAATGAAACTAACCTAAAATGTACTAAATCAATCTTTTGCATATATGAACATATATGCACATAGAACATACAAACATATATACATTTCTATAAAAAAGCAAAAACATCATATTCTATAAAAAAAATCATATACATATAATCTGAAGAAAACATCATATTCTATAAAAATGATCCTATATATGAACAAAAACAATTATGATAACAATCATATATATCATCATATATATGAAAAAACACGCATATAAATCATCACATAAATTAAAAAACAACAAACAGGGGAGGGCGCCGGCCGGACCAAGGTGAGGAGGGGCAGGGTGTGTGGTCACGGGCGGCGGCGGCGGCAGCAACGGGGAAGGGCTGGGGCGCGGCCTGGGTCAGGCGAGGCGAGCGGGCGATGCCGGGCGAGCGGCGGGCGATGGCGTCGGGCAGGCGGGCGACCGGCGAGGGCGTCTTGACGAGGCGCGCGGTAACGGCATCGGGGCAGGGTGGCGACCAGCGACAACGTCTGGCGAGGGCGCGGGCGACGGCATCGGGGCAGGGCTCGGTGGCGACGGCGACGAGGAGCAGCGTGCGGGCGTCGGGGCGGAGAAGAAGAGTGATTTTTGGAGAAACTGCTAAGTGTTGCTTATATAGCAAAGTCTTTAGTCCCGGTTGGTGGCACCAACCGGGACTAATGCCCCCCTTTAGTCCCGGTTGGTGCCACCAACCGGGACAAAAAGTCAATTTTCAGCAGCCCAAAGGGCGGGAAGCAGAGGCCTTTGGTCTCGGTTGGTGGCACAAACCGGGACTACAGGGTGGGCATTGGTACCAGTTGGTGCCACGAACCGGTACCAATGCACCCCCTTTAGTCCCGGTTGGACCGGTACCAATGCCCACCCTTTAGTCCCAGTTGGTGCCACCAACCGGGACCAAAGGCCCCTGTGCTGCCTGCGTCGCTGCCAAAGTTTAATCCCACCTCGCTAGTTGAGAGGGGCATGGAGTGGTTTATAAGCCCCACTGCCGCACCCCTCTCCAGCTCCTCTCCATTCCAAGCTTAAGGGCCTATTGTTACTGCAATGCCTGATGGGCCTTCTGGGCCTACTGCGGGCCTGAATCCTGGCCTATGGATGGATTTCTAGTCGTATTCAGGCCGTGGTGGCCCAGTTGGAGGCAAATTTTTTATTTTTTTCCCAGTTTTTTTGTTTTCTTTTTTGCTTTCTTTTTTGTTGCTACTTACAACAAAATACTTATTTATTTTATTTTATTTTATGGTAATTATTTTTGCTATTAAAGTTTCTAACAAAAAAAGTTCTTTATGAAAATTCTTTTAGCTTTTAATGATTTTGAACAGAAAATACTTTGATAATTTTATTTGCATCAATTTTATATAATTTTAGTTTCAGTAATACTAGAGGTTGCTTATAATGTTTTGAACAGAAAATACCTTGATAATTTTAGTTTCATAAATTTTATTTATGTTATTAAACTTTTATTTTATTTTATTTTCTTTCTACTTATCTATTTTATTAAATTTTATATTATTTTGTTTCAAATTACTTATTTGTTTTATTTTATTTTGTTTCTTACTTCATTTGTTATTTTTCATGCATTTACTAATTATTTTGAGATATAAGACCATGAAATTTGAAAAGCATTTGAAATGAACTCTGAAAAGGTTCCAAGTTGGCATGGTATGATCATTTCACCCACATAACATGTGCAAGAAAGTACAGAGGCTTACGGCAAAACTTGGATGCACTTTGTGTACAAAACAGACAATCTCTTTCGAAGTACCAGGGTTTCATACGGAAACTCGTCTGTTACAAAGGGATTTCATTTTTTTGAACTCCGTAGCTTTTCTGTGTTCAAAATGCACCATTCAAAGCCACATCAGCAATTTACAACCCTTTCTGACTTCATTTGTTATTTTTCATGCATTTACTGATTATTTTGTGTTATAAGACCATGAAATTGAAAAGCATTTGAAATGAACTCTGAAAAGGTTCCAAGATGGCATGGTATCATCATTTCACACACATAGCATGTGCAAGAAAGTACAGAGGCTTACGACAATAACTGGATACACTACGTGTACAAAACGGACAATCTCTTTTGAAGTATCATGGTTTCATACGGAAACGCATCTGTTACAAAGGTATTTCAATTTTTTTTGAACTTATTTGAACTCCCTTGTTTTTCTGTGTTCAAAATGCACTATTCAAAGCCACATCATCAATTTACAACCCATTCTGACTTCATTTGTTATTTTTCATGCATTTACTAATTATTTTGAGCTATAAGACCATGAAATTGAAAAGCATTTGAAATGAACTCTGGAAAGGTTCCAAGTTGGCATGGTATCATCATTTCACCCACAAAGCATGTGCAAGAAAGTACAGAGGCTTACGGCAAAAACTAGATGCACTTCGTGTACAAAACAGACAATCTCCTTCGAAGTATCAGGCTTTCATACAAAAACTCGTCTGTTACAAAGGGATTCCATTTTTTGAACTTATTTGAACTCCATAGTTTATCTGTGTTCAAAATGCACCATTCAACACCGCATCATCAATTTACAACCCTTTCTGACTTCATTTGTTATTTTCCATCCATTTACTGATTATTTTGAGCTATAAGACCATGAAATTGAAAAGCATTTGAAATGAACTCTGAAAAGGTTCCAAGTTGGCATGGTATCATCATTTCACCCAGATAGCATGTGCGAGAAAGTACAGAGGCTTACGGCAAAAACTAGATGCACTTCGTGTACAAAACAGACAATCTCTTTTGAAGTATCAGGGTTTCATACGGAAACTCGTCTATTACAAAGGGATTTATTTATTTTTGAACTTATTTGAACTCCATAGTTTATTTGTGTTCAAACTGCACAATTCAAAACCACATCATCCATTTACAATCCTTTCTGACTTCATTTGTTAGTTTTCATGCATTTACTCATTATTTTGAGCTATAAGACCATGAAATTGAAAAGCATTTGAAATGAACTCTAAAAAGGTTCCAAGTTGGCATGGTATCATCATTTCACCCACATAGCATGTGCGCGAAAGTACAGAGGCTTACGGCAAAAACTGGATGCCCTTCGTGTACAAAACAGACAATCTCTTTCGAAGTATCAAGGTTTCATACGGAAACTCGTCTATTACAAAGGGATTTCATTTTTTTGAACTTATTTGAACTCCATAGTTTATCTGTGTTCAAAATGCACCATTCAAAGCCACATCATCAATTTACAACACTTTCTGACTTCATTTGTTATTTTTCATGCATTTACTCATTATTTTGAGCTATAAGACCATGAAATTGAAAATCATTTGAAATGAACTCTGAAAAGGTTCCAAGTTGGCATTGTATCATCATTTCACGCACATAGCATGTGCCAGAAAGTACAGAGGCTTACGGCAATAACTGGATGCACTTTGTGTACAAAACAGACAATCTCTTTCGAAGTATCAGGGTTTCATACGGAAACTCATCTGATACAAAGGGATTTCACCCACATAGCATGTGCAACATATAGTTCTCCGGAGCATCTAATTAAACCATACATGGAAATTATGGAAAACATTTATATGCAAAAACAAATGCGATCATAATCGCAAGCAAGGTAACAACTAATCCAACTGCATAATTATACCAAGCCTCGTATGAATGGCATATTTAATAATCTTTCTAATCTTCAACCTCATTGCATCCATCTTGATGTTGTGATCATCGACGACATCCGCAACATGCAACTCCAATATCATCTTCTCCTCCTCAATTTTTCTTATTTTTTCCTTCAAGTAATTGTTTTCTTCTTCAACTAAATTTAACCTCTCAACAATAGGGTCGGTTGGAATTTCCGGTTCAACCACCTCCTAGATAAATAAAATCTATGTTACGTTGGTCGGCATAATTGTCATAAAAAATAAATGAACCAAATAGTTATCAAAAGATAATATATACCACATCCGAATCATAGACAGGACGAGGGCCGACGGGGGCGGATACCAAATCCATCGCACTGTATAATAACAAGAAATAATAAAAGTAAGAAAATTAGACAATTATCTATCTGAAGTAAGATTTTTTTTCTTACAGAAAGAAGATAAGAACAAGAGGCTCACCACGGTGGTGCCGGCGACGAGATTGGCGCGGGCAATCGACGGCGGTGAAGACGGGGACAAGACATGACGGACTGCTAAACCTAGACAAATCTCGGGAAAATGGAGCTCGGAGGTCGAGTTTTGAGAGGAGAACGATTGACTAGCGTGGCTTGGACATTTCATCGAACTCCTCATGTGCATAGGAGGTGAGCTAGAGCACCCAAACGCCCTCCCCTCGCCTGCCAGAAAAAACAGATCACTATCGAGTGACGCTGTGGCGATGGGGTATATATAGGCAACTCATTTGTCCCGGTTCAAGCCATGAACCGGGACCAATGGTTGTGGGCCAGGAGCGAGGACCATTGGTCCCGGTTCGTGCCAGGAACCGGGACAAATGGGTCCATACAAACCGGGACCAATGCCCACGAGGCCCCGGCCGCCCCCCTGGCTCACCAACCGGGACGAATGCCCCCATGGGTCCCAGTTCTTGACTGAACTGGGACTAATGGGCTGGCCAGGCCCGAATGAAAGCCCTGTTTTCTACTAGTGTTAATTGAATATAAAAGTGTTCTCAATATTTTCAGACCCTTTTCAAGCTTCCGGGCGCGGCAAGACAACGACTGCGGCAAGGCGCTTGCCGCGGTGAAGCCACCACTCCGTGCCCACCCTCCAGCGCGTCCGTCGACGTGTCGCCACAAGATCGTTCCAGGCGCACGTGGCGAGAGGCCGTGTAGCCAAGCGGTGCGAGGTGGCGAGCGAAGATGACAAGATGGCCATCGTGGCGAACGGTGGCGCCCCTAACGGTCGCTTTTCTGCACCGTTTAGGCGACGCGGACGGGCATTAAATGCTCTTATCCCCTGCCGTCAGAGTTAGGTAGGAGGCACTGTAGAAGCAGTTGTACCAACCACACCTTTTACACTCTTACCCCTGCATGCGTTGCCACCTGTTGGTGACCCCTTGAGCTTATAAAAGGAGGCCCATGCGCAACGTAGAAGGGGTTTGACTCATTCGAAATCAGAACACTCCCACGCTCTCGAGCAAGAACATAATACAACCACAAAGCAGCAGTAGGAGTATTATCTCTCCGGAGAGCTCCGAAGCTGGGTAAAAATCGCTCGCGTGCTTCTCCTTGATCCGCCCTTCGTGCGATCTCCGCTCCCTGCCAGACCGAAAGGGGCCCTGCCCCATAGGTGTTCGTTTCCCACGACATCTTTGGCGCGCCAGGTGGGGGGGCGTCGAGGTTGTGTGAACCCGATCCGCCGTTCACGCGAGCCAGATCTCCATCTTCCTCATCATCTTCATCGACATGCCACCGAAGAAGAAGGCTTCGGAGGTGGCAGCCCCGTCCACGTCGATCCCACCACCACCGGAGCAAACGGGCGGTGGGGTAGACGCCGGCGGAGGAACGGGCGCCGACGAGGGAGCTCACGCTGCCGCCAGGTCCAAGGACAAGGCCGCACAAACCTCGGCGTCCGTACACGCACCGCGCCCGTCTCAGGAGGCGCGGGGCCAACAGCGTCATGGTACTCGCGGTACCATACGCGCGTTAGAACAAGGTCAAGCTGGTGAATCTCGGGATGCTCACGACCAGCGTGCGCGCCAACACGCTGGCACGAGCGCGGCACGGTCGCCTGGACGAGATGCTGCTCCTTCTAACAAAGTTAGAAGTTCGAGCATATCCCGCTCCTCGCACCGTTCGCCACCGCCGCCGAAGACTCCAGAAGAAGCGTTGGCCCGAGCCCAAGTGCTCCTGGATTACCCTCCAACGGCGGACAAGATCGACGATTGGAGGGCCACCATTCAGAGCCTCATCGGCTTCGCCAATGGTGACACTCCCCGGCAACCGAGCACATCGAAGCCGCGGCAGGACGCCCAGGTGCGAGCCGATGGCGACAAGACCGGTGGGGCTGCAACCACCGTGCACTCCCCACCCCGAAGGCCAAGATCACCAACTCGCCGGGTCAACCTCGACAGCGACTCTACCGCATCGTCGGATCCGCGAGCTCGTCGCGATCAGCGCCAAGTTCTTCAAGAACGACAACAAGAAGACGCTCGTACTCGTATCGAGCGTCGAAGATAAGCGCGACGCCAATCAGACTAGCGCGCTGGGCCCACTGTCGACATGCATGCACCAGGGGAACTAGGTGACTTGCCGTACGCTGTAGTTTACCCTGCGTTCACTCGTGAGCTGCGGCAAGTCCAGTGGCCCAGTACCAAAAACTTCAAGCCAGATGTACCAGAGAAGTATGATGGCAGGTTGCATCCGTCGGAGTTCCTCAGCATCTACACCATCGCGGTGCAAGCTGCCGGGGGGCGCGACGAGAAGATCCTTGCCAACTACTTCCCGCTGGTGCTCAAGCCCAATGTCAGATCCTGGCTCATGCACTTGCCGGACAACTCCATCTCCTCATGGGCGAATCTGTGCCATCAGTTTGTCGGCGCCTTCACAGGCGGCCACAAGCCCCATGGCCAGGAGAGCGATCTTCATCTGCTCGCCCAGAAGGAAGGAGAGCCCCTGCGCAAGTACATTCAGAGATTCAGCCAAGTGCAGCGCAACATCCCAGATGTCCACCCTGCCGCGGTCATCAGCGCGTTCCATCAGAACGTGCGTAACCGCAGGATGCGGGAGGAAATGGCGATGTGCAAGATAAGAGACGTCAGTGAGCTATATGCCCTGGCCGACAAGTGTGCACGTGCTGAGGAAGGAAGGAAACTCCCCAGAGAAAATGCAGGAGCAGGAGGATCCGACAGTGAGGATGCCGCCCCGGCAAAGAAAAACCGGGGCGGAACAACAGGAGAAGGAAAGGGAAAGATGTACTAGCTGCTGAGCAGTCCGGCAACGGAGGTGCCGCCAAGGAAGCCGAACCTGTGGCGGCCGCCGACAAGCAGGGCGGCTCCGACAAGCAGTACTGCAAGATCCACCGCACCAAGGGCCATGATCTCCAGAGTGCCAACTTTTTCTGGGTTAGCGTCGATTCCTCGTTCTGAAACGAGAAAACCGAGTAACTTTCCGCCAGGAACTCCGAATGTGCACTTTGATGGATTGAGCTTGATATCATACCTCTTGATATTTTCAGACCCTTATATATTTTCATGGTTGGTCATGACATGTCCATCTTGGACATCGTGCACACGCACAGGGCGTTTCATTCGGAGTATAGTGCCAACTTTTTCTGGGTTAGCGTCGATTCCTCGTTCTGAAACGAGAAAACCGAGTAACTTTCCACCACGAACTCCGAATGTGCACTTTGATGGATTGACCATCCATGAAAATATTTTCAGCCACCGCGCCCGGAAGCCCAGCCATGTACCTCTACTGCGCCCAGATGGACATGTCGGCCAAGGAGGCGGTCTAGCTGAACGACCAGTGCGTTGGCGTCGAGTAGGCCATGGACAAGGCGAACCACGCGACCCATGCGAACGGCTCAGCGGCATCCCGTGCAAGTACGACGTGGCCGACCTCTGGTACAAGTACGGCGTAGATGGCCTCTGCCAACTCCTAGCGAGGAATGGGGGTACTGATGGAACATGTACCAGCTGCGACGCCGTGTCAAGAGTAGGCAAGCGCCGCTGGATCCGCTCTTGCTATGCAGCGCCACGCCTCTCGCTCTACAGTGCACCGTCGATCATGTTATGCGGCGAGCTGCAGCCTATCGACGCTGACATCTGTATCTTCATCCACGGCCCTGAAGCGCCTTGCGCATGCGCCAAGTTTCTTCTCAACCATGGTGATGACGCACATCATGGCGTCTTCCATCGCGTTGCTGGGGAGCGCCTCGGCCTCAAAAGGACGTGGTGCCTTCTCGTTTTCCTCTTGGAGGTGGCTGATGGCAGAGGCGGCACTTTGGTGGGTTGTCATTCTTGGAAAAGGTGGATGTGCTACGGGATGCACTTTTTGCCTCGGTGGGTCGCGCACCGCCTAGGTTTATGCGTAATATCGCTAGGTGGCGGAGGGAAATCGGTGAGGAAATGGTGGGAAACGGTGTTTTGTTCATAAAATGCCATCAATTTATCAAAACTTAGCACAGAAGGAACATCGAGCTAGCACGTCACATACGGGCACATTGCTCGCCCAAGGCTATGATCCATATGCTTGTGTGCCCAACATAGCACATTATTCACAGTAAAGAATATTTTTCCATTTATCCTAGTAGAGTAGTGGAGCCAAGCATCACAAGAAGTAAATGATGATCAGATGATCGTTTATTATAGTTAATTATGGATGTAATAGTTTAGTATGGTGTGTGGAAATGCATGTGTGTAATAGCCACCTCGGTAATTAGATGTTTGCTTCATATCACACACATCTTGTTTACATGAAACTCTTTTGTTCTCTTCACTCAACACAAACAGTTTATCGGAATGAACTGTATGATCTGGTTGTACCATTGTTGTTGTGTTTCCTAATAGAAAACAATTCATCCGAGTGAACTGTATGTCGTATATCGCAAACACCTTGATCTGGCTGACCGTTTCTTCTGTGTTGCCTAATAACAAACAGTTCATTGGAGTGAACTGTACGCCGTATATTGCACACACCTTACCTGGCTACCCGTTTCTGCTGTTTCGCCTCATCATAAACAATTTATCCGAGTGAACCTTATGTCACACGTCGCACACACACCTATAATATGATATGTGTTTGATGTATCCGCCAACACAAATGTTTTGCATCTTTTTCACGGTTTTTTTACATCACTGTTTGCAATAAATGCATCGCACACAGTTTTGTCGAAGAATCCCGCAGTAGTGATTTGATCATAAACTCACAATCCATTGAGGAGAACATTGTATTGAAGATCAAAAAGAGAGAAAAAGCCATCTAGCTACTGCCTACGGACCCGTATGTCCATGGTAAACTACTCACGCATCATCGGAGGGGCAAGGGTGATCATGTCAAACCCCTCCATTATTGTTGACCCCTCTGGCAGAGTGTCGAAAAAGGCCTCTAGATTGGATGTCGTAGTTGTCAAACTGCCATGATTGGTATTTTTTTCGACGAGGGGGTGCTTATGGGCCGGACTACCCACCAAGGCGTGCCTGGGGGGCCTAGTGCGCCCTGGTGCCTTGTGGGCCCACAGGGCCCCTCTTCTGCATGTATTGAGCCTCCTAGGTGTCTTCTGGGCAGAAAAAATCTCCAAAAAGTTATGCTGAATTTGGACTTTGTTTGTTATGGATATTCTGTGAAGTAAAAAAACAAGCAAAAAACATCAACTTACATCGGGCACTATGTCAATAGGTCAATAAGCTACTAGTAAATGAGTATAAAACAACCAAGAATGATACTTTAATAGCATGGAACAATCAAAACTTATAGACATGTTGGAGACGTATCGGCTTCTTCTCTCTTTTTGATCTTCAATACAATGTTCTCCTCGACTTTCTTGGAGATCTATTTGATGTAATCTTCTTTTACGGTGCGTTTTTCGAGATCCGATGAATTGTGTATTTAAGTTCAGATTATGCATGAATATTATTTGAGTCTCCTCTGAACTATTTTATGCATGATTAAGATAGCTTTATATTTCTCTTTGATCTATTGATTTGGTTTTCCCAACTACATTTATTTTTCTTGCAATGGGAGAGGTGCTTTGTATTGGGTTCAATCTTGTAGTGCTCAATCCCAGTGACAGAAAGGGACATGACACGTATAGTGTTGTTGCCATTAAGATAAAAAGTTGGGGTTTATTCATATTGATTGGATTTATCCCTCTACATCATGCCATCTTGCTTAAGGAGTGACTCCATTCTTGTTAACATAGTACACTAGATGCATGCTGGATACTCGATGCTGGATACAGTAGATGCAGGCAGGAGTTGGTCCACTTGTCACTAATGTGATGCCTATATTCACGATTATTGCCTTAGATAACATCATAATTCCTCGCTTTTATATCAATTGCTCAAAAGTAATTTGTTCACTCACCGTATGTGTTGTTCGAAGAGAGAAGCCTCTAGTGAAAACTATGACCCCCGGGTCTATTCTTATCATATTATTTCCGGTTCTATAAAACCAAAAACCTGAAAATACCTTGCTCTGATTTATTTACCTTTACTTTAGTTTGCACTTTTATTTATCTTTTATACCTATCTCTATCGGATCTCATCCTTGCAAGTAACCGTGAAGAGATTGAAAACCAATGTATCGCGTTGGGTGCAAGTATTTGTTTGTTTGTGCATGCGCTATCATTGGAGACTTGTGTGTTCCCCTGATGTCTACTACACAACCTTTCTTCTTGTGGATTCATGTTGATCCTCCAAGCGTCGAGTTTTGCAGGATAGTAGCAAATTTTCCTCAAGTGTATGACCTAAGGCTTATCAATTCGTGGGAGGCATAGGATGAAGATGGTCTCTCTCAAACAACCCTGCAACCAAATAACAAAGAGTCTCTTGTGTCCACAACACACCTAATATATACAATGGCAAGTTGTATAGGTGCACCAGTTCAGCGAAGAGATGATGATACAAGTGTAATATGGATAGTAGATATAGGTCTTTTTAATCTGAAAATATAAAAACAGCAAGGTAACAAGTAGTAAAAGTGAGCAAAAGAGGTATAGCAATGCTTGAAAAATAAGGCATAGGGTTAATACTTTCATTAGTGCAAAATCTCTCAACAATGATAACATAATTGGATCATATATATATATAAATCCCTCAATATGCAACAAAGAAACACTCCAAAGTTCCTATCGCAGCGAACATATGATGAAATTGTTGTAGGTAGCAAACAACCTCCAAGTTATCCTTTCCAATCAATCTATTGAGCCGTACCTATAAGTGCCACAAACAGCCCTAGAGTTCATACAATAACAATACCATGTGAAAACAAATCATTAAATCCTAATGTCACCTAGATACTCCAATGTCACCACAAGTATCTGTGGGTCAATTATACGATATGCATCAAACAACTTAAGGTTCATAATATTCAATCCAACACAAAGAACCTCAAAGAATGCTCGAAGTTTCTACCGGAGAAACAAGGTTGGAAACATGCATCAACACCTATGCATAAATTACACCAATGTCACCTGGAGAATACGCGAGTTGAGTGCCAAAAAATACATCAAGTGAATCAATATGATAACCCATCGTCACCACGAGTATTCATACACAAGACATACATCAAGTGTTCTCGAATATATAAAAATATTCAATCTGATAATAATGAAATCTCAAAGGTAAAACTCAATTCATCACAAGAAGGTAGAGAGGGAAGAACACCATAAAATCCAACTATATCAATAAAGCTTGCGGTACATCAAGATCGTGCTAAATCAAGAACAAGAGAGAGAGAGAGAGAGAGAGAGAGAGAGAGAGAGAGAGAGACACATAGCTACTGGTACATACCCTTAGCCCCGAGCGTGAACTACTCCCTACTCATCATGGTGGCCGCCGGGATGATGAAGATGGCCTGCGGTGATGATTTCCCCCTCCGGCAGGGTGCCGGAACAGGGTCCCGATTGAGTTTTTGTGGCTACAGAGACTTGTAGCGAGGAAACTTCTCATCTTGGGTTCTATTCGGAGTTTTCGGTATTTATAGGAATTTTCGTCATCGGCCTCACATCAAGGGGGTGCCCGAGGGGCCCACAAGCTCAGGGGGGCGCGCCCCCGAGGCTTGTGGCTCTCTTGTCCACATCTTGGGCCAGCTCCTGTGCTTCGAAGGTCTCTTTTGGTCCCTAAAAAATCACCGTAAATTTTTAGCCCATTGGGAAAACTTTTATTTCTGCACAAAAACTGATACCACGGTAGTTCTGCTGTAAATAGCGGCAGTCTAGGTTAGTTCTAATCAAATCATACCAAAACAATATAAAATTGTTGTAAACATGGCATGAATACTTCATAAATTGTAGGTACATTGGAGACATATAATCCTGCTACTGGATTGATACCTTGGTTCTTAACTGTGGGAAATATTTATCTCTACTTTGCTGCATCATTTTTTCCTCTTCAAGGGAAAAATCAATGCAAGCTCGAGAAATAGTAGGTAGTACTTCTGTTCGAGGGCATGTAGGCTTCACAATAAGTATTTGAGTTCTTTATGACTAATGTGAGCTTGTGGATGAATTCACTCCCACCTACGCATATTTTCCTAGCCTTTTCGATACCGTGCATTGCCCGTTCTCACCTCGAGACTTGGCGCAAATTTCGCCGATGTATCCAAACCCAGTGATAAATACACATGCCTTATTATTTACTTCCTCAAAACTTACACCATACATACCTATTATGTAATTTTCATTGCCATTCTGAGATATATTGTCGTGCAACTTCCACCGTTATTATTAACATGACTTGTGTGTTCATCTTCATATTGCTTTACATGATCATATAGAGATGACATGATATTTTTGGCAAAGGCACCATAAACCGTTGTTATATATGCTATGCTAGATCATTGCACATCCGGGTACACTGCTAGAGGCATTCATATAAAGGCATATTCTTTCTATTTTATTGAGTTGTAAGTAAATAAAAATGATATGATCATCATTATTATAGTGTTGCCCCTACCATTGATGAAAAGGATGGTGGAGACGAGTCCTAGAAATAGTGAGGATAAGATCCATGAGACAGTTCTAAAATGAAACAAAAATTGAGAGAAGAGAGAGAGAGACGGGGCACACTACTATCCTTCATCAAACCTGTGCTTCAAAGTAGCAACATGTTCTTCATATAGAGTGTCTCCATGATTTGTCACTTTCATATACTAGTGGGAATTTTTGCATTACAGAAGTTGGCATGTATATTCTGATGACCGGCTTCCTCAAATGCCCGTGATCTTCATGAGGAAGTAAGTTGGATGCACACATACATAGTTTCAGTAGTGAGTCTCATACACTTATAGATCTAGTGCATCCATTGAATGGAAATCCCTACTCCTTGTATCGAACGTGAAAAAAGGGCCCAAACCGTTTGATGGAAGGAAGCCTAGGTTCAATGTAAGAATTACGAGACAATAGTGGCTGAGGCATCCAAAGAAGCAGGTTCAAGCAAGCACATCCAGTAGGGTGCCTCATGCAGTTTAGATTGGGTTAGTATAGACATGCCCAGTCTAGCCAGCTGGTTTTTGGATCAATCAGAATGAACATCGATTATCTCAAATAGTACTTGAAATAGGCAATCGATCGACCGCTAGGCACAGATCAGCCGTCGGGTAGCCCCATCCCGGGGAGTGACACGGGTGGTGGCTCATCCTTGAGCGGTGCCAGGAACCTCCATCCCCTCCACCCTCGATATCACGGCGCCTCCCACAAGAGAAGACCCCATAGAGCAGGCAGCGACAGGGTCCTCTGTGCAGTCGTGGATGCAACAAGCTGAGGAGCTCGCACATCGGCATGTGGCGGCCGGCGGCACTCTTGCTACCTGTCGTAATTGTTGCTCGTTGGTGGAAGGTTATGCATGGCAGCTCGGTGCAGCGGTACGGACGATCTGGGTGCTAGTGAGCGTGGGTGCTGATGGCTGCTTGGCCACGTCATGGCAACAGAGGGCGTCCAGATGGCGCAGTAGGCGGATCTCAGAAAAGTGTGTGTGCAAAGTGCTCATGTGTTGTCCGAGTTTAGATTTGCAATGACAGTGGATCACAAGGCCGCGAGCCCAAGCGCTGGATCTGGTAGTGTCCCGTTCATCGGTGCGACGGCTGGTGGAATGCGGGTGACCATGGGGGCGCGCGAGGGATTCGGGACCTAATTCCAGATCTGATGGTCACGATGGTGGCTGCTGTTGTATGGGTGATGATAGCGGCCGGTGTGGGAGTGGGTGCTTCTTGTAGCGCCCGGAATCGGGGCGGTGACCCCTCTTCTTCAACGATGGCGGACTCCGGGGTCGTGTGAGCCTTCCTGAGGTGGTGAAAACCTTCCTGAGGCTGGTGGCGGTATGGGACGTGTGCTCTCCACCAACATATCGGGTTTGATGCGGCTCCGCAGGTAACACAAGTGCCCCTTTTGGAGTTGTCGGGCAGTGCCTGTCACCGGTAGGTGAAGCCACCAGTGAATGTGTCGCTGGCGGTTCCAACAAACAACGTCTTATGCGGACACATCAAGTCATGCCTGTTGAAAATATGACCTAGAGGTATTAATATTTTTATTATTATATTTCCATACTCATAACTATAGAGTTTATATTATACACTATGACTGTTATGATCCTGGAATACGGGATTCGGTGGAAAACTCATATGCATGCATGGAATGATAAAAAGTTAAATAAAAGGTTCCTAGTCTTGCCTCTAGGACTAGCTCAATTGTTGTTTGTCATCATTTTTTCTGGATCTTAGGATATTGGTAAGTGTAACGATATTCGAAAAACAACTTTGAGATTATGACGTTGGAAGAAACATCATATTGAATCGACCCAAACTTGTCTGTTATGAATTGAGATAATATCGTCTGTAATCAATTGTAATAACACAGAGTGTTAACATGTGATTTTTCTCCTTAGCAAATAAGATTATCATAGTCACTTCTTACCGTACGTTAGATATTAGGGTTGCTCAAAAGTAACATGTAAAACGTAATCATAACAACAACTTACAGGTTCATCAGAAAGTTTGACAAGTGACTAGATAGCTCGAGAGTGGGATTTCTCCTCTGACGATGGAGAGATATTTTTATATCTCTCTCTCTATGACAGCATCCATCATCGTTTGACTAGACGCACATCACTAAGTCATGGGGCTGTCGGAACAACACAACGAAAAAGAAGAAAAAACAGTAACGAGGATAACGGTACATAGAGCATGTGATGACTCAGGAGGATGCCGATGCATTCTAGGTTTTGTGGTGTATCGCTAAGCAAAGGGAACATCGCATGATAACCAAAGGTTTGCTTGAATATCATTCATGTGCTCATAGGTATTTATATGGACGTCCACGGTTCCGCTATCGGTCATTGAACAAAGGGGTTTCGCTCATGTCTATGATTTACGAACCTACTGGTTCACAAGCTTAAGGCAATCACCATTTGTTAAGTATTAGTAGGATGGGAGTGATGAGAATATATTTTTCGAATTGTTTCATTTATATTCAGAGTGGTCCCTACAGGATCCGGAAGCATTTCGGGGCCACCAGAAGGGTTTTGTACAATATCGGCTAATACCAAGCACCATCGATAATTAATATATAAATGAAAAAATGTTTTCGAGGCTCTTAAATTCTATATATAAGGTTCTAAAAAATATTTAAAACAGTTCTATATTAATTTAATACAAACAGGCCTTAAAAGGCCAAACCGGAGAAGGAAACTTGGGCCTACTTGGCCCAACTGGAGTAGGCGCCCCTCACCCCCATTGTGGAGTGGGGAGGCCGAACTGGACTAGGGGAGGAGGATTCCTTCTCCCCCTTGGCCGGCGCCCCAAGGAGGGACTTTTCCACCTTGGTGGCTGCCCTCTCCCTCTCGCTAATCTATATATACTAGGGTTTTTTGCTCTATTGTATACACAAGTTTTGGAGCCTCCTCTAGTTCTTCTAGTTCTAGTTCTAGTTGGTCCTGGTTGGCTAACATTAGATATAGGTCTAGTTACTCTAATCCTCATAATTAGAAATCGAGTGTGGCTCTAATCACCTCCCCAATTCTCCGGCGACCATTAGCTATGGACGACAAAGCAGTGCCAGATCGTGAAGGTTGCACGCTTGCAACCAAGTAGAGAGGTCATGGTTTCGGTCTTCCGTTCGAGGGAATATTCATGGGTGGTTGGCAGGATCGTTAATCGACACTTCAAGGGAGTCCAACTATGATCTACACCAACACGTTCTTCTTCTGCTGCAACTTGGTGACAGTAACGATCGTGAACCCAACCCGCTATGCATCTTCATAGTGATCTTGGGTGTGCATAAGCGCGATTTTTTGGTTTTCTACTACTTTTCCCAATAGTAGCATCATGAGTATTTATTTGATTAGATGTAGGTTGCGATGTAGCTCACATGTGGATGTGAGGGTTGATGTTCTTGCTAATGCTTCTGTTGAGTCTTGCTTTGGTTCAATTTATTGATGGCATGGTGAGTCTTTGCACAATGGGCTGATAGTCACTCGGTTGTGGTTGTTGACGATTTGCTAACAGTTCTATCGACTCATTATAATCAAGAATAATTAACCGTCACATACACAAGGGTGCAGAAGAAGGACGATCTTCTAGGGGGTCATGCGTATATTACGAAGTTCAATGTGGGGCTAGAGATTTGTAATTAAGTCTCTTATCTCACACACCTGGAAACATAATCTAGCATCGAGAATTATCCCCTATGCTATGGATGTAGGTAGGTGGTATTATTTGTTAAAACTGGTTATCTGCATAATTAAAATACAAATAAAACCGATCGGAGGATGTCTAACTTTGTTTTGCAGAGTATGCATATGATGTGGTATAGCCTTCGTCATAGAGTTTATGTATAAGATGGTTATGTGTTGTAATGTTAAGTGTCCTGCGCGTCATGGCATGATCGCTAGAGCCATGAGATTACCATGTTACTATAAATATTGTATAGATAGCCCACAAGTTACTGGTGACGATGGCAAAGTACATAGAGGAACCCCGGCGTGGAGATGGTGTACTAGGCACGGGATGAGGAGCTATAATTTCATTCCACGATGGAATTTCTGAATTTGATGCCTGATAATCCACATATAGGGTATCAATTGTAGCTTTTTCGATAAATAAGGGTGTCAAACCCAACGAGGAGCTAAAGGTAAGATTTACATTCCCTTCATGTTCTATTGACCATCGGTACGACTCTACGCACACATAACGTTTTCTTTACCTAGAACAACACTAGCACGCTATACAAATGGTTTTTAACCCCTTTCCGAGACGACATTCCGAACCGTCGCCAAGTGAGTGTGTTCGCTAGGGGGTCCTTCCCACATGACCCGAAAACCGTCGGTTCTCTTCCTACATCTTGAAATATTCTTCAGCATTGCCAACAATTTATCTAAGCCTATCTCTATTCCCTTCCTCATACATGCTCCAGAGCTTTGCTAGGCACATCTTCAAAGACTGTGGCCACTCTTGATCAACCCACTCCAGGTAAGAACATTTTTGTTCATCCTATAATATTTAAAACTACATCAGTAACAATTGTAGGGAAAATGGATTTCTACCAACATAGAAAATCACCAAATACATATTTTGAAAAACTAAAGAAATAGGTTAATTATGACATATCTTCTCAAAAAGATCAATGTGCAAATGAATTAATTTCTAATGAGACAACAACCAAATTCTGAAACATCAGAAGCTATAATTAACTACAACGACGCTACAAGTTCTTAGTCATGTACTATAAAAAAAATTGATCAATTTATGAGGAAGCTAAATATAACTGCAACAGCATAGTGACAGTGTTTGGATTACATCAAATTGATACTAACAGGTGTGTTCAATCACAAAATTAGTAACATAGAACTAATAGAACTAATGCCATGCACTATGGATGCCAAAACAGGTGTCAATACAACTGCTGCTTCATTTGGCACCGGTGCCTACACTGGCTAGCCGATGCAAAGGAAAAAAAATCAAGGAACTAGACTCCGGAACACCTAGTTGCTCTGATGCCCAGTTCCTTCGTGCCATTAAGATTTAGTATTTTACTGCTCGGGTACTCGGTTGTTTGGACCGAAGTTGGTTGCACAAATGATATTCTAATGGCACCGCTGAGGAGATGACAACATTTTAGATACTAGGTACAAACTGCGAAACTGTCTTAACATCCAGAATAACATAGACAGTGATAATGTCTTAATCACATCTAACAAATGATTTTTAACAATGAAAGTGGGGTTAACCTTCTCTACACATGCCAGAAACTTCCTCCCACTATCCACAGATTCGACGCAATGACTTTCACGCATGGAGATTGATGGTGACAACGAGTAGGCAGATCTTCAGGCACCCTGCTCCATTCGTTGCAGGAGATATAATGTTACCACTAATGTAACATAACAATTACATAGAAAAACCATGTATTACCGACACAAATAACATTAGGATTTGAAAAGTATCAAATCCAGCAGCGAAGACTATACTACTAGCAAAGTATGAGGAAGACCATATAGTCATGGGCGTTAGAACAACACGCAACTAGATTATTGACTCTAATGCGAGTGGGAGACTGTTGAAATATGCCAAAGAGGCAATAATAATACTATTAAATATTTCCATATTCATAATTATAGAGTTTGTATTCTATGTTATAAATGCTATGATCCTGGAATATGCGATTCAGTGGAAAACTCATATGCATGTGTTGAATGATAAACGGTTAAATAAAATTTTCCTAGTAGATCAAGTGTTGTTGTTGATCACGTTTTCTGGATCATAGGATATCCTTAAGTGTAATGGTAGCCCTAAAGAACCTGTGAGATTATGACATTGGAAGAACAATCATACTAAATCGATCCAAACTTGTTTGCTATGAATTAGGATAATATCGTTTGTAATCAAATGTAATAACACAGAGAGTTAACATGCGATTATTCTCCTTAGACCATGAGAGTATCGTATTCACTTCTTAACGTATGGTGGACCCTGGGGTTTCTCAAACGTCACATGTAACATGGTGATCATAAAGGCAACTTATAGGTTCATCCGCAAGTTTGACAAGTGACTACATAGCTCGAGAGTGCGATTTGCTCCTCCGATGATGGAGAGATATTCTTAGGGACCTCTTGGTGTGTCAAAATTATTATTATCAAGACAGACACATGTGACTAAGTCCTCGAGATGCAGGAACACAACAACGAGAAAGAAGAACAAAACTAACAATGAGGATAACAATATAGCAAGCATTTGATCACTCGGGACGATACCGATGCATCCTGGGTTTTCTGTAGTATGGAGAAGCAAAGGGAACATCACATGATAACCAAAGGTTCACTCGAATATAATTTCCTTTCTAATAGGGATCGATATGGACGTCCAATGTTCCACTGTCGGTCATTGAACGAAGGTGTTTCATTCATATCTATGATTTACTGAAACTACGGGTTCACAAGCTTAAGGAAATCACGATCTGATGAGTATTATTAGGACTGGAGTGATGACAATATATTTGTGTAATTATTTCATTAATATTCGAAATAGTTCTCAGAGGATCCGGAAGCGTTTCGGGGTCACCTGAAAGGTTTCAAAGAGTATCGGGTAATACCGGGTGAGAGAGTCCTGGACTAGGGGGTATCCGGACAGCCGGACTATCATTGTCCGCCGGACTCCAAGACTACGAAGATACAAGATTGAAGACTCTGTCCCGTGTCCGGATGGGACTTTCCTTGGCGGGAAGGCAAGCTTGGCGATACGGATATGTAGATCTCCTACTATTGTAACCGACTCTGTGTAACCCTAGCCCTCTCCGGTGTCGATATAAACCGGAGGGCTTTAGTCCGTAGGACACAACAACCATTACAACAATCATACCATAGGCTAGCTTCTAGGGTTTAGCCTCCTTGATCTCGTGGTAGATCCACTCTTGTACAACCCATATCATCAATATCAATCAAGCAGGAGTAGGGTCTTACCTCCATCGAGAGGGCCCGAACCTGGGTAAAATCATCGTGTCCCTTGTCTCCTGTTACCATCCGCCTAGACGCACCGTTCTGGACCCCCTACCCGAGATCCGCCGGTTTTCACACCGACATTGGTGCTTTCACTGAGAGTTCCTCTCTGTCGTCACCGATAGGCTTGATGGCTTCTTCAATCAACAACAACGCTATCCAGGGTGAAAATTTTCTCCCCGGACAGATCTTCGTGTTCGGCGGCTTCACACTGCGGGCCAATTTTCTTGGCCATCTGGAGCAGATCGAAAGCTACGCCCCTGGCCGTCATGTCAGATTTGGAAGCTTAAACTTCACGGCGGATATCCGCGGAGACTTGATCTTCGATGGATCTGAGCCGCAGCCGAGCATGCCGCACTGTCACGATGGGCATGATCTAACTCTGCCGCCGGACAGTACCTTGGAGGCCGCACACAAATCCGCTCCGACACATAGTACGGAGCCGATTGCGCAGATCGAGGACGGGTGGCTGGACACCGCCTCGGGGGCTGCGACTTCCACGGTGATGGAGCCGAACACTGACCTTGTACCTTGTAAAGCTCGTGACTCCGAGGTGCCGGACTCCCTGCCGGACTCCGAACCTCCTGCGCCCCCGCCAATCGAATCCGATTGGGCGCCGATCACGGAGTTCACCGCCGCGGACATCTTTCAGCATTCACCCTTTGGCGACATCATAAATTCGCTAAAGCATCTCTCGCTGTCCGGAGAGGCCTGGCCGGATTATGGCCAGGATGGTTGGGATGTGGACGACGAAGAAATTCAAATCCCACCCACCACCCACTTTGTAGCCACTGTAGACGATCTAACCGACATGCTAGACTACGACTCTGAGGACATCGGCGGTTTGGACGACGATGCCGGAGACGATCAAGAACCAGCGCCTACAGGGCACTGGAAGACCACCCCAACACATGACGTATATATGGTGGAAACCCCAAAAGGAAGTGATAACGAGGAACAACGGGGCGCATCAAAGGATAATCCCGCCAACAAACAACCAAAACAGCGACGCAAGCGACGCCCTAAACCCTGCCTCGACAAAAACAGCATTCCTAATGACCCAGCAATAGAGCAGGGCAAACCAGTGGACGACGAACATGCAACCAAGCAACCGTCCGAACAGGATGAATCGGATAATCAATCCATTCCCGGCGAAACCAGCAGTCCGGACGACCTTACGTCGGACACACCACCGGAGCACAGGAACCTTCACAAAAGACTCGTCGCCATCGCAAGAAGCTTGAATAAGGAAAAACGGAAGCTCAAAACAGCGGAAGACATACTCAGAATGAGGTGGAGCAAAGTACTTAAGACCGCAGAAAAATATGGCAATGGCCATCAATCAAAGAGCTACCCGAAGCACAAGCTGCTGCCAGAATTTGACGAGGAAGCCATAGAACCCCCACAGTAAAAAAACAAAGAGGCCGCCTGGCCGGATAGACGGCCAGATGATAGGCCAAAAATTATAAGCGGCGCCGCACACAAGCCGACTCATGATCCTGGGAAAAACAGATGGCCCAGCCAGGTCCATTTACGGGCCAAAAAAGGGGGCCCCAGGAAGCATCACAACACGCCAAGTGTTCGAAGACAACGGTACACCCAAATATAGGGGCGCCGCACAACCACTACGTTTCACCAATGAGGTGCTGGATCATGAATTCCCAGCAGGGTTTAAACCCATAAACATAGAGGCTTCTGACGAACAACAGACCACAGTGCGGATAGAGGATTATATACTACACATACACATGGCTAGAGGAGATGATATCCACGCCATAAAATATCTACCCCTCAAGCTCAAAGGGCCAGCTCGGCATGGGCTCAAAAGCCTCCCAGAAAATACTATTGGAAGTTGGGAAGAGCTTGAGGACGCGTTTAGAGCAAATTTTCAAGGGACTTATGTCCGCCCTCCGGATGCAGACGATCTAAGTCATGTAACTCAACAGCCCGGAGAGTCAGCACGCAAATTCTGGAACAGGTTCCTTACTAAAAAGAACCAAATAGTCGACTGTCCGGACGCTAAAGCCTTAGCAGCTTTTAAACACAACGTCCGAGACGAATGGCTCGCCACACACCTCAGCCAAGAGAAGCCGAGGACAATGGCCGCGCTAACAAGCCTCATGACCCGCTTTTGCGCGGGGGAGGATAGCTGGCTAGCAAGATGCAGCACCAGCGACCCGAGTACATCCGAGATCAGAGATGGAAACGGAAAATCACGGTGCAGAAAGGATCAGCGCCGGAATAAAGAAAAAAGCCCAAAGAATACGGCGGTCAACGCCGGATTCAAAAACTCGCGGCCAAACAACAAAACACTGCCTCTTAAGGACAACAGTGATGAGCTATCCAACTTAAACAAAATTTTGGATCGGATATGTCAAATCCACTGTACGTTCGGAAGGCCTGCAAACCACACCCACCGAGATTGTTGGGTTTTCAAACAGTCCGGCCGACTCAATGACGAACACAAGGGGCTTAACGCATCAAGCGAGGACGATGACGAACCCCACCAGCAGGGCACCGGAAAACAAAAGACTTTCCCACAAGAAGTCAAAGCAGTAAACTCACTTCATGTGATAATACAGAAAAACAACGCGGCACCCGCTAAGATGGGTCTCGCACGGTCCACCCCAGCGGAACCTCGAGATTGGATGTCAAAACCAATCACTTTTGACCACCTGGATTATTCCAGAAGTGTTCGAAACGCAGGATGGACTGCTCTGATATTGGATCCTATAATCGACGGACTACAATTTACACAAGTCCTGATGGACGGCGGCAGCGATTTAAACCTGCTATATCCGAACACAATCCGCGAGTTGGGGATAGAACTTACTAAAATTCGACATAGCCGCACTTCCTTTAAAGGAGTGGCGCTTGAGCCCTTCGCCAAGTGCACTGCTCCTTATTACTAGAAGTTGTGTTCAGGTCACGGACAACTTCCGGCAAAAGCTAATCTTCCATGTCGCCCCATGCAAAAGTAGCTATCAAGCACTATTGGGACGTGAAGCTTTTGTCCGCTTTAACGCCATACCACATTATGCGTCTCTTACACTTAAAATGCCCGGTCCATGTGGCATCATTTCATTAAGAGGGTCATTCAAAGACCCCGGACACGGCTAGACAAGTCCGGCATAAATAAGTTAGGGGCTCCCTAGCCGCACACCCCTTCACAAGGGGCTGTGCGTATAAGCAATAATGAGCTAATATAGACTTCGCTTTATTCATTTATTAATATTTTTCATGCACTTTTTCGCACGATTTCCTTTCAAACTAAGTTCCTCTCTTTTTACAGATGAACAACGTGCATACCCGTCCAGGATAACGGCACAACGAAGACACAGGCGCAGACGTGCAGTAGGGACCCGTCGCAAGGATTCTTTTCAGATTAAGACCCTCCGTAAACCTTTTTTACTGTCTCTTGTTGCTATAATCCCCTGGTTTCTCATTATAACCAGAGTGGAGACTGACATTTTGGCATCAGCCGCGTCAGAGGACCTCGCCCATACCTGGACGCTAGGGGCTTAGGGCATTGTTTTGCCCATTATTACAAAGACCGAACACCTTAGGAAGTGTTCGGCGTCTCGAGTTAGGCCGTATATGCATCAGCTCCGAATCATGTCTTTGGTCAATTGTTGGGTTTGCCCGGCTCTTGTGTTTTGCTGCCTTATGTTTCGTATCATCGGCTAACGCGGCACCAGGAGAACTACTGCCATTGTGCCCCAGTTCGGCTGGGCGAGCACCTCAGTAGAGAAATCCGAAAACTGATTATCATGATACAGCGAGAGACTGGTCAACCACTCGATCGACCACCGGAATGTTTAGAATTCCTCCGCTTTGACGAAGGACCGTTTCCCTGTCAGGCACACACGCGCCCCGAATTCGGAGAGCGCGGTGCCCAAAGGGGCTATATCGTAGTCCCACCCTCGAACTCCAATGGCTAAGTGAAAGTGATAAAGCATCATAGTCCGGTTGCCTCGTTTGCTACGCTACCACCTCCTTAACAGGACCGAGACGTCAGATTAAGTGTGAAAATGCACTATTTTTGCGAATACCCCCACACCTTGTGCGTGGGGGCTGAAGCCGGCGACTGCCATCTTTCAGGTTATACATACGTATACATAAACGGCCGCACATGAGATATTTCAACACTTGAACGCACAAGTACAAAAGTGCCTATATCATAAACATTGTTTTACAAAATAAAACGTTCGTTTGAACATGACATTTTTTTGAGCACTGCAACTCTATTATACGAGCACCACGCAAAACTTCACCAAAATAGTGCTCGGCGGTTAACTGGCTTTCGTCCGAACCCTGGGTTGCAACAGCGGTGGCATCCATCTCTGTCCAATGTGTCTTCACACGGGCGAGGGCCATCCGTGCACCCTCTATGTAGGCCGACCGCTTCATCGCCTTGACATGCGGCACCGCCCCAAGGAACTGCTGCAATAAGCCAAAATAGCTCTTCGGCTTGGGCCTATCCGGCTAGACATGAGTCACGATCTCCGTCATGGCAAGTCTGGACAACCTATTCATCTCAGCCCATTTGGCCAATCGATCAGTCAGCGGAAGTGAACGATCTGGACTATGGAATTGAGACCAACACAACTCTTTCGTCTTGTGATCCTTCTGGCTCCGGAAGTGCACAACGGCATCCGCTGCACTTGCCGCTAAGTCCATATAAGGATCCTCCGGACCCCACAGCTGGCCAAGTTGAGCATACTTAGGATCCGTAAACCTTCAGCGCAGCAGAAAGGGCTTGCCAGCCACAATGTCTCCGGCTTGGCGCAGCTCCTCCTTTATAGCCCGCATTGCAAATCGGGCGTCGTTGGCTTCGGCGGTGGCCTTCCCCAGGTCTTCTCGCTCCGATAGGCGCTCCTTTTCAAGAGCCTCAGTGCGGTCGGTAGCATCTTTTAACTTCACGGCCATTTCGGCCATCTCTTCCTAACCGGCGGTGTGCAGCCCTTCGCTTCTAACTCCTCGACCGCCCTCAAGGCCGCCGCATTACTCCTTCTGGCTTGCTCCTTGGCTCGAGCAAGTTCGGCCCGAAGGCTCTCCACAGCAGCAGCACCATTTGCGTCAAGCACAAATATTATAAGAGATGGGCTTCGGCTCCCTTACTAGGTGACTGCGGGAAAAAAATAAAAATAAAACTTACCTCGCGATAGACAGATTTCAGTATAATTTGGATGGAGAGAAAATTGTGGAGCCACACTGGACTAGCTTTCAAGAATGAGACTGTTTTCTCATGTCGAATACTATTCGCGGAACATATATAAATACATGCACACATTCAGACAAGTTAAACACTTGATTTCATATTAAAGTAGAACGATATTTTGCCTTGTCGCCTCCATCACACTTACGGAAGACCAATGTAAAACTGACCCAAGTAGGCAAACATTTCATTTATGTATGAACAAAAATAATCAACATGAGAAATAATGGGCGACAAATTTCTAGATACCAAAATATATATAGTTGTATGCATCATGCAAGAGATATTTTCCAAGTCACTTAAAACATATGAGGTGATGTGAAAGGGTCATGTAGCAATCAAGCAATAAAGATTAGACTGCACTCTGTCAAAAATAATTGGCAGTGGGTGTTTCTTGTGTAGTAATCATCACATGATTAATGAATAAATTTTCCCAACACCTCCTTCTCATTTTGTGCGCTAAACCTCAGTTTAACACTCTCACCTGAAGAAATTATTTTGACTTTTTTAACACAAGAAATAACTTTGATGACAGCATTATCTACCAATAATGACTAATGCATTGTCAACAGCCAGACAAAGCAAACATGTTTGTGTGCAGCCTGGACCATGCCAAATTTTTGGACATATATTCATAAAAGTCAACTGACATCTTAGGATCAGCGCTTTACGAAAATAAACTCACAATAAAAATATCAAATTTCTCATTGGACTCTAACAGGTTTCATAGAGCACTAATAGTTAAGCGTTGTGGTTACTCCATTTCGTCCTTCCTGCAGATGTTGTGCTCTTGGTCTTGCTTTTTGCTAGAGGAGCCTGTTTGCCTGCCTCTCGAACCAATGCAGAGATATCAGATATACAACAGTTGCTTTTCACGTTGCTGAAACATCCGAGGTGCTAAATGACCAAGTAGCAGCCCAACAATGTAGGCAACAGGAGCTTGGCGGTGTGCTCAGTCTGCCACTGGGCCTATGCTAGCATTATCTTCCTCTTCCGCAAGTGGAGATCTAAGCAGCATTATCATAGTTAAATCACTAGCAAGACTCACAGAAATCATCTATGGATACCAAGAAACAGTGTAAACTGCTAGAGCCTAGTATTCTTTGTTCATCTTTCCAGTAGATATCTCACATCATAGAACCTGTCATTAACCGGACCAAGTCCACGAGACACTAATCAGTAACCAGGCACACATGTTGACATTAGATAATAGTATAAAAGAGTGCACACAATTAAATCCAACAAATTCCACTTCACAGGCCACAGTACAGAAATGTAGAATAAGCGTCGACCACAACACATGCCGCAGCATAGACAATGGAAGAATGTGCAGAATACATAGTCGGACACTTTGAGCATCCACCGAATCCATAAAAAATATAGAACAACGTCCCTACAACAACTAGCCATGTCGAATTTAACTCTGGATACCTGCAGAATATCAATGTCATCTCAGTCAAACGAATTTGTCATGCCCACTCAAAAGAACAAATTATGGATGATCCCCAAAAACAAACATTAACTTTTCCCTAGTGCAAATTATATGAAAAACTATCCAGAGCTCAATCATCCCATCATTATTCGAGGGACTGATACCACAAATGAAGAACAACAATAACAGAGAATTTAGTTTGTACTGGTACCTGTATGCTGACATGTTTACAAGATTCTTGCTACATAACTACGTACGATCGCAGTAGAAACTAAGAGATCGGTGCCTCGCCGTCTATCATGTGAGGCAAAAAAATATTGAACTCCCAAGAATGTCGACTCATTCCAGATTAACTTTCGTGTGCCACGCTATATGTGAGGCTCAGAGTACGATGGAAAAATGTCTAGTATGCCAAGCTAGTATGTCTAGTACGAAGGAAAATGCAAGCATAGACTATGCACCTTCTTGTAAATTGGGTAACCAAGCAAAAAAAAAAAGGGTATATGAACAGAGAAAATTACCTAAGTTGTTTGACAAAGATAGCACGTTAGCTTATCAGGTGTGTACAAAGTTCCGGCCAGATCGGCCTCTTTCCTCCCAACTCTCCTGCCTAGAAGCAGAAGAAGCCCAAACCACATGAAAATTCAAAGAAAACTTTAGTCAAGGATAGTAAATGAAGGCACATATATCGCCAGGTTCAAAAATGAATTATTGTATTACATGTTTAGAGAAAGTGCATTTACCCAGAATAATTGTCGAGTGAGTTTTGTACCAGTTATGACCATAAAGCCAAAATAAGATATGCACGGAATGGGAAACCAGAGCACTACATGAAATTAATAAACTAGTGCTACCCTTCGATGAAAACTAGAGCACATGGTATCATGAATTGACGATTCGTATCAAGATCGACCAATATAATAAATATAATTCTTGCTAGGACAAATAGTGAATAAGAAAGCATGACAAGCCTTGAACCACCTCGAGATGTCCCAATTGATTAATAATTTCAGATGGTTTCACTGCTGCAGCTATTGCCATTTTCCAATTTCTAGAAACCCTCTGATGAAAAGCTCATTACAAGCACATAATTGTATTTAGCGTTTAGCAATGGCCACACATCAAAGCAATATTTGTATTCATGTTCTTGCAATGGAGCCCTCTAATCAGCCAGGTCAGGTCAACAATAGGAAACATATATAACTGGAATGAATCTGACGAAAACTAATTGCACTATTTTGCTTGTCTAATGTAGATAGGGGGCATTACCTGCAGTATACAAATTCCTGTAGGGATGAAAGGTGTCATGACATATCTGGTTTCTTTTAACAATATGTTTGATCTCCATCGAGTCAATTTGGAGCGTGAAGTTGCCTATCATCGTGGAGAGAACAACCAAATTTGTGTCCTCATCATACCCAACAAAAAATGCATAACGTATTCTCCTTGGAAGCATCTCATCCAGTTGAATGGTTTTCCGCAGCAACACCCATTCGTCAATGCCATCACAGTTAGATTTCCTATCCCATAATTGGATGGTCAGGTCCAACAAACCAGCAAGGCCAAGGCCACCATCCGCCATCCGCAAGAGCTGAAGGCACCTGTCATTTGTAACATGGTTTTCCACCGGTGTCTTGATCACAACAAGACTTTGCCTTTTGAAATCAAACACAAGAACTTCACCACCACAAATCAACCAGCAAAGTGTATTCCCGACAAGGATGCTGCGGCTTGTCGTAGAAATCCTATTTGCTATGGTCACCGAAAATATTTCCCCAAGCGCTAGATGCGAATCATAGAGAGAACAAAATGCCTGTCTAGTGAATCCATCGCCGACCAAAACCAATTTAAACGGGCTTGAGAAGCAATCTCCATGGACGTGCCCATCTTCGGCATCAACGCACAGTACAGCGCCATGCCAGTCTAAGTTCGTCCTCATAGAGTGGAATCCTGGTGGAAAAGCCACGGTGTGCTCTTTGCGGTGAGGGGATCCCACACGACGTCTCATGCTTATTCCTGTCAATTAGGACAGAGAGACCGTGGCGGCAGCCCATGTATGCTACATCGGTTTGGTAGGGTGTGCTGCCCTTGGGCAGGGTGAAGCGGGCAGCAGGGATGCGGTCAGGCGATTCCATGGAAGGAATGAAGCTTTTAGCATACCCTCTGAAGAAGCCGAGCAGAGGAGGCTTCGGTGGTGCTGAGGAAGCATTTGCGGAACTGGGGGTCGTGGAGGATGCTGCCCCAGCGCTTGCATACGGCCCGACGACGGGGATCGAGGATGGCCGGAGGGAGGCGGACGAGGATCTCGATGAGGAGGTTGTCGTAGCCAAGCACCTCGGACACTGGGTCGGTCAGCGGCACAGAACAGCGCAGCCTACTGCCGTCCACACGCGTCGAGCAGGGAAAGGTATCGGCCCTGGCATGAAAAGGAATTTAATCAATGGACACACATATATGCACATCAGGACAGATGCAAGAATCCAACACACATATGCACATCCATCCACAATAGCGATAGCATATACTAGAAAGCAAGTAGTGCACTGCACAAAATTAAGAGGGGAAGGAGATCCATCAGCGGGATCTTACCCTTGGCCTTGGTGAACCTCTGCAGAAGGGGATGAATGTTAGGGTTTGATTAGGAGGGGAAAATCTGGCTAGGGTTTACTAATCGGGGGAAAATAAGATGAGACGAAGAGGAATAACTAGTAGATTAGATGTAGAAGGAAGGGAAGGAGAAGGGATGGGCTAACCACGATCGGATCTCGGGGGACGCGGACGGGGATCTCACAGAACTGGTGTCTGATCTGGATGGGCTCCAATCCTTCTTTCGTCTGTCCGTTTGTCCGTCCGCAGCTGAGAGTGGAGAGACTGGGGGGTACGCCGCTTTTACTAGTTACTCTTCGGACAATCGGATGTACGCAGCTGAGAGTGTAGGAACGCTGAGTTTTTTTTTTTCAAGATTAACGCTGAGGTTGTACGCAGCTGCCCTGCTACGTTGGCCCGTCCAAGCCCAGCCTTGTACGTTCCACTGAGAAAAAAAATCCCTTCTAAGAAAAAACACTGAGATTTTTTTTTTTTTTTGTAAAAACACTTTGAACAACCTAGATAACACAACATATAGGGTACGGCCCCCCAACACCAACGAAAGTCATCAAATGTTTGCGGACCTCCGTCCCACGACCTCCTCCGTGCGGGGGCGCCCTGCCGCGCCGCACCGGAGAGTCCGCCGTCTCCCTCAAGCCTTCCTCCCCACATACCCTCCCCTCCCTCCGCCGCCGCGGGAGGCGTCGCGGGGCAAACCCCGAGTAGCGTAACGGTGGCTGGGCTCCCGACGGGTACTGCTAGGGGTGTGTAGGCGGCGCCGGCCCATGCCCCTACAGCCGCAGTGATCTTGCGGCGACTGCCGAGGCGCGTCGGCGGCAGGCGCGAGTAGATTGGCTCGATCTGGGTGTTTTCGTCAGACGGTTCAATCCGCGCGCTTTGACGGCTCGATGGCAGCGGCGGCGATAAACGCGATTGCGGCGGCGGGCGATTGGCTTGATCTGGACATGTTTTAACGAACGTCAGTGGCTCTGCCCGCATCCCTTTGGTGTCGGGGCGGCGGCCTCGGACATGGCGGTGCCGACCATCTCCTTGTGCCAGAGGTGGGCATCCAGATATTGTTGATCTTGGGATCTCATGTCTCGCAAAATAACCGGCTAGACGGTGGCCCTAGTTGTCTCCGCGCAAAGTCACCGTTGTACCTGTGATCAGCCCTCTTTGATCTATCAATTGGCGAGTTCTGGACTTCTCCTTCTTGCGTATATGGTGCTCTTTGGACACTTTGTTTGGATTGGGGCGGGTCGCGTACACCCAGAAGATCAGCATAACTAGCTCTATGGGGTATGGTGATGCTCTGTTTTGTTGACACCTTGGGACATGTCTACACCAAGATTTCCATGGAATGAACACATGCGGAGAATTACATGGTGTGATTGGAGGATCTGCAAGTGGCGATGGTTGGGTCTTATATGCTATGAAGACTTTGCTTCACAGGCAGTTGCTCACAATTGGCTTGAGGGATATGGTCCCGTCCAGATCATACAACAGTTTTGTGACACTGGTGTTACGTGACTTTTAGTAGTAGCTTCCGCAAGTGGGGCTGACAGCATTTGAGGACTTGTTTGTTGGCGGTGCTTCTTTGAGTACCGGGTCGTGTTTTCCAGGGTGAAAACCCAAGGTCTGGCCTATATTGGTTGTGCCTGGCAGTGGGCTTGTTGAAGGCATTATTTTTTGGCAACACGGTCTTTCCCCATGGTGAAAACCTACGATCTTTGTTCGGGCACTGACAGCGCTTGTGCATTGTTTCCTTCCTGAAGGCGTTGCTATTGGAGAACCTTCTCTGTAGTCCGGGTGTTGTCTTTGGTGGTGGTTAGAGTGCTACTATTGCGGGTGAGTGATCACCGTGGCAGGGTCTTTTTTCTCTTATTCTTATTTTCATTTGTTTGGGTTGTGTGCATCCTCGGTGTTTTTATACATCTTGTTGGTGCAAAGGCCAGGTGTAATTGCTGTCTGCTTGATATTAATACATTCCCCTTGTCAAAAAGGGTACGGCTAGTTGACGATCCCCACTGTTCTTTGATTTCTTTTTTTGTAGAGCAATCCTCACTGTTCTTTGATCCTTTTCTAGGGGTCCCCCTGTTCTTTCTTGCCTTGGGCTGTAACGGCAATGGGCGTAATGTGATAGCCCTTGGCCCATTACCTCCTTTACCATATCTTAGATGGGATTGGGTCCTTGGCTGGGTCATATATGTACTAGGCCTACCCAGTAGGTATAACTCGACCAGTAGTCCTTGAGTCGGTCGGGGTCTCCCTAAAGAAACCAAGTATTCATCATCAGAAAAGATTCAGACCGGTAGAGAAACCTCGGCTAACTCAAGTGATCATTCTTTCCGAGGAAAAGAGGCGAGCAATTTTGAAAAACTTACTGATACCCATTCTCAATCTCTTCGAGAAATGATGGATTGTGGCCTAACTGTGGGTGTATCATCAAATTTTGAGTGGTGGTCCAAGATATCAGGGCCCGAATTGGTCAAGCGTACCCGGTCAATATCCTTTATGTGGAATGTCAATCAGTTACTTTCTCACGAACCAAGATTGTGCAGACATATATTTTCTCCTCTCGAAAAGATCCGACTCGGGCCGCAGGGATGATGGGTGCTCCTTGGTTTGTTCATAGAATGGATCTGCGATGAGTTTTGTTTCACTTGATTTCCTTCGAGAGCGCTGCATTGAAGTTATCGTTGTGTCACGGGCATAGAATTCGGGACTAACCCAGGAAGTTGAAAAGACGTTTCGTCCTTTAAGCCCATTGGAAGGAGAATTGTCGAATGTCATCATTGTGAATCTTGTTTTGTTGTCGTATCAAAATATATTGCCTGCTATCAGACCCTCCCCCCTTGACATTCCATTTGCCTTCTTGCCTCATCTGGCTTGGGGACTTCACTTCTCCTTGTTTAGTTCAAAGGTTCTGGCCTCGCCGCATCTAGGCTCGAGGGCTTCACTTCACCACTTCAGGCCCCTTGCCACATCCAGGCTTCGGGGCTTCACATCGCCTTGACTGGCTCGAAGGATCCCACATCGCCGCATCGAGTCTCAAGGGCTTTTGCTCGCCACATTTTTGGGCTGCAGTACTCCGGCCTCACAACATCTGGGCTCGAGGGCTTCACTTCGCCTTGTTCAGGCTAGGGGCCTTCACTTCTCCTCATCTGGCTTGAAGGCTCCGGCCTCTCCGTATTTGGGCTTGAGAGTCACTCCACCTGGTGAGGCTACTTGACACATCTAGGATTGAGGGTTTCACTCCGCCTTGCCCATTCTGATGGCTCCAACATTGCACAATTCAGGATCGAGAGCTTCACATCACCCTGTCAGGCTTCTCGCTGTATCCAAGCTCGGAGGCTTCACTTCACCTCGTTTGCCTTGAAGGCGCTGGCCAGTCTCGCTATATCCAGGCTCAAGGTCTTCACTTCGCCCTGTCTGGCCCCTTGCCACATCTGGGCTTGGGGCTTCACTTTGCCTCATCCGGCTCGAAGGCTCTGGTGTCGCCGCATCCGGGATCGAGGGTTTCACTTCACCCCGTTAGGCCCCCTGCCACATCTGGGCCCGGGGGATTCACATTGCCTCATCTGGCTCAAAGGATCCGGCCTCGCCGCACTGGGTCCCGGGGGCTTCTGCTCGCCAAATCGTCCAGCACTACTGAAGGAAGGTCCTAAGACGACACATATATCAGAGACCATTCGACCAAACTATGTGCAATCCATGAATCACAAACGGTATGATATTAAAATTCTCTCCAAGAAAATGAACTATGTGTGATGCCTGATCCATCAACTACGATTTAGATAAGAGTTGCACGTGCAATGGATGGCATACAATTGATACATATGAACTATCTGCGATGAGCCAAAATAACACAAATGATTTGCCACAGCAAAATTTGTGTGATAATGGACAAACAGGTCAGTAATAAGAATTGTGTGGGAAGACCGATAATAAAACAGATGATTCCTGCTAATAAGTAGTGTGTGTTGTGGGCAAACGCTTGCTCGTAAATAATTGTCTTTGATTGTTGAAATTGTCACTAACGTGTCCCTGAGTTTAATCGTTTACGATGTGATTTGCTCGGTTTGCACAGCATCTATGCCTGTCTACATAATAATAACATATATTCTTTAGTGTGAATTGTGTACTCTATTGGGCACACCAGTATATCGATCACACCTAGGGTAAGCAATGTGCGCGCAGGCACTGTGCTAGCTCACTCTTCCTTCTTTGCTGAGTTTTCCATTGATGGCATTATCTGATCACACCATCATTTCCCGCTACTACCCCATTGGTTTCCCGCCACCAGTGATAGGGCATAACTAGCATAGCCTACAGACCCTCTACCCTTTAGAGCCATGCCAACCTACCGAAGTGCCTTCTCTGCCATCAACCTCGTAGACAAGACAAATGAGTCGTGCCGAGCGTCATCATAGTGTTGAGCGGACCCTTGGCGCAGGACGCAATAAGGCCGTTGAGAAATATAGGCACGTTAGTGCTGAGAGGTTCAACGTGTCGCTCAACAAGATCGGTGGAGTGTCGGGGAGCAAGATAGGTGCATCCGGGAGTGGCTGTGGTGCGCCATACAACAAGACCGATGGAGCATCGCAGAGCGAGAGGCGTGGCATGCCGCGGAGCAAGAGCGGATCCATCGGCGCTTGCCTACTTCGACAGGATGTTGCAGCTGGGTCCACGGACCGTCAGTAGCCCGATTCCTCTCCACGAGTTGGGAGCGGTCGTCTGCGCCATGCTTGCACAAGAGGCCGGTTGCCTCATATTTCCCGGACACCGGTCGCGCCGTTTGCCCTGCCCGCGGCCCACTCGATTCCAACGTGTTGGTTGCTAGGATCGAGGGCCTCATTTGCCCAGGTGTCCACGAAGGCTTAGTTAAGACTACTGGGAAAAGCCTTATAGGTGAACTCAAATGAGTGGCATGCGTGGCCGGGCACCCGGCACAGATATTTTGGAATAGTTGCAGTGGCAAGTAAGAAATTGGGTCTGCCCCAATTAACTTATTATCAGTGGCGGGCGCTTCGTCCCCCTCGCTACAAATAAAATATTCCGCATGGGCTTTTTTTGCATAACTCACCAGTGGCAGCTGCAGGTAGGTGCGCACCACAGGAACGTGACAGATTAGTAACGGGTACCTTCAAACAACCGCCACTAGTTGGCCTTGCCCAATGTCCACTCTTGGCAGAACATAGCTATGGCGGGTATCTTTTTGTTCTCGCGACTGCTAAACCCATCCATACAGTTTCACTTCCCCACAAAACCACCCCTCCCCTCGCGAAAAGGTAGTTTCAAATCTTAACTCTTCTTGATACTCTGCCACCCTCACCCCGAACCCCGTCCCTCCCTGCTAACCACGCCCCTCCTCCGCGCACAACCGCGCTACCCTCACCGATGTGGCCACCCTCACTGCCTGGCCTTCCTGCACCGGTTGCCTTCTCCGTTGCAGCACCCTCGCCACTGCGGCCCAGCCCCTTCCTCGTTGCGGCCCTCCTCCACTGGGACCCTTCTTCGCCGAGGCCCTCTTCCGTTTTTTGGCCCCGCGTTGCCGGAGCCCTCCTCTGCCGCAACCCCTCCTCGCCGTGACCCCCTAGTCTTCGAGCCTCCTCTGTCTCCGGCCTCTAGTCACCATGCCTTCCTCTGCCAGTAGAGGGGGCTTGATAAAGTCGCTGCCAGCAAACTCCTCCACCGTGGAGGACAGTACCGATCCATTCTCAGCCCAAAACTCAAGCAGTGTACATGTAAGTAATGTCTATAAATTGTAGATGAATATCAGTACTAAATTAACATATGTATAGAATGTACTTGAATATGAGTATTAGATTCACGTATGTAGACGAATGTTAGTGTTTACAAATTTTGTATATAGATGAACTTTAGATTTGATTCACACATTTATGCATCCACATATCTATAGATTGTACATGTATATATGTTAGTGTTTAGATTCACATTAATAGATGAATTTTATAACAAGTAACTATTTACAAGCCTATTAGATTCACAATAAAACTGAATGTTAGTGTTTAGATTCACATCAGTACAGATTCACATTAGTATATGAATTTTATGACAAGTAACTAGTAACAAGCATGTTAGATTCATAATAAAAATGAATGGTAGTGTTTATATTCACATTGGTAGATCCATTTAACAAGTAACTGGTAACAAGCCTGTTAGATTCATAATAAAAATGAATTTATGGCATTATTAGTAGATTGTACTCCCTCCGTTTTTATTTAGTTTGCATATTAGCTTTGGTCAAAGTCAAGCTTTACAAACTTTGACCAAGTTTATAAACAAAAATATTAAGATATACAATAACAAATCAACAACATTAGATTTATTATTGAATGCACTTTCACATCGTTTAGATTTATTATGATAAATGTCTATATTGTTTTTATAAACTTGGTCAAACTTTACGAAGTTTAACTTCAGTCAACTCTAATATGCAAAGTAAATAAAAATGGAGGGAGTAGATGATTGTAGGTAAATTTCTGTTTCACAACCACTCCCTCCATAAAGAAAGTTAAATACAAAAGCAATAGTAGGGATCTTTAATTTCGAGTTGCAGTGTAGAGACATTGTGAAAAAGGTATTTTTGTTTGTATATCCGTGTAATTCATGACTGCTGGAAGAATTGAATTTGGTGCAATAGTGCTTCCATAGCACATTGGATTAATCTTTTATATTGCCTTCATTATTTCAAAGTCATATAAAGTTGTTACTCTTTGGCAAAAATGTTCTCTTTTGGTTGACTCCAATTTTTATTAGAAATATTTCCAAATACTATAAATGCTATTAAAATACATGGTCCTTATTCTATACCCTGTTGAGATGCGCCGGGATTGGCTGAGTTGAACGTCGGGTGACTTAGGGTCACTGAGATGTGGTGCCACAAATTAACTGGGCCACATGTCGGTGACACTAAGTCATCGCACGTTAAGTCAACGAATCTGGGTTGTGCTTAGTTATGGCCCTTCATAGTTAAATGCAAAACTAGATGAACATGTTCTACTGCCTAATTTGTTCTTGAGCTCTTGCTAGCTACGCAGCAATGAAGCTCGACAACTTAGTAAAGCGAAGTCAGCCAAGTGCGCTCTTTGTGGTTTATTAAGCCGCATGGTATAAAGCATTTTGATCATGTATTGCTTGCTCAACAACTGACTAGGCTTGGGGCGTCACCCATGGCACCTGGTCTGGTTATGTTGTCTAGGATTATGCCTCTTAATTTTATTTAAGTTCTTGGGAGAACCTTTTGGGAAATCTTTCTCTACACAAGTTCTTTATGCATGTCATGTTTCTGATGTGCATGTAAAAATTCATCAACTTTCGTGTGTGTATAATTGTGTGTGTGTGTGTGTGTGTGTGTGTGTGTGTGTGTGTGTGTGTGTGTGTGTGTGTGTTTGGGGAACTTCAGTGGAGGTTTGATATTGAAAGAACACAACACTAAGCTCCGTGTCTGAGCGGTTGACATTGAAAGAAGGAGAACCCAAATGTTAACCAAACAATCAAAAAATATAATGCACCCCACCTCACAAGAATTTTGACCAAACGGCGCCACAGAACGTGCAATATACTTCTTGTATAACATAAAAGACCTGGCATTGTGTGCCCTGGTTGATGATACGTCTCCAACGTATCCATAATTTTTGATTGTTCCAAGCTATTATATTATCTGTTTTGGATGTTCAATAGGCATTTACATACTATTTTATATTATTTTTGGGACTAACCTATTAACCGAGAGCCCAGTGCGAGTTTTTTTTTTTTCCTATTTTAGAGTTTCGCAGAAAAACAATACCAAATGGAGTCCAAAAGAAATGAAACTTTCGCGATGATCTTTCTTGGACCGAAAGGAAACCAAAAGACTTGGATATGAAGTCGGAGACGCAATGAGGCGGCCACGAGGTAGGCGGGCGCGCCCAGGGGGTAGGGCACGCCCCCTACCTCATGGGCCCCTTGTAGCTCGCTTGACCTAGCTCCTTCGCCTATATATACTCTTATACTCTAAAAGCATCCAGGAGAGCCATGAAACTGAAGGAAATATGCCCTAGAGGCAATAATAAAGTTATTATTTATTTCCTCATATCATGATAAATGTTTATTATTCATGCTAGAATTGTATTAACCGGAAACATAATACATGTGTGAATACATAGACAAAACTATGGTCACTAGTATGCCTCTACTTGACTAGCTCATTAATCAAAGATGGTCATGTTTCCTGACCATAGACATGTGTTGTCATAGAATGATGTGATTTACATGACCCATTCTGTTAGCCTAGCACTTGATCGTTTAATATATTGCTATTGCTTTCTTCATGACTTATACAAAGTTCCTGCAACTATGAGATTGTGCAACTCCCGTTTACCAGAAGAACACTTTGTGTGCTACCAAACGTCACAACGTAACTAGGTGATTATAAAGGTGCTCTACAGGTGTTTCCGAAGGTACATGTTGAGTTGGCATAATTCGAGATTAGGATTTGTCACTCCGATTGTCGGAGAGGTATCTCTGGGCCCTCTCAGTAATACTCATCACCTAAGCCTTGCAAGCATGTAACTAATCAGTTAGTTATGAGATGACGTATTACAGAACGAGTAAATAGACTTGCCGGTAACGATATTGAACTAGGTATTGGATACCGACGATCAAATCTCGGGCAAGTAACATACCGATGACAAAGGGAACAAAGTATGTTGTTATGCGGTTTGACTGATAAAGATCTTCGTAGAATATGTAGGAACCAATATGGACATCCAAGTCCCGCTATTGGTTATTGACCGGAGACGTGTCTCGGTCATGTCTACATTGTTCTCGAACCGTAGGGTCCGCACGCTTAAGGTTTCGATGACAGTTATATTATGAGTTTATGTATTTTGATGTACCGAAGTTTGTTCGGAGTCCCGGATGTGATCACGGACATGACGAGGAGTCTCGAAATGGTCGAGATATAAAGATTGATATATTGACGACTATATTCGGACACGGAAAGGTTCCGGAAGTTTCCGGAGAAAACGGAGTGCCGGGGTTACGGAACCCCGGGAGAGTTAATGGGCCACATGGGCCTAGGTGGGAAGAGAGAGGCGGCCAGGGGTGGGCGCGCCTCTCCTCCAGTCCGGGTGGACTAGGAGGCGGCGCCTTCCTTTCCCCTCTCCTCCTTCCTTCCTCCCTAGTAGGAGTAGGAAGGGAATCCTACTCCTACTAGGAGGACGATTCCTCCTCCTTGGCGCGCCCTAAGGGGCCGGCCGCCTCCCCTCCTCCTTTATATACAGGGGTAGGGGGGCACCCTAGACACACAAGTTGATCATTGATCGTTCCTTAGCCGTGTGCGGTGCCCCCCTCCACGATATTACACCTCGGTCATATTGTAGCGGTGCTTAGGCGAAGCCCTACGACAGGAGAACATCAAGATCGTCACCACGTCGTCGTGCTGACGCAACTCCCCCCCGCCTCTGCTGGATCGGAGATCGGGGGTACGTCATCGAGCTGTACGTGTGTCAAGAACTCGGAGGTGCCGGAGTAACGGTGCTTGGATCGGTTGAACCGGAGGACGTACGACTACTTCCTCTACGTTGCGTCAACGCTTCCGCTTCGGTCTATGAGGGTATGTAGACAACACTCTCCCCTTGTTGCTATATCATCACCATGATCTTGCGTGTGCGTAGGAAATTTTTTGAAATTACTACGTTACCCAATATGATTAATTGAACTTAAATTTATCATGAACTTAGTACTGATAGTATCTTGCTTGTCTATGTTTGTTTGTAGATAGATGGCTCGTCTTTGTTGTTCCGTTGAATTTTAATCGTTCCTTGAGATAGCAAAGTTGAAAGATGATGGTAGCAATTACGGACTGGGTCCGTAACGAGTTATCCTCATTGCTGCCTGAAGAGTTACGTCTGGAAGCACCGCTGGGTGCGAACTGCTGGCGATGCAATGACAATGTTAGAACGTCAGCGAGCAAAGCTGATGACTACTCTATAGTTCGATGTGCCATGCTACGGCTTAGAAGGGGCTTCAACGACGTTTTGAGCGTCATGGAGCATATGAGATGTTCTAAGAGTTGAAGTTAATATTTCAAGCAAATGCCGGATTGAGAGATATGAAGTCTCCAATAAGTTCTATAGCTGCAAGATGGAGGAGAATAGTTACGCGGTGAACATATACTCGAGAATGTCTGGGTATAACAATCACTTGATGCGACAGCTCGGCTGGCCCCCTCTCCGTGTCATCCCCCCTCCCCCCCACACTTGCTCCTGGCAGATTTCCTCCTCCACAGCCCCTCCTTCCGCTGCTTACCGGCGGCTGGACTTTATCCCCCTCTCCTGCAACTGCGCTAGCTCAATGACGAACTAACATATTTGTTGGCTGTCTATCACTTCGAAAAAAAAAACGGTGGGCAAACCCACGCACATGCGCAAGATTCGTGGCCCAGATCGAACAACTTAACGAGCATGCTTTGGAAATGTTAAGTTAAATAGTTTTAAAATTCATGGTCATCCTACAACTCTTTGTTAGGTTAAATAGTTGTCAAATAACAGGTTAACTAGCATGCATTGGAAATGTTACATCAGAGAACAAAAAGTGACTTGTATATTGTAACGAAATGAAAGTCCAGTGGCAGGTCTAGAATTAAACTAGCTTTTAAAAATGATTGAACAACCATTTGCATTGCAAGCGAAAGGTAGACAGGCTATATAGGAAAAAATTGTTCAAAATTTATGACCGATCTAAATATCAATCTAGAAAAGCGTCAAAAGCTTCACTCGAATACAACACAAGCATCAGAATACTGTTTCGTTCCTATTTTGGAGTTGCCATGGTGCTATCAGCACCCCCACCTCCATAAATATCACAGACTTATTTGGAGGCGTCGCAAAGGTGTGACATGAGCTTCCTTACTGGTGGTAACCGCAGTGGATATCGAACTCAAATGGGTTAGTAGCGCCGACTTACAATTGTGCGAGGGACTGAATAAATTTAAATTACCTGCGACCTCTTTGATTTGCGTGTTTATGAAAGAAAACACGGGAAGAGAAAAATATAGGAATGTTTCTCGAAGTATTTTTAGCGTTTGTTACGATGCTTCTCCTCGGAATTTGCAAGATTGACCTGCAGAGTTTGGACAGCAGCACATTCATGAGTCATATAGCACTAAGCTCTTGTTTCTTTTTCAGGATTGTGTTGTAATGACTGAACTGAACTGAACTATGCATACGACTAGGTAGGGTAATTTTTTTTGTTTTCCCTGAAAAACTTCATGACTTGAAGGATGATAGATAATCCTGCTGCACCGTTGTAGTAGTTCTGTTTCCAGTTTCGTACAGTTATCTGAATAAAGGGACATGTAACATGCTGCTGTACAATTAAATGTAGCACACACACATGGTGGAGTGTTGTGGGATGGCACGACCTGTAAGCTCACTGGGCATGAGCATTTTCTTCCTATATCTCGCAGTCTCAATTCAGTTTGGCTGCATAAAAATAATAGAAAGACAGAAAAGGCTGTATGCAGTTCACAGCGCAAAAAAACATTCAACTCGCTCACTCTCTTGTTCTCTCGTGCTTGCATCGCTAGTCCAGATCAGGCAACGACAAAGGACAAGTGCTATACCGGCAAGTGGCAAATCCGAAGCAGGAGACAGATTTCAGTATAATTTGGATGGAGAGAAAATTGTGGAGCCACACTGGACTAGCTTTCAAGAATGAGACTGTTTTCTCATGTCGAATACTATTCGCGGAACATATATAAATACATGCACACATTCAGACAAGTTAAACACTTGATTTCATATTAAAGTAGAACGATATTTTGCCTTGTCGCCTCCATCACACTTACGGAAGACCAATGTAAAACTGACCCAAGTAGGCAAACATTTCATTTATGTATGAACAAAAATAATCAACATGAGAAATAATGGGCGACAAATTTCTAGATACCAAAATATATATAGTTGTATGCATCATGCAAGAGATATTTTCCAAGTCACTTAAAACATATGAGGTGATGTGAAAGGGTCATGTAGCAATCAAGCAATAAAGATTAGACTGCACTCTGTCAAAAATAATTGGCAGTGGGTGTTTCTTGTGTAGTAATCATCACATGATTAATGAATAAATTTTCCCAACACCTCCTTCTAATTTTGTGCGCTAAACCTCAGTTTAACACTCTCACCTGAAGAAATTATTTTGACTTTTTTAACACAAGAAATAACTTTGATGACAGCATTATCTACCAATAATGACTAATGCATTGTCAACAGCCAGACAAAGCAAACATGTTTGTGTGCAGCCTGGACCATGCCAAATTTTTGGACATATATTCATAAAAGTCAACTGACATCTTAGGATCAGCGCACACGAAAATAAACTCACAATAAAAAATATCAAATTTCTCATTGGACTCTAACAGGTTTCATAGAGCACTAATAGTTAAGCGTTGTGGTTACTCCATTTCGTCCTTCCTGCAGATGTTGTGCTCTTGGTCTTGCTTTTTGCTAGAGGAGCCTGTTTGCCTGCCTCTCGAACCAATGCAGAGATATCAGATATACAACAGTTGCTTTTCACGTTGCTGAAACATCCGAGGTGCTAAATGACCAAGTAGCAGCCCAACAATGTAGGCAACAGGAGCTTGGCGGTGTGCTCAGTCTGCCACTGGGCCTATGCTAGCATTATCTTCCTCTTCCGCAAGTGGAGATCTAAGCAGCATTATCATAGTTAAATCACTAGCAAGACTCACAGAAATGATCTATGGATACCAAGAAACAGTGTAAACTGCTAGAGCCTAGTATTCTCTGTTCATCTTTCCAGTAAGTATCTCACATCATAGAACCAGTCATTAACCGGACCAACCCCACAAGACACTAATCAGTAACCAGGCACACATGTTGACATTAGATAATAGTATAAAAGAGTGCACACAATTAAATCCAACAAATTCCACTTCACAGGCCACAATACAAAATGTAGAATAAGCGTCGAGCACAACACATGCCGCAGCATAGACAATGGAAGAATGTGCAGAATACATAGTCGGACACTTTGAGCATCCACCGAATCCATAAAAAATATAGAACAACGTCCCTACAACAACTAGCCATGTCGAATTTAACTCTGGATACCTGCAGAATATCAATGTCATCTCAGTCAAACGAATTTGTCATGCCCACTCAAAAGAACAAATTATGGATGATCCCCAAAAACAAACATTAACTTTTCCCTAGTGCAAATTATATGAAAAACTATCCAGAGCTCAATCATCCCATCATTATTCGAGGGACTGATACCACAAATGAAGAACAACAATAACCAAGAATTTAGTTTGTACTGGTACCTGTATGCTGACATGTTTACAAGATTCTTGCTACATAACTACGTACGATCGCAGTAGTAACTAAGAGATCGGTGCCTCGCCGTCTATCATGTAAGGCAAAAAAAAATTGAACTCCCAAGAATGTCGACTCATTCCAGATTAACTTTCGTGTGCCACGCTATATGTGAGGCTCAGAGTACGATGGAAAAATGTCTAATATGCCAAGCTAGTATGTCTAGTACGAAGGAAAATGCAAGCATAGACTATTCACCTTCTTGTAAATTGGGTAACTAAGCAAAAAAAAAGGGTATATGAACAGAGAAAATTACCTAAGTTGTTTGACAAAGATAGCACGTTAGCTTATCAGGTGTGTACAAAGTTCCGGCCAGATCAGCCTCTTTCCTCCCAACTCTCCTGCCTAGAAGCAGAAGAAGCCCAAACCACATGAAAATTCAAAGAAAACTTTAGTCAAGGATAGTAAATGAAGGCACATATATCGCCAGGTTCAAAAATGAATTATTGTATTACATGTTTAGAGAAAATGCATTTACCCAGAATAATTGTCGAGTGAGTTTTGTACCAGTTATGACCATAAAGCCAAAATAAGATATGCACGGAATGGGAAACCAGAGCACTACATGAAATTAATAAACTAGTGCTACCCTTCGATGAAAACTAGAGCACATGGTATCATGAATTGACGATTCGTATCAAGATCGACCAATATAATAAATATAATTCTTGCTAGGAAAAATAGTGAATAAGAAAGCGTGACAAGCCTTGAACCACCTCGAGATGTTCCAATTGATTAATAATTTCAGATGGTTTCACTGCTGCAGCTATTGCCATTTTCCAATTTCTAGAAACCCTCTGATGAAAAGCTCATTACAAGCACATAATTGTATTTAGCGTTTAGCAATGGCCACACATCAAAGCAATATTTGTATTCATGTTCTTGCAATGGAGCCCTCTAATCAGCCAGGTCAGGTCAACAATAGGAAACATATATAACTGGAATGAATACGAGCGAAAACTAATTGCACTATTTTGCTTGTCTAATGTAGATAGGGGGCATTACCTGCAGTATACAAATTCCTGTAGGGATGAAAGGTGTCATGACATATCTGGTTTCTTTTAACAATATGTTTGATCTCCATCGAGTCAATTTGGAGCGTGAAGTTGCCTATCATCGTGGAGAGAACAACCAAATTTGTGTCCTCATCATACCCAACAAAAAATGCATAACGTATTCTCCTTGGAAGCATCTCATCCAGTTGAATGGTTTTCCGCAGCAACACCCATTCGTCAATGCCATCACAGTTAGATTTCCTATCCCATAATTGGATGGTCAGGTCCAACAAACCAGCAAGGCCAAGGCCACCATCCGCCATCCGCAAGAGCTGAAGGCACCTGTCATTTGTAACATGGTTTTCCACCGGTGTCTTGATCACAACAAGACTTTGCCTTTTGAAATCAAACACAAGAACTTCACCACCACAAATCAACCAGCAAAGTGTATTCCCGACAAGGATGCTGCGGCTTGTCGTAGAAATCCTATTTGCTATGGTCACCGAGAAAATATTTCCCCAAACGCTAGATGCCGAATCATAGAGAGAACAAAATGCCTGTCTAGTGAATCCATCGCCGACCAAAACCAATTTAAACGGGCTTGAGAAGCAATCTCCATGGACGTGCCCATCTTCGGCATCAACGCACAGTACAGCGCCATGCCAGTCTAAGTTCGTCCTCATAGAGTGGAATCCTGGTGGAAAAGCCACGGTGTGCTCTTTGCCGGTGAGGGGATCCCACACGACGGTCTCATGCTTATTCCTGTCAATTAGGACAGAGAGACCGTGGCGGCAGCCCATGTATGCTACATCGGTTTGGTAGGGTGTGCTGCCCTTGGGCAGGGTGAAGCGGGCAGCAGGGATGCGGTCAGGCGATTCCATGGAAGGAATGAAGCTTTTAGCATACCCTCTGAAGAAGCCGAGCAGAGGAGGCTTCCGGTGGTGCTTGAGGAAGCATTTGCGGAACTGGGGGTCGTGGAGGATGCTGCCCCAGCGCTTGCATACGGCCGACGCACGGGGGATCGAGGATGGCTTCGGAGGGAGGCGGACGAGGATCTCGATGAGGAGGTTGTCGTAGCCAAGCACCTCGGACACTGGGTCGGCCAGCGGCACAGAACAGCGCAACCTACTGCCGTCCACACAGAACTGGTGTCTGATCTGGATGGGCTCCAATCCTTCTTTCGTCTGTCCGTTTGTCCGTCCGCAGCTGAGAGTGGAGAGACTGGGGGGTACGCCGCTTTTACTAGTTACTCTTCGGACAATCGGATGTACGCAGCTGAGAGTGTAGGAACGCTGAGTTTTTTTTTCAAGATTAACGCTGAGGTTGTACGCAGCTGCCCTGCTACGTTGGCCCGTCCAAGCCCGGCATTGTACGTTCCACTGAGAAAAATATCCCTTCTAAGAAAAAACACTGAGATTTTTTTTTTTTTTTTGTAAAAACACTTTGAACAACCTAGATAAGACAACATATAGGGTACGGCCCCAACACCAACGAAAGTCATCAAATGTTTGCGGACCTCCGTCCCACGACCTCCTCCGTGCGGGGGCGCCCTGCCGCGCCGCACCGGAGAGTCCGCCGTCTCCCTCAAGCCTTCCTCCCCACATACCCTCCCCTCCCTCCGCCGCCGCGGGAGGCGTCGCGGGGCAAACCCCGAGTAGCGTAACGGTGGCTGGGCTCCCGACGGGTACTGCTAGGGGTGTGTAGGCGGCGCCCGCCCATGCCCCTACAGCCGCAGTGATGCGCGGCGACTGTGCCGGAGGCGCGTCGGCGGCAGGCGGCGAGGTAGATTGGCTCGATCTGGGTGTTTTCGCCAGGACGGTTCAATCCGCACGTTTTGACGAAGCCTGATGGCAGCGGCCGGCGACAGGCGCACGATTGCGGCGGCGGGGCGTATTGGCTTGATCTGGACATGTTTTAACGAACGTCAGTGGCTCTGCCCGCATCCCTTTGGTGTCGGGGCGGCGGCCTCGGACATGGCGGTGCCGACCATCTCCTTCTGCCAGAGGTGGGCATCCAGATATTGTTGATCTTGGGATCTCATGTCTCACAAAATAACCGGCTAGACGGTGGCCCTAGTTGTCTCGGCGCAAAGTCACCGTTGTACCTGTGATCAGCCCTCTTTGATCTATCAATTGGCGAGTTCTGGACTTCTCCTTCTTGCGTATATGGTGCTCTTTGGACACTTTGTTTGGATTGGGGCCGGTCGCGTACACCCAGAAGATCAGCATAACTAGCTCTATGGGGTATGGTGATGCTCTGTTTTGTTGACACCTTGGGACATGTCTACACCAAGATTTCCATGGAATGAACACATGCGGAGAATTACATGGTGTGATTGGAGGATCTGCAAGTGGCGATGGTTGGGTCTTATATGCTATGAAGACTTTGCTTCACAGGCAGTTGCTCACAATTGGCTTGAGGGATATGGTCCCGTCCAGATCATACAACAGTTTTGTGACACTGGTGTTACGTGACTTTTAGTAGTAGCTTCCGCAAGTGGGGCTGACAGCATTTGAGGACTTGTTTGTTGGTGGTGCTTCTTTGAGTACCGGGTCGTGTTTTCCAGGGTGAAAACCCAAGGTCTGGCCTATATTGGTTGTGCCTGGCAGTGGGCTTGTTGAAGGCATTATTTTTTGGCAACACGGTCTTTCCCCAGGGTGAAAACCTACGATCTTTGTTCGGGCACTGACAGCGCTTGTGCATTGTTTCCTTCCTGAAGGCGTTGCTATTGGAGAACCTTCTTTGTAGTCCGGGTGTTGTCTTTGGTGGTGGTTAGAGTGATACTATTGCGGGTGAATGATCACCGTGGCAGGGTCTTTTTTCTCTTATTCTTATTTTCATTTGTTTGGGTTGTGTGCATCCTCGGTGTTTTTATACATCTTGTTGGTGCAAAGGCCAGGTGTAATTGCTGTCTGCTTGATATTAATACATTCCCCTTGTCAAAAAGGGTACGGCTAGTTGACGATCCCCACTGTTCTTTGATTTCTTTTTTTGTAGAGAAATCCTCACTGTTCTTTGATCCTTTTCTAGGGGTCCCCCTGTTCTTTCTTGCCTTGGGCTGTAACGGCAATGGGCATAATGTGATAGCCCTTGGCCCATTACCTCCTTTACCATATCTTAGATGGGATTGGGTCCTTGGCTGGGTCATATATGTACTAGGCCTACCCAGAGGTATAACTCGACCAAGAGTCCTTGAGTCGGTCGGGTCTCCCTAAAGAAACCAAGTATTCATCATCAGAAAAGATTCAGACCGGTAGAGAAACCTCGGCTAACTCAAGTGATCATTCTTTCCGAGGAAAAGAGGCGAGCAATTTTGAAAAACTTACTGATACCCATTCTCAATCTCTTCGAGAAATGATGGATTGTGGCCTAACTGTGGGCGTATCATCAAATTTTGAGTGGTGGTCCAAGATATCAGGGCCCGAATTGGTCAAGCGTACCCGGTCAATATCCTTTATGTGGAATGTCAATCAGTTACTTTCTCACGAACCAAGATTGTGCAGACATATATTTTCTCCTCTCGAAAAGATCTGACTCGGGCCGCAGGGATGATGGGTGCTCCTTGGTTTGTTCATAGAATGGATCTGCGATGAGTTTTGTTTCACTTGATTTCCTTCGAGAGCGCTGCATTGAAATTATCGTTGTGTCACGGGCATAGAATTCGGGACTAACCCAGGCAGTTGAAAAGACGTTTCGTCCTTTAAGCCCATTGGAAGGAGAATTGTCGAATGTCATCATTGTGAATCTTGTTTTGTTGTCGTATCAAAATATATTGCCTGCTATCAGACCCTCCCCCCTTGACATTCCATTTGCCTTCTTGCCTCATCTGGCTTGGGGACTTCACTTCTCCTTGTTTAGTTCAAAGGTTCTGGCCTCGCCGCATCTAGGCTCGAGGGCTTCACTTCACCCCTTCAGGCCCCTTGCCACATCCAGGCTTCGGGGCTTCACATCGCCTTGACTGGCTCGAAGGATCCCACATCGCCGCATCGAGTCTCAAGGGCTTTTGCTCGCCACATTTTTGGGCTGCAGTACTCCGGCCTCACAACATCTGGGCTCGAGGGCTTCACTTCGCCTTGTTCAGGCTAGGGGCCTTCACTTCTCCTCATCTGGCTTGAAGGCTCCGGCCACTCCGTATTTGGGCTTGAGAGTCACTCCACCTGGTGAGGCTACTTGACACATCTAGGATTGAGGGTTTCACTCCGCCTTGCCCATTTTGATGGCTCCAACATTGCACAATTCAGGATCGAGAGCTTCACATCACCCTGTCAGGCTTCTCGCTGTATCCAAGCTCGGAGGCTTCACTTCACCTCGTTTGCCTTGAAGGTGCTGGCCAGTCTCGCTATATCCAGGCTCAAGGTCTTCAGTTCGCCCTGTCTGGCCCCTTGCCACATCTTGGCTTGGGGCTTCACTTTGCCTCATCCGGCTCGAAGGCTCTGGTGTCGCCGCATCCGGGATCGAGGGTTTCACTTCACCCCGTTAGGCCCCCTGCCACATTTGGGCCCGGGGGATTCACATTGCCTCATCTGGCTCAAAGGATCCGGCCTCGCCGCACTAGGGTCCCGGGGGCTTCTGCTCGCCAAATCGTCCAGCACTACTGAAGGAAGGTCCTAAGACGACACATATATCAGAGACCATTCGACCAAACTATGTGCAATCCATGAATCACAAACGGTATGATATTAAAATTCTCTCCAAGAAAATGAACTATGTGTGATGCCTGATCCATCAACTACGATTTAGATAAGAGTTGCATGTGCAATGGATGGCATACAATTGATACATATGAACTATTTGCGATGAGCCAAAATAACACAAATGATTTGCCACAGCAAAATTTGTGTGATAATGGACAAACAGGTCAGTAATAAGAATTGTGTGGGAAGACCGATAATAAAACAGATGATTCCTGCTAATAAGTAGTGTGTGTTGTGGGCAAACGCTTGCTCGTAAATAATTGTCTTTGATTGTTGAAATTGTCACTAACGTGTCCCTGAGTTTAATCGCTTTTATGTGATTTGCTTGGTTTGCACAGCATCTATGCCTGTCTACATAATAATAACATATATTCTTTAGTGTGAATTGTGTACTCTATTGGGCACACCAGTATATCGATCACACCTAGGGTAAGCAATGTGCGCGCAGGCACTGTGCTAGCTCGCTCTTCCTTCTTTGCTGAGTTTTCCATTGATGGCATTATCTGATCACACCATCATTTCCCGCTACTACCCCATTGCTTTCCCGCCACCAGTGATAGGGCATAACTAGCATAGCCTACAGACCCTCTACCCTTTAGAACCATGCCAACCTACCGAAGTGCCTTCTCTGCCATCAACCTCGTAGACAAGACAAATGAGTCGTGCCGAGCGTCATCATAGTGTTGAGCGGACCCTTGGCGCCGGACGCAATAAGGCCGTTGAGAAATATAGGCACATTAGTGCTGAGAGGTTCAACGTGTTGCTCAACAAGATTGGTGGAGTGTCGGGGAGCAAGATAGGTGCATCCGGGAGTGGCTGTGGTGCGCCATACAACAAGACCGATGGAGCATCGCAGATCGAGAGGCACGGCATGCCGCGGAGCAAGAGCGGATCCATCGGCGCTTGCCTACTTCGACAGGATGTTGCAGCTGGGTCCACGGACCGTCAGTAGCCCGATTCCTCTCCACGAGTTGGGAGCGGTCGTCTGCGCCATGCTTGCACAAGAGGCCGGTTGCCTCATATTTCCCGGACACCGGTCGCGCCGTTTGCCCTGCCCGCGGCCCACTCGATTCCAACGTGTTGGTTGCTAGGATCGAGGGCCTCATTTGCCTAGGTGTCCACGAAGGCTTAGTTAAGACTACTGGGAAAAGCCTTATAGGTGAACTCAAATGAGTGGCATGCGTGGCCGGGCACCCGGCACAGATATTTTGGAATAGTTGCAGTGGCAAGTAAGAAATTGGGTCTGCCCCAATTAACTTATTATCAGTGGCGGGCGCCTCGTCCCTCGCTACAAATAAAATATTCCGCATGGGCTTTTTTTGCATAACTCACCAGTGGCAGCTGCAGGTAGGTGCGCACCACAGGAACGTGACAGATTAGTAACGGGTACCTTCAAACAACCGCCACTAGTTGGCCTTGCCCAATGTCCACTCTTGGCAGAACATAGCTATGGCGGGTATCTTTTTGTTCTCGCGACTGCTAAACCCATCCATACAGTTTCACTTCCCCACAAAACCACCCCTCCCCTTGCGAAAAGGTAGTTTCAAATCTTAACTCTTCTTGATACTCTGCCACCCTCACCCCGAACCCTGTCCCTCCCCGCTAACCACGCCCCTCCTCCGCGCACAACCGCGCTACCCTCACCGATGTGGCCACCCTCACTGCCTGGCCTTCCTGCACCGGTTGCCTTCTCCGTTGCAGCACCCTCGCCACTGCGGCCCAGCCCCTTCCTCGTTGCGGCCCTCCTCCACTGGGACCCTTCTTCGCCGAGGCCCTCTTCCGTTTTTTGGCCCCGCGTTGCCGGAGCCCTCCTCTGCCGCAACCCCTCCTCGCCGTGACCCCCTAGTCTTCGAGCCTCCTCCGTCTCCGGCCTCTAGTCACCATGCCTTCCTCTGCCAGTAGAGGGGGCTTGATAAAGTCGCCGCCAGCAAACTCCTCCACCGTGGAGGACAGTACCGATCCATTCTCAGCCCAAAACTCAAGCAGTGTACATGTAAGTAATGTCTATAAATTGTAGATGAATATCAGTACTAAATTAACATATGTATAGAATGTACTTGAATATGAGTATTAGATTCACGTATGTAGACGAATGTTAGTGTTTACAAATTTTGTATATAGATGAACTTTAGATTTGATTCACACATTTATGCATCCACATATCTATAGATTGTACATGTATATATGTTAGTGTTTAGATTCACATTAATAGATGAATTTTATAACAAGTAACTATTTACAAGCCTATTAGATTCACAATAAAACTGAATGTTAGTGTTTAGATTCACATCAGTACAGATTCACATTAGTATATGAATTTTATGACAAGTAACTAGTAACAAGCATGTTAGATTCATAATAAAATGAATGGTAGTGTTTATATTCACATTGGTAGATCCATTTAACAAGTAACTGGTAACAAGCCTGTTAGATTCATAATAAAAATGAATTTATGGCATTATTAGTAGATTGTACTCCTCCGCTTTTATTTAGTTTGCATATTAGCTTTGGTCAAAGTCAAGCTTTACAAACTTTGACCACGTTTATAAACAAAAATATTAAGATATACAATAACAAATCAACAACATTAGATTTATTATTGAATGTACTTTCACATCGTTTAGATTTATTATGATAAATGTCTATATTGTTTTTATAAACTTGGTCAAACTTTACGAAGTTTAACTTCAGTCAACTCTAATATGCAAAGTAAATAAAAATGGAGGGAGTAGATGATTGTAGGTAAATTTCTGTTTCACAACCACTCCCTCCATAAAGAAAGTTAAATACAAAAGCAATAGTTGGGATCTTTAATTTCGAGTTGCAGTGTAGAGACATTGTGAAAAAGGTATTTTTGTTTGTATATCCGTGTAATTCATGACTGCTGGAAGAATTGAATTTGGTGCAATAGTGCTTCCATAGCACATTGGATTAATCTTTTATATTGCCTTCATTATTTCAAAGTCATATAAAGTTGTTACTCTTTGGCAAAAATGTTCTCTTTTGGTTGACTCCAATTTTTATTAGAAATATTTCCAAATACTATAAATGCTATTAAAATACATGGTCCTTATTCTATACCCTGTTGAGATGGGCCGGGATTGGCTGAGTTGAACGTCGGGTGACTTAGGGTCACTGACATGTGGTGCCACAAATTAAATGGGCCACATGTCGGTGACACTAAGTCATCGCACGTTAAGTCAACGAATCTGGGCTGTGCTTAGTTATGGCCCTTCATAGTTAAATGCAAAACTAGATGAACATGTTCTACTGCCTAATTTGTTCTTGAGCTCTTGCTAGCTACGCAGCAATGAAGCTTGACAACTTAGTAAAGCGAAGTCAGCCAAGTGCGCTCTTTGTGGTTTATTAAGCCGCATGGTATAAAGCATTTTGATCATGTATTGCTTGCTCAACAACTGACTAGGCTTGGGGCGTCACCCATGGCACCTGGTCTGGTTATGTTGTCTAGGATTATGCCTCTTAATTTTATTTAAGTTCTTTCTCTACACAAGTTCTTTATGCATGTCATGTTTCTGATGTGCATGTAAAAATTCATCAACTTTCGTGTGTGTATAATTGTGTGTGTGTGTGTGTGTGTGTGTGTGTGTGTGTGTGTGTGTGTGTGTGTGTGTGTGTGTGTGTGTGTGGAACTTCAGTGGAGGTTTGATATTGAAAGAACACAACACTAAGCTCCGTGTCTGAGTGGTTGACATTGAAAGAATGAGAACCCAAATGTTAACCAAACAATCAAAAAATATAATGCACCCCACCTCACAAGAATTTTGACCAAACGGCGCCACAGAACGTGCAATATACTTCTTGTATAACATAAAAGACCAGGCATTGTGTGCCCTGGTTGATGATACGTCTCCAACGTATCTATAATTTTTGATTGTTCCATGCTATTATATTATCTGTTTTGGATGTTCAATAGGCATTTACATACTATTTTATATTATATTTGGGACTAACCTATTAACCGAGAGCCCAGTGCGAGTTTTTGTTTTTTTTTCCTATTTTAGAGTTTCGCAGAAAAACAATACCAAATGGAGTCCAAAAGAAATGAAACTTTCGCGATGATCTTTCTTGGACCGAAAGGAAACCAGAAGACTGGGATATGAAGTCGGAGACGCAATGAGGCGGCCACGAGGTAGGCGGGCGCGCCCAGGGGGTAGGGCACGCCCCCTACCTCATGGGCCCCTCGTAGCTCGCTTGACCTAGCTCCTTCGCCTATATATACTCTTATACTCTAAAAGCATCCAGGAGAGCCATGAAACTGAAGGAAATATGCCCTAGAGGCAATAATAAAGTTATTATTTATTTCCTCATATCATGATAAATGTTTATTATTCATGCTAGAATTGTATTAACCGGAAACATAATACATGTGTGAATACATAGACAAAACTATGGTCACTAGTATGCCTCTACTTGACTAGCTCATTAATCAAAGATGGTCATGTTTCCTGACCATAGACATGTGTTGTCATTTGATTAGTGGGACCACATCATTAGAAGAATGATGTGATTGACATGACCCATTCTGTTAGCCTAGCACTTGATCGTTTAGTATACTGCTATTGCTTTCTTCATGACTTATACAAAGTTCCTGCAACTATGAGATTGTGCAACTCCTGCTTACTGTAAGAACACTTTGTGTGTTACCAAACGTCACAACGTGATCGGGTGATTATAAAGGTGCTCTACAGGTGTTTCCGAAGGTACATGTTGAGTTGGCATAATTCGAGATTAGGATTTGTCACTCCGATTGTCGGAGAGGTATCTCTGGGCCCTCTCGGTAATACTCATCACCTAAGCCTTGCAAGCATGTAACCAATGAGTTAGTTATGAGATGACGACATGAACGAGTAAAGAGACTTGCGGTAACGAGATTGAACTAGGTATTGATACCGACGATCAAATCTCGGCAAATAACATACCGATGACAAAGGGAACAATGTATGTTGTTATGCGGTTTGACCGATAAAGATCTTCGTAGAATATGTAGGAACCAATATGGGCATCCAGGTCCCGCTATTGGTTATTGACCGGAGACGTGTCTCGGTCATGTCTACATTGTTCTCGAACCGTAGGGTCCGCACGCTTAAGGTTTCGATGACATTTATATTATGAGTTTATGTATTTTGATGTACCGAAGTTTGTTCGGAGTCCCGGATGTGATCATGGACATGACGAGGAGTCTCGAAATGGTCGAGACATAAAGATTGATATATTGGACGACTATATTCGGACACCAGAAAGGTTCCGGAAGTTTCCGGAGAAAACCGGAGTGTCGGGGGGGTTACCGGAACCCCCCGGGAGAGTTAATGGGCCACATGGGCCTAGGTGGGAAGAGAGAGGGGCGGCCAGGGGCACAGCGCTCTCTCCCTCCAGTCCGAATTGACTAGGAGGGGGTGGCGCCTTCCTTTCCCCTCCTCCTTCCTTCCCTCCTAGTAGGAGTAGGAAAGGGGAATCCTACTCCTACTAGGAGGAGGATTCCTCCTCCTTGGCGCGCCTCTAAGGGGCGGCCGGCCTCCCCCTCCCTCCATTATATACGGGGGTAGGGGGGCACCCTAGACACACAAGTTGATCATTGATCGTTCCTTAGCCTGTGCGGTGCCCCCCTCCACGATATTATACCTCGGTCATATTGTAGCGGTGCTTAGGCGAAGCCCTGCGACAGGAGAACATCAAGATCGTCACCACGCCGTCATGCTGACGGAACTCCCCCCCGCGCCTCTGCTGGATAAGAGATCGGGGGTACGTCATCGAGTCGTACGTGTGTCAAGGACTCGGAGGTGCCGGAGTAACGGTGCTTGGATCGGTTGAACCGGAGGACGTACGACTACTTCCTCTATGTTGCGTCAACGCTTCCGCTTCGGTCTACGAGGGTATGTAGACAACACTCTCCCCTCGTTGCTATATCATCACCATGATCTTGCGTGTGCGTACGATTTTTTTTGAAATTACTACGTTACCCAACAGTGGCATCCGAGCCTAGGTTTTATGCGTTGATGTTATTTGCACGAGTAGAACACAAGTAAGTTGTGGACGATATAAGTCATACTGCCTACCAGCATGTCATACTTTGGTTCAGCGGTATTGTGAGATGAAGCGGCCCGGACCGACATTACGCGTACGGTTACGCGAGACTGGTTTCACCGTTACAAGCACTCGTGCTTAAAGGTGGCTGGCTGGTGTCTGTCTCTCTCACTTTAGTTGAACCGAGTGTGACTACGCCCGGTCCTTGTGAAGGTTAAAACGGAGTCTATTTGACAAACTATCGTTGTGGTTTTGATGCGAGGTAAGAACGCTTCTTGCTAAGCCCGTAGCAGCCACGTAAAATTTGCAACAACAAAGTAGAGGACGCCTAACTTGTTTTTGCAGGGCATGTTGTGATGTGATATGGTCAAGACGTGATGCTATATTTTATTGTATGAGATGATCATGTTTTGTAACTGAAGTTATCGACAACTGGTAGGAGCCATATGGTTGTCGCTTTATTGTATGAAATACAAACGCCCTGTAATTGCTTTACTTTATCACTAAGCGGTAGCGATAGTCGTAGAAGCAATAGATGGCGTAACGACAACGATGCTACGATGGAGATCAAGGTGTCGCGCCGGTGACAATGGTGATCACGACGGTGATTCGGAGATGGAGATCACAAGCAGAAGATGATGATGGCCATATCATATCACTTATATTGATTGCATGTGATGTTTATCCTTTATGCATCTTATCTTGCTTTTATTGACGGTAGCATTTTAAGATGATCTCTCACTAAAATTATCAAGAAGTGTTCTCCCTGAGTATGCACCGTTGCCAAAGTTCGTCGTGCCAAGACACCACGTGATGATCGGGTGTGATAAGCTCTACGTCCATCTACAACGGGTACAAGCAAGTTTTGCACACGCAGAATACTCAGGTTAAACTTGACGAGCCTAGCATATGCAGATATGGCCTCGGAACACAGAGACCGAAAGGTCGAGCGTGAATCATATAGTAGATATGATCAACATAATGATGTTCACCATTGAAAACTACTCCATCTCACGTGATGATCGGTTATGGTTTAGTTGATTTGGATCACGTGATCACTTAGATGACTAGAGAGATGTCTGTCTAAGTGGGAGTTCTTAAGTAATATGATTAATTGAACTTAAATTTATCATGAACTTAGTACCTGATAGTATCTTGCTTGTCTATGTTTGTTTGTAGATAGATGGCTCGTGCTGTTGTTCCGTTGAATTTTAATGCGTTCCTTGAGATAGCAAAGTTGAAAGATGATGGTAGCAATTACACGGATCGGGTCCGTAACTCGAGGATTATCCTCATTGCTGCACGTAAGAGTTACGCCCCGAAGCACCGCTGGGTGCCAGCCTGCTGCTGATGCAACCGACAATGTTAAGAACGTCTGCGAGCAAAGCTGATGACTACTCTATAGTTCAAGCAGCTATGCTTTACGGCTTAGAACTGGGCTTCAACGACGTTTTGAACGTCATGGAGCATATGAGATGTTCTAAGAGTTGAAGTTAATATTTCAAGCAAATGCCCGGATTGAGAGATATGAAGTCTCCAATAAGTTCTATAGCTGCAAGATGGAGGAGAATAGTTCGTCGGTGAACATATACTCGTAATGTCTGGGTATAACAATCACTTGATTCAACTGGGAGTTAATCTTCCGATGATAGTGTCATTGATAGAATTCTTCAATCATCGCCACCAAGCTACAAGAGCTTTGTGATGAACTATAATATGCAAGGGATGAACAAGACTATTCCGAGCTCTTCGCGATGCCGAAAGCCATGGAGGTAGAAATCAAGAAGGAGCATCAAGTGTTGATGGTCAACAAGACCACTAGTTTCAAGAAAAGGGCAAAGGGAAGAAGAAGGGAACTTCAAAAGAACGGCAAGCAAGTTGTTGCTCAAGAGAAGAAACCCAAGTCTGGACCTAAGCCCGAGATCGAGTGCTTCTACCGCAAGCAGATCGACATCGGAAACGGAACTGCCCCAAGTATTTGGCGATAAGAAGGATGGCAAAGTACACAAAGGTATATGTGATATACATGTTATTGATGTGTACCTAACTAGAGCTCGTAGTAGCACCTGGTATTTGATACTGGTTCATTGCTAATATTTGCAACTCAAACAGGACTACGGAATAAGCGAGCACTGGCCAAGGACGAGGTGACGATGCGCGTGGGAAACGGTTCCAAAGTCGATGTGATCGCCGTCGGCATGCTACCTCTACATCTACCATCGGGATTAGTTTTAGACCTGAATAATTGTTATTTGGTGCCTGCGTTGAGCATGAACATTATATCTGGATCTTGTTTGATGCGAGACGGTTATTCATTTAAATCAGAATAATGGTTGTTCTATTTATATGAGTAATATCTTTTATGGTCATGCACCCTTGAAGAGTGGTCTATTTTATTGAATCTCGATAGTAGTGATACACATATTCATAATTTTGAAGCCAAAAGATGCAGAGTTGATAATGATAGTGCAACTTATTTGTGGCAATCGCCGCTTAGGTCATATCGGTGTAAAACGATGAAGAAACTCCATACTGATGGACTTCTGGAATCACTTGATTATGAATCACTTGGTACTTGTGAACCGTGCCTCATGGGCAAGATGACTAAAACACCGTTCTCCGGTACTATGGAGAGAGCAACAGATTTGTTGGATACATACAGATGTATGTGGTCCGATGAATATTGAGGCTCATGGCGGATATCGTTATTTTCTCACCTTCACAGATGATTTAAGCAGATATGGGTATATCTACTTAATGAAGCACAAGTCTGAAACATTTGAAAAGTTCAAAGAATTTCAGAGTGAAGTAGAGAATCATCGTAACAAGAAAATAAAATTTCTGCGATCTGATCGTGGAGGAGAATATTTGAGTTACGAGTTTGGTTTACATTTGAAACAATGCGGAATAGTTTCGCAACTCATGCCACCTGGAACACCACAACGAAATGGTGTGTCCGAACGTCGTAATCGTACTTTACTTGATATGGTGCGATCTATGATGTCTCTTACCGATTTACCGCTATCATTTTGGGGTTATGCTTTAGAGACGGCCGCATTCACGCTAAATAGGGCACCATCAAAACCGCTGAGACGACGCCTTATGAATTGTGGTTTGGCAAGAAACCAAAGTTGTCGTTTTAAAGTTTGGGGCTGCGATGCTTATGTGAAGAAACTTCAACCAGATAAGCTCGAACCCAAATCGGAGAAATGTGTCTTCATAGGATACCCAAAAGAGATCATTGGGTACACCTTCTATCACAGATCCAAGGCAAAACATTCGCTGTTAAGAATGGATCCTTTCTAGAAAAGGAGTTTCTCTCGAAAGAAGTGAGTGGGAGGAAAGTAGAACTTGATGAGATAACTGTATCTACTCCCTTATTGGAAGGTAGTTCATCACGAGAATCAGTTCCCGTGACAACTACACCAATTAGTGAGGAAGTTCATGATATTGATCATGAAACTTCAGATCAAGTTTCTCATCAACCTCGAGGTCTACCAGAGTAAGATCCGCACCAGAGTGGTACGGTAATCCTATTCTGGAAGTCATGTTACTTAACCATGATGAACCTACAAACTATGAGGAAGCGATGATGAGCCCAGATTCCGCAAAATGGCTAGAGGCCATGAAATCTGAGATAGGATCCATGTATGAAAACAAAGTATGGACTTTAGTTGACTTGCCCGATGATCGGCAAGCCATTGAGAATAAATGGATCTTTAAGAAGAAGACTGACGCTGATGGTAATGTTACTGTCTATAAAGCTCGACTTGTTGCGAAAGGTTTTCGACAAGTTCAACGGGTTGACTATGATGAGACTTTCTCACCCGTAGCGATGCTTAAGTCTGTCCGAATCATGTTGGCCATTGCTGCATTTCATGATTATGAAATTTGGCAAATGGATGTCAAGACTGCATTCTTGAATGGATTTCTAGAAGAAGAGTTGTATATGATGCAGCCAGAAGGTTTTGTTGATCCAAAAGGTGTCGATAAAGTGTGCAAGCTCCAGCGCTCCATTTATGGACTGGTGCAAGCATCTCGGAGTTGGAATAAACGTTTTGATAGTGTGATCAAGGCATATGGTTTTATATGACTTTTGGAGAAGCCTCAGATTTACAAGAAAGTGAGTGGGAGCTC